>JACCEG010000174.1:57763-309758 GCA_014065205.1 Tuber brumale
AAAAAAAAAAAAGAAAGACCGCGTAGATAGTCATCCTCCATCTCCTCTATTTTCCACGCGCTTGAAATGAACCTTCAACGCTTGAGATCTCACGAACCACCCATCCCCTCCCTCTCCTCCCACGATGGCTTCTGCCTAGGAGTGACTGCTATCTACCCCCTCCCGCTGTCCTCTTTCGCTTTTTCACACATTGAGGCTTTCCTCCCTCTGGGTTCCGGTATGCCTTTCGCGCTGCCCGTCCCCACTATCTTCCTCGCTTAGCCAGGCCCCTCCACACGGTTGGTAGCCATTCGCTTCCCATGCTTCAGATGGCTGGGAACACGGTTTGCGGTATGCACGAACTCTCCAACAGTCCCTGGGGTCGATCTCGCTCCTCCCCACTGTTGGCTTAAGTGGTGGTATCCCATCCACTTAGTGACGCTATCTCTCGTAGAGCAAGAAACTACATGAGAGACGTGGGAAGATCCCTTGCCTACCGCCTCGCGGGACCACCTAGAAAGACACAAACACGATTCTGGAGAGTTGACATGGTCGCATGCGGTTTCCTTCCTGACCCGATGGTTGGATTGGCTTGCAATGTACTGCTATACCCTCACTCGGCTTGCACCCTACTGCTACACTGACTCTCCTCGCGGCCCCTCCGGTATCTCCACCGGGCTTCCCGGTCTGGATGGCGTCAGTCCCTGTGCCCTGCCACGGGTTCCTCTTTCCTCAGCTGGGGATTTTCTCTCTTCGGTTTCCCTCACACTTTGTTGGGCTTGCCCTTAGCCGTAGACATTTTTATTGTCATAGGTAGCACTGATCGGCCGGGTTAAGACCGTTTGGGGTGCCTCTTACTATAGGGTTTGGACCACTGTCGAGAAATGGGGTTTCTTTGGTCCTGATAGGGTTGGGTAACTTTCTTTTTACACTCTTTACCGTTTGTGTACACGACAAATAGCGGGGCGCATGAGTTTTTTCGACTGCGCCAGGTTCGTGCGGCGGGATTTCATGTTGTGCGGTTTCGGTCCTGCCTGCCAGTCTGCCTTTCTGTTCGGGTTCGTTGATGGTTTTTCTTCTGGCTGTTTCGGGCTGGTGTAGGGGGGGAGGTTTATGTGTCTGCCATAGCTAGCGCTGCATGCGGATGGTGTACCTTAAACAGAGAATAAAATTGATGATAAAAAAAAGAAAAAAAAGAAAAAAAGAAAGACAGAGTAGATAGACATCCTCTATCTCATCTATTTTCCTCGCACTTGAAATCAATCCTCAATACTTGGAGTTCAGGATCAATCCACCCCCCCTCGCCTCCCACGATGGCTTCGGCCTAGGAGTGATGGCCATTTCACCCCTCCCCTCGCTGCCCTCTTCTGCTTTCTCAAGTTGTCAGAGCTTTCCTTCCTTTAGGTGCCAGTAGGCCTCTCGCGCTGCCGGTTATCGCCCCCTTTCTCACTTAGCGAGGCCCCTCCATATGGGCGGTAACCGGTCGCTTCCCATGCTTCAGACGGCTGGGAACACGGTTTGCGGTACACGAGAACTCTGCAACAGGCCCACTGGTCGATCTTGCCCCTCCCCACAGTCGGTTTAAGCAGTAGTATCCCATCCACTAAGTAACACTATCTCTCTGATAACAAGGGACTATATGAGAGATGCGGTAAAACACTTGCCTTCTGCCACTGGGGGCCGCCTAGTCAGACACCAACATGATTACCGAGAGTTGACACAGTCGCATGCAGTTTCCACCCTGTTCTGGCGGTTGGATCAGCTTGCACCCTACTGCTACACCCATACTTGGCTTGCACCCTACTGCTACACCCATACTCGGCTTGCACCCTACTGCTACACCCATACTCGGCTTGCACCCTACTGCTCCACCATCTTTCGCCGTTCCCTACAGGCGGCCCATTTTCTCGGTTGAATTGCATTCCGGGATAACTGCTACGGTTTCTGCTGCCAGTGTGTATACCTGGCATGGTTGTGGTGGGATCTATGGTGTTGGTTTTCTTTTGTTATTTTTTCTGTGATGTTCCGAGTCATTACCCACCTATGTTTTCCTTGTTGTCCTTAGTGAGGCTTCTTTTATTCTCGGAGTTCGCTTCTGAGGTGGGGAGAGGTTTTTCTTGGGGACAAGATGTACAGTTAGGCCCATACCGGAGGGTCTTGCGGATACAGTCGGGCCTGGTGAAAGGAGGAATGGGGATTGTTTATACCATAGCTAGCGCTGCATACAAGTTCTTGTACCCTAAATAACAACAAATACATGATGATAAAAAAAAAAAAAAAAGATGAAAAAAAAAGAGCAAAAAAAAGACCGAGTAGATAGGCATCCGCCACCTCCTCTATTTTCCTCACGCTTCAAATTAATGCTCAACGCTTGGAGTTTGCGAACCATCCACCCCCCCTCTCCTCCCACGACGGCTTCGGCGTAGGAGTGACGGCTATTTCCATCCTCTCCTCGCTGCCCTTTTTCACCTCCCAACGTGCTAGGACTTTCCTTCCTTTGAGTACCGGTATCCCTCTCGCGCTGCCTGTTCTCACCACTCTCCACGCTTAGCAAGGCCCCTCCATATGGTCGGCGGCCGTTCGCTTCACATGTTTCAGACGGCTGAGAACACAGTTTGCAGTACGCGAGGACTCCTCCAAAGGCCCGCGGGTTGACCTCGCGCCTCTCCACGATCGGTTTAAGCGGTGGTATCCCATCCAGTAAGTGACGCTATCTCTGGGAGAACAAGGGACTACTTAAGAGATGTGGTAAAATGCTTGCCTTCTGCTACTGGGGACTACCTAGTCAGACACGAACACGATTACTGAGAGTTGACATGGTCGCATTCGGTTTCCATCCTGTTCTGTTGGTTGGATCGGCTTGCGCCCTACTGCTACACCCTCCCTTGGCTGGCACCCTACTGCACCACCCTCACCTGCCTCCCTCCCACAGGTGGCCAATTTTCTCGGTTGGGTCGCATTCCGGGATAACCTCTACGGTTTCTGCTGCTAGCGCGTCTACCTCGCATGGTTGTTGTGGGATCTATGCTGCTGTTTTTTCTTTTGTTTCTTTTGAGATGTTCTGGGTGGTTACCTACCTATGTTTTCCTGCTTTCATCTTAGTTAGGCTTCTCCTATTCTCCGTGTTCGCTTGCGACGTAGGGACGGGTTTTTCTTTGTGGCAAGATGTGGGGTTAGGCCCATACCAGAGGGTCCCGGGGATACAGTCGGGTCGGGCGGAAGGCGGAATGGAGATTGTTTATGCCATAGCTAGCACTACATGTAAGTTCTTGTACCATAAATAACAAGAAATACATGATGATAAAAAGAAAAAGAAGAGAAAACAGAAAAAAAGACCGCGTAGATAGGCCCTCCGTCTCCTCTATTTTCCTCGCGCTTGAAATCATCCCTCAACGCTGGGAGTTCACGAACCATTCACCCCCCATCTCCTCCCACAATGGCTTCGGCTTCGGAATGACGGCTACTTCCCCCCTTCCCTCACTCTCCTCTTCTGCTTTTTCAAGATGTCAGGGCTTTCCTTCCTCTGGGTGCTGGTATGCCTTTCGCGTTGCCCATTCTCGCCCCCTCCTCGCTTAGCGAGGCCCGTCCATACAGTCAGTGACCTTTCGCTTCCCATGCTTCAGCCGGCTGAGAATGCGGATCGCGCTACGTGCAAACTCCGCAACAGGGCCGGGGGTTGATCTCGCTCCTCCACATAGATGGTTTAAGTGGTGGTATTCCATCTGCTAAGCTACGCTATCTCTCCGTAAACAAGGGACTACATGAGAGACGCAGTAAAATGTGGGCCTTCTACCTCAGGGGACCGCCTAGTCAGATACGAACACGATTAACGAGAATTGACACAGTCCTGTTTGGCCTTCACCCTGGTCTGGCCGTTGGATCGGCTTGCATCTTACTGCTCCATCCTCTTTCGCTGTCCCTCCACAAGCAGCCCATTTTCTCCATTGCGTCGTATTCCGGGATGACGTCTACACTTTCTGCTACTAGCGCGTATACCTGGCTTGGTAGTTGTGGGTTTCACACTATCGTTTTTTTTTTGGTTTTTCTTTTTTTGTGATCTTCCCGGTGGTTACCTTCCTATGTTTTCCTGCTTGTCTTTAGTTAGGCTTTTTCTATTCTCACAGTTCGCTTGTGAGGTAGGGACTGGTTTCTCTTTGCGGCGAGATGTGCAGTTAGGCCCATACCAGAGGGTCCTGGGGATACAGGCGGGCCTGGGGGAAGGAGGAATGAGGACTGTGTATGCCATAGCTTGCGCTTCCTGCAAGTTCGTATACCCTAAATAACAATGAATACATGATGATAAAAAAAAACCGAAAAAACCGAAAAAAAGACCGTGTAGATAGGCATCCTCCATCCCCTCTACTTTCTTTGCGCCTGAAATCAACCCTCGATGCTTGGGATCTCACAAACTGTCCACCCGCCCCCTCTTCTCCCCCAATGTCTTTGGGCAAGGAGTGACGGCCATCTACATCCCCCCCACTGTCCTCCTCTTCCTTTTCACGCGTTGAGGCTTTCCTCCCTCTGGGTTCCGGTATTCCTTTCGTGCTGCCCATCCCAGCATCTCTCCTCGCTTAGTGAGGGCCCTCCCCATGGTCGGCGACTGTCCACTACCCATGCTTCAGACAGCTAGCAACACGGTTTGCGGTACGCGAGAACTCTCCAACCGGCCCTGGGGTCGATCTCGCTCCTCCCCACAGTTGGCTTAAGCGCTGGTATCCCATCCACTAAGAGACGCTATCTCTTGTAAAACAAGAGACTACAAGAGAGACGCAGCCAAACGCTTGCCTTCTGCTACTAGAGACTACCTAGTGAGATAGGAATACAATTACCAATTGACGATGCGCTCGCGTTTGGTTTCCTTCCTGACCAGATAGTTGGATCGGCCTGCACCCTACTGCTGCACCCTGGATCGGCTGGTACCCTGCTGCTACACTGCCATTCCGCGACGACCCTCGTGTGTTTCCACCAGGCTTCCCGGTCTTGATGGCACTAGTCCCTGTGTCCTGCCAGCGGTTCCTTTTTTCCACGGCCTGTGTTTTTCTCTCTTTGGTTTCCCTACTACTTTCTCGTGTATATCCCTTAGCCATCGTCGTGTTTTTGCCATAGATGGTACTGATCGGCGGGGTTAAGACCGTTTGGGGTGGCTCTTGCTATGGGGTTTGGACCACTGTTGGGAAGTGGGGTTTCTTTTGTTGTGATGGATTTGAGTGGCTATCGTTTTACAGTCTTTACCGCTTGTGTATACTACAAGTTGCGGGGCGGGGGCGTTTTTTCGACTGCGCGGGGTTTGGGCGCGGGGTTTCATGTTCCCGAGGTTTGGGTCCTGTCTGCCAGTCTGCCTTTCTGTTCAGGTTCGTTGCCGATTTTTCTTCTGGCTGTTTGGGACTGGCATAGGGAGGGAGGTTTATGCGTCTGCCATAGCTCGCGCTGCATTTGGACGGTCAACCTTAAACATAGAATAAAATTGATGATAAAAAAGAAAAAAAAAAAGAAAAAAACAGAAAAAAAAAGACTGCATAGATAGGCCATCCTCCATCTCCTCTATTTTCCTCGTGCTTGAAATCAACCCTCATCGCTTGGGAACTCACTAACCATCTGCCCCCCTACTCTCCTCCCATGATGGCTGTAGCTTATGAGTGAAGGCCATCCACATCCCCCCCACTGTCCTGTTCTCCCTTTATACGCGTCACGGCTTTCCTCGCTCTGGGTTCCAGTATGCCTTTCGGGCTGGCCGTCCCTGGTCTCTTCTTCACTTAGCGAGGCCCCTACCCACGGTCTGTATCCGGTCACTTCTCCTGCTTCAGATGGCTAGGAACACGGTTTGCAGTATGCGAGAACTCTATAACAGGCGCTTGGGTCGATCTCGCTCCTCCCCATGTTGGCTTAAGCGGTGGTATCCCACCCACTAAGTGACGCAATCTCTCATAGAACAAGGGACCACATGAGAGATGTGGTAAAATGCTTGCCTTCTGCTACTGGGTACCGCCTAGTCAGACAGGAACATCATTACCGATAGTCGACACGGTCGCCTTCGGTTTCCTTCCCGACGCAATGGTTGGATCGGCTTGCACTCTACTGCTACACCCTTGCACAGCTGGAACCCTACTGCGACACTGCCGTACCTCGACGCCCCACGCGGGTTTCCACCAGGCTTCCCCGTCTTCATGGCACAGGTCTCCGTGCCCTGCCACGAGTTCCTTTTGCCTTGGCCTGGGCTTTTCTATCTTCAGTTTGCCTCCCACTTTGTCGGGTATATCCCTTAGCCGTAGGTGTGTTTTAGCCGCAGGTGGCAATGATCGGCCGGTTTACGACCATTTAGGGTGGCTCTTGCTATGGGGTTGGACTACTAGTAGGAAGTGGGGTTTTTTTTTATTCTGATAGATTTGGGGGACTTTGTTTTTATAGTCTTTACCGTTTGTGTATACTACACGGTGCGGGTCGGGGGAGTTTTTTCGACGGCATGCAGTTCGGGCATAGGGTTTCATCTTCCCGTGGTTTCGGTCCTGTCTGCCAGTGTGCCTTTCTGTTTGGGTTCCTTGATGGTTTTTCTTCTGGCTGTTTGGGGCTGGTGTAGGGGGGGATGTTTATGTCTCTGCCATAGCTAGCACTGCATTCGGGTGGTGTACCTTAAATACTGAATAAAATTGATGATGAAAAAAAACAAAAGAAAAGACTGAGTAGATAGGCATCCTCCGTCTCCTCTATTTCCCTCGCGCTTCAAAACAACCCACAACGGTTGGTGTTCACTAACCATGCACCTCCCCTCTCCTCCCACGATGGCTACGGCCTAGGGATGACGGCCATTTCCATCCTCTCCTCACTGCCCTGTTTGGCATTTCTACACGTCAGGGATTTCATTCCTCTGGGTGCCAGTATGCCTCTCTCGCTGCCGGTTCTCGCCGCTCTCCTCACTTAGCGAGGCCCCTCCATAAGGTCAGTGACTGTTCAACTCCCATGCTTCAGATGGCTGAGAATAAAGTTTGCAGTATGCGAGGACTCTTCAACAGGCCCACGGGTGGATCTCGCTCCGCCCCACAGTTGGTTTAAGCGGTGGTATCTGATCTACTAAATGACGCTATCTCCTGAAGAACAGGAGACTACATGAGAGACACGCTAAAACGCTTGCCTTTTACCACTGGGGACCGCCTAGAAGGACACGAAAATGATTCCCACGAGTTGACACGGTCACGTTCGGTTTCAGCCCCGCTGTGTCGGTTGGATTGGCTTGCATCCTACTGCGGCACCCTCCCTCGGCTTGCACCGTGCTGCACCACCATCTCCTGCCTCCGCTCCACAGGAGGCCCATTTTCTCGGTCACGTCGCGTTCCTGGATGACCTCTATGGTTTTCTGCTGCTAGCGTGTATATCTAGCTCCAGTTGTTCTGGGATCTACAGTGCTTGTTTTTCTCTTTTTTTTTTTCCAAGATGGTCTGCGCGGTTACCTTTTTATGTTTTCCTACTTTGCTCTTAGTTAGGCTTCTCCTATTCTCTGAGTTCGCTTGCAAGGTAGGGACAGGTTTTTCTTGGGGGCGAGATGTGCTCATAAGCCCATACCAGAGCGTCCTGAGGATATGGTCGCGCCGGGCAGAAGGAGCCATGAGGATTGTTTGTGCCATAGCTAGCACTGCATGCAAGTTCTTGTACCCAAAATAACAACAAATATATGATGATAAAAAGAAAAACAGAAAAAAAAAAAAAAAAGAAGAAAGAAGTGAAAAAAAAGACGGAGTGGATAGGCTAGCCTCCGTTTCCTCTATTTTCCTAGCGCTTGAAATCAATCCGGAACACTTGGGATCTCACGAACCATCCACCCCCCCCCTTTCCTCCCGTGATGGGTGCGGCCTAGGAGAGACGGCCATCTACTACCTCCCACTGCCCTCTTTCGCTTTATTACACATTGGGGCTTTCCTACCTCTGGGTTCCGGTAAGCCTTTCGCGCCACCCATCCCCCCCTCTCTCCTCGCTTAGCCAGGCCCCTCACTGTGTTCGGTGACTGCCTGCTTTCTGTGCTTCAGGGGGCTCAGAACACGGTTTGCCATACGCGAGAAATCTCCAACAGGCCCTCACGTCGATGTCGCTCCTCCCCTCGGTCGGCTTAAGCGGTGGTATCCCATCCACCAAGTGACGCTTTCTCCCATAGAATAAGGGACTACATGTAAGAGGTGGTAAAACGCTTGCCTTCTGCTACGGGAGACTGCCTAGTCAGACAGGAACACGATTACTAACAGTCGACACGGTCGCATTTGGTTTCCCCCCTGACCTGACAGTTGGATCGGCTTGCATCCTACTGCTACACTCTCACTCGGCTGGCACCTTACTGCTACCCCACTGTACCTCGATGCCCAACTGGGGTTTTCACTGGGCTTCCCGGTCTGGATGGCACTGGTCCCTGTTCCCTGCCACGGGTTCCTTTTTTCCACGGCCGGGGCTTTTCTCGCTTCGGTTTCGCTCTCACTTGGTCCCGTATATCCCTTAACTGTAGGCGTCTCTTTGCTGTAGATGGCACTGGTCGGCCGGGTTAAGACCGTTTACGGCGGCTCTTGCTACGGCGTTTGGACCACTGTCAGGAAGTGCGGTTTCCCTTATTCTGACGGACTTGGGTGGCTTTTCTTTACAGTCTTTACCGCTTCTATATACCACTAGGTGCGGGGCGGGGAAGCTTTTTCGACAGTGTGGGGTTCGGGCATAGGGTTTCATCTTCCCCAGGTTTCGGTCCTGTCTGCCAGTGCGCCTTTCTTTTCAGGTTCGTTGATGGTTTTTCTTCCCCCTGTTTCGGGCTGGCGCAGGGGGGGAGGTTTATGTGTTTGCCATAGCTAGACCTGCATGCGGACAGTTTACCTTAAACACAGGATAAAATTGATGACAAAAAAANAAAAAAAAAAAAAAAAAAAGAAAAAAAAGAAAAAAGACTGCATAGATAGGCTCTTTACACTTGGTTTCCAGTTACGTTTTTGTTTATTACTTTACGCTTTTACGAATATAAAACCTTTACACTCTTTATGAATACCCACCTATGAGACAAGGACACTGCTATAAGAGTTGAGTTGAGGAAAGAGTATGATAGTTGATAAGGATTAGAGACGCAAGTGTCTCTCCCACCTTATCGTGGACATAGGTCCAAGAACTATTGTCGAGAGAGAACAAGAGAATTATTGTCTACCTATTGCTGCAAACTGACACCGGTTAGGGATCGTAACACCGGGTCTGAAATATCACCACCAAAATAATCAGGACAATCACGTGGTGGAGGAGGACGAGATGCAGGAGGGTGAAGTGGAGGAGGAGGAGGGGAGGTGAAGGAGGAGGAGGAGGAGTAGGAGGTGTTGGAAGAGGTCGGTGGTGGGTGTAAGTGACCTGTGGCTGCGCAGTTGGCGGGAGGTTGCGGTCTGAGTCAGGGCACATTTGGGTTTTTCTGTTTTCTTTGCAAGATATTACTATTTTTTGCTTTTAGAGTTTCATGAATTATTTTTTCTGGCCTACTTTCGTTTGGGATTGTCCGCAGTATCTTTTTTAGTCCTAGAATCTTATCATATGTACTATTTATTTAGCCTTAACCTTAGCTGTATGCTGTACCCTTAGAGATTAGCATTTCAAAATCATACTATAACCATTAACTGTGCTTGTTATAGGCCACTTGCCAGTTTATATGAACTAGATTAGTCCGCTCATTTTAACTTCAATCTCCCACAGTGATAGGTGATCTGAGTACCAATACCTCTTTCTACTTCATAATGGTCCCCAGAATAACATTCTAGTGTGTTTTGCATTCAAAGTCTGTGAAGGCAATTGATGAAAAATGGCGTGATAACCTCTGCACGCACGCCCCTTTAAAAATGCCTCCTGACCCGTTCTGTCTGCTAAATATAACCTCCATAATACTTCCTTTGTTATTGACATATATACATTCCCCGACACCCAGGCTATCCATATTTCCTATACTACTCAATAAAATTGTTCATCTATTTACCTTGTCAGAATACCACAACAGCGGTGACCTAATGCTGACAGACTGCATCCGTCATACCAACTTAGGCAAAAGCTGAAGCAGCTCTGCAGTGGGTGTGTCCCAAAATCAAGATCCAAGGAGACATTGACTAAAATACTCTCTACTTTGTCTTCTTTTACTTCCGTTCCGTCCGCCAGTCACAGAAGCTCAGCGTCGTGACCTCAGATACTACAGCCTGATCACCAGCATGACGCAGAGAGGTCTGAACATGGCAGATGATAGTACAGACTCGTGTGATGGGGAATACGAGTATAATATTAGTCAGGGCGGAGAAAGCCAGGAGGCGGACTGGTTAGAAGTGGAGGATGGCAAGGACTCCATAGCCTACCACAGGGCGCAGAGAGCGATAACTTGTCCAGAGTTAGAATCTGAACTACCAATGATGACAATAAGAGTTACCGAACTCTGAGACTGCAGTGGATTACGTTGCCCAGACGGAAAACTCCAGGACCACTATGAGTTAGCGAAAGTTATTTAACATCAGTGCACTCCTTCGGATTGGACTCAGGACCGAATATACCTATAAAACCAGCCATCACACCAAGTGACATATGACTGAGAACTCCAGACTTTGACAGCACAGTCCCCGTAGTCACCTGCAGCTGACGAAATACTGCTGTAGGGATTGAGCTCGCTGTTCAGATCAAACCCTGTGAATTAATTTGGGATTGGATACTTTTCAAGAAACTGTTTCCTGACCCGATTACCCGGACCGAAATGGTATGCATGTGTTGGAACGATGCCTGCCATGAGACAGAGTTTTCCTACTCTGCAGATGCTGCAGCGGGCTCTAATAATTAGGTAGGATTTCTTTAATCAATAATCTACTTCTCATTTGCATGACTAAATATAATGGCTGCTAGCCACTAATTGTCCAGATCCAAGCAAAGCAGAGTGCGTGCAGATTCCAGTCTCGCCATTCTGCAAAGAAGGTGATAACAGAACTCTATAAGCTTAATACGGATGATCCTATAGCCTGCGTACAAAAAGTAAAGTACTTACTTGCGAGTAACTGGTTTAATTGCACCCCTAATGGGTGTGAGGTATGCTCATACCTCTTCGTTGCGATTATTCCTGACAGCAGTAAGACTGAATCTGTCTAAAAGTGCTGGCCGGCACACTCTTTTAGATTCCTAGCTCCGCAGATTCCAGGTGTCCAATATGCACAATTTTATTCCGGTATGAAAATGTGAGGTACAACCGATCACGAATTCTTAGGAAAGATTAACTGCACATTTCTGTGTCTGACTGCAGCCATATTGTGTTATGCTCACCGATGTTGGCCATCAGGGAACTTCATTGATCAAGTATTTTTTCCGTGTGTCAGTTCTCAAGCTAGAAACAAAAAATATCCGCCAGACTCCAATGATAGTCAGGCTAATGGAAAAACAGCGGTCCTAGAACGTCAGTTAGGAACATGGGGAAATACGCCAGGGTCTTTGCAGACTAAACTTATCGAATGTGTAATGAGGGGATTGAAGGATAGAATTGTGAAGGATCACAGAATACATCTAGAGAGAACTGATAGATATTCAAATAACCTGGATACCTTGTACCAGGAGTTTGGAATTCATCCCAAGCAGCTTGGATCACAAGCTGACTGTGTCGGCCACAGGGGTACTACCAGACTAGGATATAGTAAGGGAGAACCAGAACTGGCAGAAATGCAAGGTTACCCAGGGGGCTTAACTGGCTGTGATCAGTCTGGTGCAGCTTATGATCTCTCTCAGTGTTTAGAAAAAACAGGTCTGATGATGTGGAGGAAAATAAATTTATTGGTTTATAATTTGGTATCTATATGGAAAAAAAACAATAAAGTAGATTAAAACTATAGCAGAGAAAGTAAAATTCTAGGAGAGTTAGGGGACAGGATCTCATTCAAGTCGCAGTATTGAAGATATCAGGGTAAGACAACCTAGAGCAAACGAATTGTGGATGGAGTTGGACAAAACCTGAAATCACAAGCGAATTTTAGAACATGTCCAGTGGATTTGGTGAAATACCATGTGGGGTTGGAATGTGCAGTATAATTAGTGAACCTGCAGAAGTTGTCAGAGCCTTGCGGAAAAGAAAAGAATGTAAGTGGTAAATGCAAACGAAATGAAGATAATGACAAGCTACTTAGTAAATACATTGGGTGCACACAGAAATACAAAGTAGATTACGAAGATGGAAACAACATCAGGGAGAACAAAAGAGAAATCAGGGGTGATGGGAGAACTACTGGACAAAAAAGGAAAATACTGGATGGAATAGAGACAAAGTACTGATGAAACTAGCTGTCAAGGAGAAGGAAAGGGCCAGCAAGAGCAGATATCGTGGGGACTGTAAAAAACGTAGATTAGTGGAAGGTACTCATTTGCAGTGAGAATCAAGAGTGAGCGGATGCGGGGAGTATTTACGCCAGAGTCAATAAACTAGGGCAATGGTTGCACAGGATTGACCACTGGTTACCGTCTGATACATCTGGACGAGAAACGTGCACGTCTGGCCGTACCTATCCAGATTGGGAGTTGATGTTTCGCTCATCCTAAACGTCAGATGCAGCAGAGGTACAGGACATAAGATTAATTTTCAGCTGATGTGTCTCGATTTTAGTCTTCCTCTGTAGGTGGAAATACACCAGTATGGGTACTGTTGTGAGTTTGGTTCTGATATTGTTGTATGCTATCGGTTTTGTTTCTCTCCAACTCCATTCAATGTCTTTTTTTGTTAAGTTGTATAGGTGTTTGGCTATCTGACTAAATCCTGTAATGAATCTTCTGTAAAAGCTGCGGAATCCCATACAGCATATGATATCAGTTTTACTGTTGGGTTTGCCCCATTCCTGTCTTACTGCTGTGTTGACTGGATCAACCTGCGCACCATTTTCATTGCTGATGAATCCCAAATATTCCGTTTCCTCTTTGTGGAATTCACACTTCGAATATTGATCTTCATTCCTGATCTCTGCATCTCCCTCTTGAGGTTGATGATGTCCTTTTCATGTTGCTCCACAGTTTTTGAGAATGTGACGAAATTGTCTAAGTATACAATGCAGCATATATCCGTGAATTTATTGAATACCGGGTTTACACATCTTTGGAGTGAGGCTGGTACATTGGTTAAACCAAATCGTATAACTAGGTATTGGTACATTCTTTAGCGGGTTATAAATGTTGTTTTCTGTTTGTCTCCAGCCATGATTCTTATGTAGTGATAGGCATCTTTGATATCCAATTTGGTCAAGTATTTCACCGATCTCAGTCTGTCCAATGCTTTACATATCAGTAGTAGCAGGTATCCATCTTTCTTCGTTACTGAGTTGAGCGCTCGGTAATCTATGCATAGCTATATCTTTACACTTTTCTTTTTGACAAATAAGATAGAAGACCCTCCCAGTGTGAAAGAGTATCAGATCTATACTTGTTTCATATTTTGCCGAATATATCTTCTCAGTTCCTCCAATTCCTTTTCTTCTAGTCGGTAAAGGCCTTGGTATGCTACCTTCTTCTTTCTTTTCATGTTCTCGTCTTTTACAATGTAGATCTCATAGTCCACTGGTGGCCTCCTTGGTGGTAGTTCGGCCACCTCTTTTTCTTAGAATAGATCAGTAAATTGGTAGTATTCAGTTGATATTATGTCATGCAATTCTTTGTCAGTCCTTTCATGTTTTTCTCTTAAGGCCAGTTCGGTGCTGGTGTTCATTCAGGCCTGTTCGACTTTCTCTTCGCTTGGATTCCATTTTAGGATTCCAGTAGCGTCGGCTCTTTTGTAATCTTTGCCAAAAACCTTGGCTGATATTTCGCAAGCCGGAATTGGGTTTTCTTCTTCTGTTTTTGGCTGGTTCATGCTTCAAAATCCTTTTATTTTTCCTTCGTTATGTTTTACTTAGTCAACTTCACACATTTCTTCTTCGTTAATTTTTGAGATTATCATTTGCGCTATTTGGTCTCCTCTTTGGACTTGGTAATCTTTATCTCACAGGTTTGCCAGGACCACTTTGACTTCTCCTGTATAGTTCGCATCTGTCATATGTAACCGCTTCTTGAGAGACGCGGCAAATGTAGGATTAACGGGCTTTGTTCTTTACTGAAAGTGGTAACTTGGCGAAGCAAAGTCCGAAGGCTTTAACTGAAGTTGTGGAAAGGATTTCTCACTATATCGCAACTACCAAAGTCTCAGAGATGTTTTATGGATCTCAAACTAAGGATTCTTGAAGCGAACTAAAGAAGGTAACTGTTCAACCAAGTATATTGAAAACTTTCTCTGTCGAAGTCTGTCCCTCCATCATCGAAGATAGTAGTTCTTAAATACACTTCTTAGGCTACTAAGAGCCTTGTTCTCATAACATATAAGACTCCAAAACTGTAGCCTTGAAACCAAACATAAAACATATAGAGTATCAAACTAATACACGAAACCAAACATAAAACATATAGAGTATCAACCGATACTCGAAACCAAACATAAAATATATAGAGTATCAACCAATACTCGAAAACAAACATAAAACATATAGAGTATCAACGGATACTCGAAACGAAACATAAAATATATAGTGTATCAACCGTTACTCGAGATCAAACATAAAACATATAGAGTATCAACGGATACTCGAAACTACACATAAAACATATAGAGTATCAACCAATACACGAAACTAAACATAAAACATATAGAGGATCAAACTCTATACTATCAGGCTAGGGGCACACCTCGTTTCCTGAAACAAATTGAAAACTCGAGGACTATCAACTGATACTTGAAAATCCTGAACCAGTAACCAGTACCGGTTAATCCCAAAAATAAAATAAAACCATTATTTCAAAACATAAACAGAAAATTCCTAATCCTCACTATCATAATCAAAATTCAAATAAGGATCCCAAAAACATTTATCAACTGGAGGTACATCCTGATAGCTCTCAAAGCCATCCTTAGTAGGAGAATAACACATAGGAATAAACCCAAAAGGTACCGCAGGAAACTCATCTCCTGGCATGTTATCTGTCCACCATGCCTGAACCAAATTCATCGCATGTTCTAATCCTTCCACCACTTCTCAACTATTCTCACTTGCAGGGTATCCTTTGCAACTCACTAAGAACTGTCGTTTTCCATATCGTTTCCAGTAATCGATAACTGATTGAACTTCCCATTCTGGTTCCTCGTTGATGAGAATGGGTGCCGGTTCCTGGAATGCTCGTCCTGGAAACCGGAAATCATCGTTAGGGTGGTAAGGTTTAGCTACTGACCAGTGGAAAGCTCCTGTCTTCCTTCGGTACGTCCTAGCGTCTATGCTGAACGTATAGTTCTGGGTGTATGCGTCAAACTCGAGTACTGCAAAAGGGCCTCCCTATTGTGGTTGCAATTTCCGAGATCTGCCAGATTCTGTCGTAAACTGGTCCCCAAAAATCATGATCCTTTCCCCAATCTCAACAGGTTTGTGTGAGTTTCTCCTCTTAGCTGCCACTCTGTTTGATCTTGCTCTAGCGAACCGTAACGCTTGGTATACTGCATTTCTGATCTCTTGGTGTCTATTGTAGTAATCATCGGATGCAGGTACTGTCGTAGCATTGACTTTATAGGTATCGAGCAGTTGGCATTCTCGTCCATATAGAGCTTTGTATGGGGACATTCCAATAGTATCGAAGTGACCACCATTGGAGGAAGCTGTCACTTGAGGGAGGGATGTAAGCCAGTTGGTCTGGTGTGCATTAACAACATTCCTTAATGCTGGTTTCAGTTCTCAAATCTTGCTTTCTGCTCGTCCGTTCGTCTGGTCGTGGCCAGGTGTAGCCATAATGTGTGGGACTCCTATCGTCTTCAATGTTTGTTTCCAAAACCGGAAGGTGAACCGGGGGTCAGTATCACTGACAATCGATATAGGTATTCCATGAGTGGTAAAAATATGGTGAAGGAGTAATTCCATTGTTGAAATCACAGTAGCGTTTACTGTTGTTGGTATCAGCCAGCTAAAACCAACTGCTGTATCTACCACTATCAACACTGGATCATGTCCTCTCAGTTTAGTGAATGGCCTCATGAAATCGATCGCGTAGCTCGAAAATATCTCGCAGGGAAGGGGGAGTGAGAGTGTGTTGCCGGTGGGTAATGTAGTCCTTTCCTGGTTCAGCTGACAGATGTCACACTGTTGGACATAGTCCCGGAAGTCCTTCCTCATCTCCGGCTAGGAGATGTATTCTGTTACGTACCAGAGGCTTCGATGGGTGCTATGGTATCCTTTATTATGTATCTCCCCTATCATCAGTTCTCTTAATGTTTCTCCATTTACTACATGACCCTTCGGAATGTAAAGACAATCTTCTCCTCCACTTGTAGTAGCGTAGAGTAGACCATTGCGTATTCGGTAATGTTGCATCATTCCGCTTCATGAACTGAGCTTGAATGCCACGGTAGGGTAGCAGATAGTGGAAGGAGATGTTTGTGGCAGGTAGTGGAAGGAGATGTTTGTGGCAGGTAGTGGAAGGAGACGTTTCACCATGATGAAGATATTCGTCAGGAGGTTTTAGTTTGATTTACTTTCCCGCACATGACCTATTAACAGGTCATGGGGGCAGCGCACGTGGCCAAGGGGGCTGCCCAGTTTGATTTACTTTCACGCACGTGACCTATTAACAGGTCATGTGGTTTACGCACATGACCAATGATGAGGTCATATGATGTTTTTCATGAGTCATCATTATGCCTCATAGTTGTTTTGATTTATAAGAGGGTGGAGTGAAGGACTATAAAAGGAGGCCAGTAGAGCCTGGCAGTTAGTTCTTCACGCAACCACCTATTATACTTTCTACCTATACTATTAACAATAGATTTTTTTCTACTACTGCGAGAATCCTACCACGATATGACTTGATTATTAGCGTTCAAAGAAAGAACATAGACAACGGTCTAAGAATAATAATCAATGTCTTGTTAAGGAAAGGGAATGAAGTAACAGCGCACTAAGGAAGAGAAGTATTGCACGATTACAAAGAGACTAACAGAGAGCTGTTGCCTGTCGCAGGATACTTATCGAAACCGGGAAATAGGTAGGGTACCTAATATTTGGTTGCATCTCAAAAGCAACATCCAACAGTAACATGGAGGCAGAACAGAGAGGAGAAGGGACGGGGACGACGCCAGCCCCACCAGCACCATTAAGTATGCTGAGCATGATGGGAGAACAACTGGAATACATGGTAGCAGGACTCAGACCTGCACGAATGTCGGAAAGACTCAAATTAAGAAACACCGACGCGTTCGACGGAGAACCAACCAGACTCAGAGGATTCCTGGTACAGCTTAAACTATACTATGAAGCCAAAGAATGGACAAGCGAACACGACGACAAGAGGATTAGATTCGCAAAAACTCTACGCAGGGGTACAGCAGAGAAGTGGATCACTCCAATCGTGGAAGGGACCACCCCCAAGGAGTGGCACCAATGGGCAGAGTGTGAGAGAGATCTCAGAGCTCAGTTTGAGGACAAAGACAAACGACAAGGAGCAAGGAACCAGATCGAGAAAATGGTTCTAGGAAAGAATACGGTCATCGAATTCTTGCACAACATACAACTGTTAGCCCCAGATGCTGAATATGATATGCATACCCTGCGACGACAACTCTTAAGGGGGGTCCACGAAGAGCTGCGCAAAGCATGGACCAATTCGGACCGAGTATTCAACGCGACCGAAGAACTGGCACAGTGGTTCGTGGAGCTTGAAAATAGGAAGAACCAAGGACAAAGCAACCGAGAGAGACCGATCGGACAACAGAATGGACCACCAAGGACCCTGATGACCAATCAGGGAGGGGTGGCAATGGATCTTGACGCCATAAGAAGAACAACCCAACGATTCCAAAGACAAGGACAAAGGTTTAGATAAGCCAGGAGACCAATGTGGCCAAACCTCGCGAGGATAACACAGCAAGAGTTGTGGAAGTGCAGGGACAGCAATTTGTGCTTGCGCTGCGGAAGGACAGGGCATCGTGCAATCGAATGCCCGTACAATATTGCCAAGATACGAGAGATGGGGGGACAGAAAGAGGAAGAAATGGAGGAGGCTTTAAACAACGACAGTTCCCAGTAACGAGTGGTCTGAGGGACGATCAGGACGAAAAACCCACTAGGACTATAGGAATATCAACAGCAACGGACTACAAGGCACAAATCAACACAGCGGATAACGACGACGACGAATCAGATAAGCGGATGATAAAAATCCTAATACTCGCCAAAAACTGGATTACCGAAACCAACGTGATGGTCAATTTGGGAGCAACGGAGGACTTTATCGACAGAAAATTCCGCATTACCCACCGGACACCCCTTACCAATATGCACAAACTAAGGAACATCTATGTGGTTAATGGGGAAAAGAGCAAGGCGGATTACCCAGGTGGCGGGAATAGCCATGGAAATGGGATCTCATCAAGAAACGATAATATTACAGGTAGCAAATATGGTCAAAAATACTGCTATCCTAGGGATACCATGGCTAAGGAAACACAACCCAAATATTGATAGAGAAAAAAGAAAGATCGACTTCGGAAGCGAGAGGTGTACCCAGGTATCACTAAACCAATCCCCGAGGATTGATGCAGTCCCTACCAGACTAGCTCATTGGGAAAATGAATGCAGGCGAATCATGGAGACAAAAAGCGAAAAAGAGGATATCCGGATCCAATAATAGGATCCCGAAGCGACAATACCGACCAAAGGGTCGAAGGGAGCGGCTGGACATGACCTGTACAGCATTCCAGAGGAAATCATCCCGGCTAAAGGGCAAGTAATGATAAAGGCAGGAATAGCGATTGGACTACCAGATAGCACCTATGGACGAATTGCCCGACGAAGTGGATTAGCTACCAGGCATGGCCCAATCACAGGTGCGGGGGTGACAGATGCAGACTATTGCTGAGAAATCAAGGTTCTCTTGATGAAACTGAAAGAGGAAGACTACGAAGTCAAGAAAGGAGATCGGATCACACAGCTGATTGTCAAGGAAATCGACAACAGAGGTCTACAAGAAGTAGACGACCTCAATGGAACAGGAAGACAAGATTGTGAATTTCGCAGCACCAGAAAAAACATCCTCGAAGAACCGGAAGAACAACGCGTCGATATCGACTTTCCATCCGCCAAGACCTTCGGAAAGCTATATCGGAAAGGAGAACAAACCGGTGTTCTCACATGGGGTCAACAAGAAAAGGGAATGACAATTGCGAAAACCTCGATGATCAGTACCAGGTTAGTGGTGCGACAAGGAGCAACAAAAAAAAAAGCGACTCTAAGACAGCTGGTACCAAGCGAATACCATGACTTCTTAGACATGTTTGAAGAAGGAGAAAGGACGGACTTACCAGAGTACAGAGAGGAAGACCACAGGATCGACCTACTGGGAAGAGCACTGTTCATGAAACTTTACTCCTTGAGAGAGATAGAGTTGAAGGCTCTACGAGACTATATCCAGGAGAACCCAGAGAGAGGATGGATACGGCCATCCTTGTCAGCAGCAGGAGCACCGATATTATTCGTCAAAAAGAAGGACGGAAATCTCAGACTTTGCGTGGATCTCCGAGGACTGAATGCAGTTACCAAGGAGGACTGATATCCACTACCACTGATCGACGAAGCATTGGATAGATTGGGTAAGGCCCAATACTATACGAAACTGAACATCAAGAATGCCTACTACAATATCAGAATACTCGAAGGGGACGCCTGGAAAACAGCATTTCGGTCATGATACGGGCTATACCAATACCTGGTAATGCCGTTTGGACTGTCCAACATACTGGCAACATTCCAAAGATGCATCAACAGCAAACTCAGCAGGTTCTTGGATATATGCTTTATCGTCTATGTAGACGATATCCTTATTTATTCAAAAACAATGGAACAATGCAGGAAGGACATGCGAAACATTATGCAAGCATTGAGGGAAGCAAAGATCAAACTAAACCCAACGAAATGCGAATTGCATCAACAGGAAAACGAATATTTGGGGTTTGTCATTAACCCAGATGGAATACGAACCGACCCAGTCAAGACAGCAGCAATCGACGAATGGAAACCACCAACGAGCGTAAAAGGAGTACAAAGCTTCTTGGAATTTTACAACTTTTACCGACAATTCGGCGAAGGATTCAGCAGAGTGGCGAAACCACTATATGGGACAACGAAAAAAGATACCAAGTGGAACTGGCCGGACAAGCAGCTAACAGCATTCAATAAATTAAGGGACAAACTCACCCCGGCCACGGTACTGAGGCACTTCGACCCAAAATTGCCAATCATGATAAAAACGGATGCGTCGAATTACGTCTGCTCGAGGATCCTATCACAGTTAGTCGACAACAAACTATGGCGCCCGCTGGCTTTCCGATCGAAGACGATGACCAAAGCTGAATGCAACTACGACATCGACCATAAAGAACTATTAGCTATAGTTCAGGCACTTAAGGCGCGGACAAAATACGCACTGGGAAACGAACAGGATATTAGGGTCGTAACTGACCACAAAAACCTTCTCGCCTTGACCACCACCAAAGAACTTAATCAACAACAAATGAGATGGAGTGAAACCCTATCTCAATATCACATCAAGATTGCGTACCGACTTGGAAAGGAAGGAGGACAACCCAACGCCCTTACCAGGAGACAGGAAGACCTTCTGACCAAAGAGGATGAAATGATCCAACAGAGAAAAAGGATTCTCTTACCAAAGTAAAGATACTTCAAAGACGAGAAAGAAAGGGGAAGAAATGAATCCATCATCGAGATGGAAACAGGAATATTATCCAACGACGACCACACAGAATGGATACGAAGCACGATGGAGAAGGATACCGAAATACAAGCAAGCAGGGAAGCTTTAAATGAAAAGTAAAAAGAAATGAAGAAAATAGCAATTTGGCTATACGAAGAAAAAGAGGGATACCCTTGGTACGACAATAAGATAAGGATCCCGGATGACGAACATCTCCGAATGGAAATGATAAGGAGAAACCATGGCATACCACAAGTGGGACATGGCGGAACAGCCAAAAGTACGGAACTGATGAGGAGATCATACTACGGGCTGATGATAAGAGCGGATGTCTAGAGATATGTCAAGAACTGCGAGATTTGCCAGAGGATGAAGGCAGTACGTCACGCGCTATGCAGATTGCTAAAGCCTATCGAACCACCGGCAAAACCATGGCAATCTATTGCTATGGAGTTCATCACGCAACTTCTAGAATCGAAATCTTAAGATGCATTATCGGTCGTTATTGATCGTCTGACCAAGATGGCCCATTTCATACCCTGCAGAATGGATATGAACACTCAACAATTCGTTCACCTCTTCAAAGATCAGGTGTTCAGAATCCACGGACTACCGAAAGACATCATATCAGTCAGAGGATCACTATTCACGGCAAATATCTGGAAGGAGATCACAAGACAATGGCACATCAAAAGGAAGCTCAGCATGGCATTCCACGCACAGACAGACAGACAGACAGAGAGAAAGGATGAATGCCATATTGGAACAATATCTGCGGGCATACACCAACTATCAGCAGGACAACTGTGCCGATATGCTAGTAACTGCGGAGTTCGCATACAACAACGCAAAACAAGAAACAATCAAAACAACAACCTACTTTGCGAATTATGGATATAATCCAATCTACGAAGAGGCAAGATACGACATACCTGCGGAATCAATCAAAACGAAAAACATGCAACAATTGCATGACATATTGCGCGAAGAAATATGCCACGCACAACAAAGACAAAAGAAATACACCGATTGTCACCGAAAGCCCGATCCCAACCTCCCAGTCAATGACAAGGTACGGTTGATACCAAGAAATATGTGGACCACCCGACTGTCAAGGAAACTGGACTACAAGAAACTAGGACCATACAAAATCATCAAATGCATCGGATTAAGAGCATATAAACTCGACCTCCCACGCTCGATGAACAACACTTATCCAACATTCCACATTAGTCTGCTCGAAGCCTACCAAGACAACGCCTTCACATCGCAAAAGAAACTTCCTCTACCGCCCATCGAAATCGTGGGGGAAGACGAATACGAACTTGAGAAAATCATCCACTCAAGACTATACCGCAACAAACTCCAGTACCGAGCCAAGTGGACAGGCTACGCGGAAGAACACGATCAAGAGTGGTACCCAGCTACTAACTTCGCTAACGCCCAAGATGCTATCCAGCAATTCCACCAGTGTTACCCTGATAAGCCCAGACTTCTTCCCGCTGGAAGAAGGGGTTTGGATCAAGGAAGACATCAATGACGAGGATTCGGTCCAACTCGTGGACCTACCGATCAGAAAAATGAAGGAAACAGAGGAAGAGAAAGCATACCAGTGTCTGTCATGGACACGGTGCTACGACGACGGGTGCCCCACCCACTACACGGAGAGGATGGGAACAAACTATTTTCCCAAGAACCGAGACCGGACACCGCCGGTGTCACCTCTGCTGGCCGACAAAGAAAAGATTTCAGGGACAAAATCTACTGGGAGGGGGGACAAAAAATCAAAAAAGGTCAACTGGGAACAGGACCCAGCACCGTCACCGATCTCGTTGGGAACGCAGGAGGATACAGTGGAAAACCTGCAGCGGGAGCTTATCACGATCAGTGAACAAAAGAAAGCGGCAGAAGTAGAGATGGGACTCTACAAGAGTCCGGCCTTGATGTGGCAGCAGAAGGCAAGGGAATGGGAGAAAAAGTACATGCAGCTGGCAAGAGCGGTAACGGCGCAACAGGTCAGGACAAGTTTGGCGGAATACAAAGTTGGGAAAACAGAATCCCAACTGAAGATAAGGAAAGCGAGGATCCGAAGGTTGGAAAACCGTCAAAAAGAGAGCAAGAGTTGGACGCGTTGGATAGGACGCAATATCCTTGAAACGGCAGGAACCCAACAGGAGGAATAGTTCCTGATGGGGTAATGGGACTTAGTCTGTGGGGAGAGGGGAGCTATTGTCACGGTCGCATGGCAGATAGTGGAAGGAGATGTTTGTAGCAGGTAGTGGAAAGACATGTTTGTGGCAGGTAGTGGAACGAGACGTTTCACCATGACGAAGATATTCGTCTGGAGGTTTTAGTTTGATTTACTTTCACGCACATGACCTATGAAGAGGTCATGGAGGCAGCGCACGAGGCCAAGGGGGCTGCGCAGTTTGATTTACTAACACGCACATGACACATTAAGAGGTCAAGGGGGCAGCGCACGAGGTCAAGAGGGCTGCGCAGTTTGATTTACTTTCACTCACATGACCTATTAAGAGGTCACACGGTTTACGCACATAACCAATGATGCAGTCATATGATGTTTTTCATGTGTCATGATTATGACTCATAGTTGTTTTGATTTATAAGCGGGTTGAGTGAAGGACTATAAAAGGAGGCCGGCAGAGCCTGGTAGTTAGTTCTTCACGCAACCACCTATTATACTTTCTATCTATACCATTAAGAATAGATTCTATTCTACCACTTCGAGAATCCTGCCATGATACGACTTGACTATTAGCGTTCATCGAAGGAATGTAGACAACGGTCTAAGAATATTAATCCAGGTCTTGGTAAGAAAAGGGAACGAAGTAATGGCGCTCTAAGGAAGAGAGGTATTGCACGATTACAAATAGACTAACAGAGAGCTGTTGCCTGTCACGGGATACTTATCGCAACCTGGAGATAGGTAGGATACCAAACATTGAAATCCTTCGCTAACGGATAGATAGGGTCGTTCCTATATCCTTTAACCATCTGTTCCTTCTAAATGTTCTTTATATCATCCCCTCCTTGGATGATATCTTTTTCATCCACCACTCTTTCTAATACCGTTACCTCCTCCTCCTCTGTAGGTGTTTCATACACTTTGTAGAATTCTTGATTTTCGTGAGGTAGGGAGGAAGATTCCACTACCGGAACCTCATTTCGGTACGTGAGAGGTCCTCCATAGAGGGGTTCATTGTGGGGATGCTCCAGAGACTCGGAGTCATGATATTTGGTAGAGGGAGAGACATGTCCTAATGCCGTTTTAACGTACTCCTTGATGGCACAGATGTTGAGGCGGGGGTGTAATGAATGAGTATCTTTGTCACTGTAATCATCGTTGGTGGTAGGGGGAGTTTTGATTACCGGTGGGCTGCTGCCGGAGGTGCCGGTGTAGATCTTACTCTTAGGTTTCAATTCCTCGTGATCAGGGCAGAAGGGTATGTCGCAAAATGCCCAATCCATTGATGCATGTTCAAGTTCCTACTTACTCCTACCACTGGTATAACTTCGATGGTCTGCCCAATCATTCAGGGATTCGGAATTTCTGTAATCATTTGCATCTAGTTGTGCTTACTCCAGACTGCAGTCACTTCCGCATTCTGAATGAGCACCGATGTGCTCAACAGTAAGGGCTTGAAATCGAGACATTTCGTGTTCGATAGTAGGTTCTTCGCAAGAAAGAATGGATGAAATTGGTGAGGCAGTAGGCGAGTCTTCTTCTTGTGTGGAATTGTTTGCAGTATGTAGATAATCATCATTCTCATCATAAAGACCGGATAATGTGTCGGCTAAATAGTTCAATTTTCTTGGTCTATATACTATTTGGATGTCGTATTTCCCAATGAACCCTCTCCATCGGAGTTGTTTCTTGGTGGGTGTTCCTCTCGTCGCCAGGTATGTCAGAGGTAGATGATCTGTGACGATAGTCAATTTGCTTCCTGCGAGTGCTTGATGAAATGATGACAGTGCATCAACTATTGCTAGGACTTCCTTGTCGGTTGTGCCATAATTCATTTGGGCATTTGAGAATTTCCTTCTATGAAGTGACCCTGGTCTAGCATTCTCGCGAGTTTTTCCTTGTCCTACCCATGCTCCTACTCCTGTGTGGGATGCATCTGTTATTAGCCATATTGGAAGTTCCAAATCATATTGTAATGGTTTCATAACCTCCCATTTTGAAACATTTCGCTAAACATTTTCCATGGCTTGGTCTTGGGTGGTGGTCCATACAAATTCTGCCATTCTGGTGAGTTCCGTTAAGGGTGATGTAATGGTTGCAATGTGTGGCAAGAACTGACTGATGTAGTTAACCGTTCCTAGAAATTCCTGTAACTATTTCTTGGTTTGTAGCGTAGTCCATTCCTCGATCTTCGCTATCATTTCCGGTGCTGGTTAGAGCCCTTCGTCATTGATAACATGGCCGAACACTTCTATACTGGTGGCGAAGAACTCTCATTTGTTCCTGCTTGCATAGAATCGAGCTTCTTGAAGCTGGTCGCAAGTTGGGGATATGTGTTTCAAATGCTCGGACTCTGTATCGGAAAATATGAGTATATCATCAATATATACCCACATGAATCGTCCTATGTAGTCAGGGAATAGATCAGACATTATGTGCTTGAATGTTCCTGGAGCATTCATATCACCTTGTAGCATTACCTTGCTAACGAAACACCCAAATGGTGTTTGAAAAGCGTTTTTGCTCACAACCTCTGGTTCCACCGTTGTTTGGAAGTAGGCATCACTGAGATCGATTTTGCTGCGGTATTTTGCTCTTCCGAGAGCATTCAGGATCATTGTTTGGTTAGGGATGGTTTCAACATCCTTAATCCTTATCTCATGGCTTGCTGTGAGATCCACTAATAGTCTCACGCGTTTCTTATCCTTCTTTTCCTGAGCAAACATGGGTGCTGTCGATGAAACTGCTTGTCACTTGATAATTCCAGCCTTCTCCTTTTCTATTAGCCATATACTCATGTCTGTTGCCCATCATTCCAGTATCGAGTAAGTGCGCAATGAGCACTGCTCTTTTCCTGGTTGCAGATCTATCTTATGATTGATCTTCCTTTGGGCCGGTAAATCTTCCGGTATTTGATCCGAAAATGCTTTTGGGTATTGGCTCATGATATCTTCGGTGCTGATCACTGCTGCTCGGATCATACCACTAGTAGGTGTGCAAAAAATTCCAACATTCTGCTTTGGAAACAGAATAGCTAATTTGCCACATTTGATTTGAGCTTGGTATTATTCCAGGAAAGGCATTCCTATTAGTGCATCGTATTTTGCTAGGTTGCCAACCAACATTCTGGTTCCGGGTGAGCGCAACTTTCCTGCTGATATGTTGCCTGAACATTCTTCATGACCTTCAGATCGTGATCCTTTAATAGCTAGGTGTATTTTGATCGGAGTCTTCAATTCCTCACAAGGAATTCTGTACGTGGTCACAAAGGTAGTGCTAACTAGGTTTGCTCCTATTGATCCGGTATCAAACAGCACTCTGGCGTCTTTGCCATTGATGTGCATTGTTCCTTCAAGAGCGCCATGGGGTTTGACCTTTGTTGGTCCAGCGACCATTGTGATGATATCTTCCTCTTCTTCCTCTATTTCCATGCCATGATAAACACTTCTTCCGCTAGTTGTTCCTGTTCCATTCTGTTGCAGGTGACTTCCTTCTTCACCTTTGCTTTGTCTTTGCCTTGGCCCTTGTCATCTTTGCTAGGACAATCTCTTGCTAGATTTCCTTTACCTCCGCAGGTATAGCAAAGACCTTTTTCTTTTCGTTCCTTAGGTTTGGAATGGGGTTTGTTGCTAGTTTTCTGATTCTCCTTTCGCCCTTGTTATTTGGAAATGAATTCCTTTGCTGGTCTTTCGAACCTTTCCTTCCCATAAGCACCAGTGCCTTTTGTGATAGCATCTATGCTTTCCGCATTTTGTATAACTTCTATAACAGTGTCAGTTTCAGCATTCTGTAATTCCGCTTCTTGCTGCAGTTTAGAGTGCATGATTTTGAAGAACTGTTGAAGGAAGGGATAGTCGCTTGTGGTATTTGCATGTAGACATGATCGAAACATTAGCATGTCGGTTGCTATAGTTGATATTATCTGTATCTTGACATTATACACTTGCATAATTTCATGGAACTTCCGATAGGTATTATCTGTTTGTTTTGAACATTGGAATCTTTCTCGCAGGAATCCAACTAGGTCCTCTCTGGTCATCTTTTCCCCGAAATACTCAGCTCCCTGGAAAGCTGCTTCTTGAGCTCCTCCTTCAGTATAGAGGATACAATAGTTGCCTCTACCGGCCTCAGTAGTCCATAATCCATTGATACGAAGGTATAACTGTACTGAATTATACCATTTATCGAACGCTGCAAGTTTGAGGTCATGTCCTTCACCAGTAAACTTGCTGGGCGAAGGTACTTTGATACTGAGTGTAGCCGTAACAGCTGGGTTAGGCCTAGGTGTCGGTGGTCTTGGGACCTCTGGTGCTGGGGCTCTGGACCCTGTGGGTCCTGCTTCCAAAGCCATGTTGTCTGATCCTTTGTCGCTATCGGAGCTATCTGGATCGTTGCTTGGTGGTGTTGGAGGTACCTGTGTACCTGTAGGCTTTCTTGGGGATTCTGGGTACCCTCCTGGGGTAGTGGTTAGCAGTTCCAGTGGTTGTTGTGATGATTCTCTAGTCAACTGTTCAGCCCTGTCTCTAGCTAACTGCCTAGCAGCTGCGTCACTTGCTGCCTGCTCCAAAGCTGGGGTCTTTGTGAACCGTCCTTTGGAATCCCTCATACGCTGTTGAGAACCTTTCTCAAGGGCCTTACCCTTACTTGGTCCTGTAACGCCTTCTATCTTGATAACTTGTCGAAGTTAAAAAAAGTATAACCGCTTCTTAGGAGATGGGGTAAACGCAGGGTTAATGGGCGTTGTTCTTTACCGAAAGTGGTAACTTAGCGAAGCAAAGTCTGGAGGCTTTAACTGAGGTTGTTGAAAGGATTTCTCACTATATTCCAACTACCAAAGTCTCAGAGATATTTGGTGGGTCTCAAACTAAGGATTCTTGAAGCGAACAGAAGAAGGTAACTGTTCATCGAAGCATATTGAAAACTTTCTCCGCCGAAGTCTGTCTCTCCATCGTCGAAGATAGCAGTTCTTAAATACACTTCTTAGGTTACCAAGAGCCTTGTTCTCATAACATATAAGACTCCAAAACGGTAGCCTTGAAACCAAACATAAAACATATAAAGTATCAAACCGATACTCGAAACGAAACATAAAACATATAGAGTATCAACCGATACTCGAAACCAAACATAAAATACATAGAGTATCAAACCCTATACTATTAGGATAGAGGCACACCTCGTTTCCCGAAACAAATTCAAAACTCAGACAGTATCAACTGATACTTGAAAATCCTGAACCAGTAACGAGTACCGGTTACATCATACCTTAATTGGTAATGAGTCTATATTTGACTGCCCGCCAGCTGCGTAGTGCTATCCGTCCATTGGTCTTGGTTGTAATCCTATCACTATTCCTGTTGCTATCATTTCTTGTTTTTCTGCGGTCACCATCTTGTCTTCATCGCTATATAGGCCGGGTCCTGCTGCTTCATTCGCGCCTTTCATTGCTATCCTTGCTTTGTCACGCAGCTTTTTGAACCTGATTCTCAGGTCTGGTTCTTGGCTTAACTTATCCAATATCACACTCTGATTATCTTCTTTTCCTTCTCTTTCTAGAGTTGTATATTTTACTTGAGAACTGTTGCGACATCCTGTTGTACATCATTTACTAGCCAATATCATCTTATTGTTGGCTTAATCAATCTTCAAGTTCTATTGTCTTTACCTTAGAATTCAGAAAACCAGCTCCTAGTTTTTCAGGTTTGCCAACTGGAAAGTGCCCCTTCCCTATTCCTTTCTATATCTATAGGTACTTGTACCATATGTGTAATCAGACTCATAGTACTGGGTTTTTTTCCATCCTCAAGGTAAACCTGTCGTTTCTTTTTCATCGGGATCATGGAGTAATTGTATTTAACACGTATCTCTACGTCAATAAAGTCTGGCGTAGCTCCTGAGAGGAGCATTGGGTGGATTCTAGTGCCTTTCTTCTGACTGTCGTGTAATGTTGTCTTGATCATAACATGATCTCCTTCTTCTTCAAGTAGTGCTATATAGTAGTTTACTAATGTGTCATTCGTTGGTCTTTGCACCTCCTGTCGCGCATTTCAGAAGGTTTTCGCCTTTGTTTTGTCTGCCAGGCCATCTTTTACTGAGGACTGTCTTCTGTTCCCTCCTAGTCTTCCTTCGTCGTCATTTTCCTCCAGTTCGTACTTTTTTGATATTTAAATTAATTATTGTCATACGCTGGTAGAGTTGTCTTTATTCCATTTTCTGGCCCGCTTCTGTATTCTCTGATATAGTGTCCCGCTTTTCAGCCTCTGAGGACGAGATTTTGATCTCCTCATTTGCGGTATTCTTCGTTTGATACGTAGTGGAGTTGTCTTGTCTGTGCCATATTCATTTCTAGCTCTCTATCCACGGGCGGTCTGAAGGATCCATCGTAGGTCTTTTCAGTCGGTCACTACATTCCATTGTTGTTTCTGGGTATATAAACTTCCTTACTCTTATTTCTGTCCTCCTCTTTTAGGTTCTTTGGAACTGTTAGGCGGACGCCAAACTCTAGTATATAACTGAGGGACGTAGGCCCGAAATCTTTGATTGGAGAATCTGTCGAGGAAGGCTCGTCTCGATAAAAAAGTAAGGTAAAGATTTTAAAGCGTAAAACAATATTATATTGATAAGATCTCTTCTCCGTTGCTTGATGATCTCTCACCAACTCGGACTGAGTCGATCTTACTTATAGTAGCTAGTCGGTACTTCTAATCCTCCTACTAACTATGTACCGCTCGTTTTCTCTACGAGTTCAACTTAAGTGCGAACACTGTTTGACCCTGAGAACGAGCACACCACTCTACGGCTTAGTCGCAGCTTCCTATTAGGAGCTTCCGATCTTTAGCTCGTATAGACTATGCCGGATACTCTAGACTTAATTGCTATCGTTCCAGTAATCTCTTCCGTTCACGAAGTGATCAAGTTCGCCACGGGCTGCCTATGCTTCATGCGAGTAAGAGTCCGACGCGCCAACATCTTATGGACTCTTCTCCAGCCATGGCCTTCTACTGAGCATGCTTCCCCTTGATCCGCCAGCCTCCGCAGAGGGGTCCCGTCACCAGGACCAACCAACATACAGCTGATCACAGAAGGTAGGGTGTCATCGGTCTGTCCATTGTATCATCAACTGCAACTTCCGTATGGGTACGGGGGTCTCCGTCTTCAGTTCTTAATTACTCAACAACCAACCGACCAATTTCTCTCAGATGACTTCCTACGTTCTAGCCAGAGTCCCTTCTGTGCTATTGGTAGAAAATCCCTCGGTCGGAGGTCTTGTGCCGTCATGCAGGGAGCTCCGAACATGTATGTCCGGTTGGTAGAAAATATCTCATACCAAAATAACTTTGACGACGCTGTGGATTGAACACGTGACCTCTTGACAGATGTCACGTGATACTTCCATTGAGCTATGAACGTGCGGGCCCCATAAGGGGGCCGGAGGGGGGTGTTGGCACTCCGGTAAATTGAGGGTCTGTGCGCAGTTACCCTACCGTGGGTCTGTGTACATGTCTCGGATTTCCATATGCCTAACAGGAACTTCCAATCTTGTCTCTTTCTGGATGGCCCATTTGGCTAGTTCTTGCATGGTGGCGAATTACGAATCATCGTAGTCAAATTCTTCGGGCAACCAAGCTCACATGCCCGCATAATGCCATTCTTATACTGTCTCTTCCTCTTGTAATGCCTGGGTTTTCTATAGGCCAAACTTGTTCTAATAGTCAGTTATTGGTCCGCTTCATTGTTCCATCTCCCTTAGTCCAATTCTGACTACTCCCTTCTCATCTACTCCTTCAAGCTGTTTCCTGATAGCTTCTTTAAAATTGTTCCCACTATTCCATCCTGTTTAGTTTGTTTCCTCTGTGTATAGTGTCAACTATTGGCTTGAATCTTTCTATACTAGAGTGGAAACATAGACGATTTTCTCTGCATCATGCGCACTCTGCCATCCCACCCTTGGAAAGTGGATCTGCAATTCCGCTACCCAGCTCCCAAGGTGGCTTTTGTCGTGCCCATATGTTTCAGGTTGTTTGAACTGTGGTCAGTGTTGTCCCATTATCTGGAGGAATACTAGCCTGTGTTTGGGACTGCATTCTGGGCCTAGTCCTGAACCGTCTCCCCCTTCTGACAGTGGAGCCTCTATTCAGTGATTTTCTTCTTCATTGGAGCTGGAGTCTTTGTCTTCCAAATATTCTTCCAGTATTAGTAGGCTAGGTGTTCTTCCTAACTGTGAAACAGTTCTTTGTAATTCGTCAGCTACTTCAAGTACCTCTACCGATTGGTCTTCGACAGCCAAGTCCATCTTGGTATCGTCTAAGCGTCGCTATAAGTGACCCTGTATAGTGTTATAGTTGCTAACAGGTATCAGTTGTTAGTAATGTATACATGATACTTCTCTATCTTTTTTATTGACGCTAGTTCTTGGACCTAAGTCTGCTTCAAGGTAAGCAAGACTTCCTGTTCTAGTACCAAATGCCTATCGTACTCTCTCTCTAACCCTACCCATATGGCAGAGTTCTCATTGTCGGTATGTAAATAGTAAAGAGTGTAATAGTTTTATATTCAGAATACAAAAAAGTAATAAGTAGGAAAATAACTTAGAACAAAGCGTGAAGAGATTATCTTATGTGTCTAGTCGATCTCCTTTTATAGGCACTCTTCATGCTATGTCTGTTACAACTAAAACTAGTTTTATGACCTAAGTTGTCACATGTTCGAAACCCATGACTGCTAAGCAAGGTCATGTGTGAAATATAATATAACTATGACTCGTAACTACAAGTCATGTGAAAGACTTATCCAAGCAAGTCATATGATCTAAATGGTCATAAGTGTGAAACACATGACCTCTAACTAAGGTCACGTGTGAAACATAACATAACTATGACTTATAACTACAAGTCATGTAAAAGCGTTATCCAATCAAGTCATTGGACCTAAATGGTCATATGTGCAAAACATATGACCTCTAAGCGAGGTCAGGTAAAAAGCATAACATTATTATGACTCGTGACTACCAGTCATGTAAAATCCTTACCTTATCAAGTCACATGACCTAAATGGTCATATGTGCAAAACAAATGACATCTAAGTGAGGTCAGGTATGAAATATAATATAACTATAACTGGTAACCAGGAGCCATGTGTAAGCCTTATCCTTGCTAACCCATATTCATGACGGCTATGTAGGGTATTTACAAGGGATGCAATATTCCATACTTAGGGTGTCTAGGTGATTTTTTATGTTGCCATTCATTGCAGGATTGTACATAACCATTGACCCAAGGTGTGATACCTTTCCAATAGAAGTCTCACGCAATGATTTCCAAGGACCTCTCCTGCCAAAAATGTCCTACAATATTTCCATCATGTCATGGTCCCATGATCTTCATATATAGTGCTTGACTTTCCGGTACAAACAGCCTTTGTTTATCATATTGTAGATCGTCAGTTAAGGTCCCATGGTTGGGGAAATCATTTCCTGAATCTCAACACTTGTTGAGCCCTTCCCTCCATTACCTCTAAGTAGGGTCTGCTCCAGTAGCAGCCTGTATTTTGTGTAGGAATTCAGGCTTGGACTGCTTCAAACCCTTTTGCAGGATACAGGCATTTGATATTAGGACTCTTTCTGGTACTGGTGAAATATAATACCAGTGTTTATTGTCTTAAGCCTATGCCTGTAGGTAACCGTTGCTAGGTTCCGGTTCTTTGACAATAAAGTATCTTGTTACTATATTGGTACTTCCAAATCCATTAGTTCTTCATGTGGTTTGTTCCAAGTTGTCAACTGCTATCATGACTCAGGTATTGATTTTTTCTACAACTAATTAAGCTATGTCATTGCCCAACCTGATTTGGCAATCCAAATATTTCTCCTTGAATAGTATAACTTTGCTCTCCCCGGTGTAGTCAGGATCTATTACTCTGGCTCCAGTGGAGATCCCACTTCCAACCACCAATCCAGTTTCGGGTGTAATCTTTCTGTACATTCCTTCAGGTAGCCCTACATCTATTCCAGTCCTTAGCAAGGCTGGTACATATGTTGGAACAATCTCATCTTCTATGGTATACAGGTCACGTCCTGCCGCTATTCTTGAACTATTTGTTGGCCAGTATGCCATCTTGCTCAATCTTTTAACCGTAATCATGTGTTTCTTTCCTCCTCTTCGAGGTTTCAAGTTCAAATCTTTGTCTCCATCCCAGTCCTCCAATTGATCGCCTACCTTCACCACTAATGATACCAGAAAATTTCCCGGTTTCCAAGTTTTCTGTTTATGATGCGTAGCTCTCTCTTCAGCACAGTACTCTGGCCATCTCCTTAGGGCATTAGGCTTTCTGCCTTTTGTTCCTGGCCAGAATACAATACAAAAACCTTATTCCACTAGCTTCAGAGCTAATTAAATTTGACGGTAACTCTAGACTTTCAAGGTGAAGAATTATTGTACATTTTGATGGTTGGTAAAGACTGTGACTGGTTTTTCTATCCTGATTAAGTAGTGTCTACATTATTTGAATACTTGAAAGATCATGACAAGTTCCTTGTAGTGGATTTCATAATTGCTTTTCGCAGAATTGAACTTTCAGGAATGAAAAGCAATGGTGTGTAGTTTTTTCTCCAAATATGAAGAAAGGATGCAACCGAGTGCAAAGTCACTAGTGTTGGTTTCAACAACTGTTTCTTTTTAGGGAAAAAAATATTGGAGTATCGAGGCTATTGTAAAGTGATGTTTTAGTTCTTCAAATGCAGTATTTTACTCCTCTCGTCATTTGAAATTCTTTGGATTTTCTTGTAAGGTCTCAGTTATTGGCCTGCAAATAGCTGAGAAGTTTTTAAAGAATCGTCTACAGAAGTTACCAAATCCAATAAATACTTGCACATCTCTAATAGACTTAAGTAGTTTCTAAACCATTATAGATTCTACCTTGCATGTGCTCATAGATACCCCATCAACTGCCACAATATAGCCTGAGAATTCCACTTCTTTGACATATATGATTGATTTATTTACCGATATTGCTAATTGAAACTCTGATAGACTATATAATACTTTCTTGACTGCTTCGATATATTCATTGTCATTCTTTGGTTATTTGAGGATATCATCAAGGTAACATACAACTACCACATTTAAGGATTCTTTCAGTAATTAGTTTATCATATCTTGCAAGGTCGAGGCACATTAACCAATCTGAAGGGCATAACCTTATATTCGGAATGTCTATATCTTGTCCTGTAGGCTGTTTTCCACTCAACTCCTTACTTAATACTATTCAAGTAGTAACCGTCTTTAAGGTCTAACTTGCGGAAGATCTTATTACCAGCTACTTAGTCGCGAAGTTTAGACATTAACAGAAGGCAATGTTTGTTGAGGATGGGAATCTTATTCGGATTGTGCTAGTCCACAACTAGACGTAGTCGTCTATCAGGTTTTAGTACAAACAATATAGGTGCTCCTGCTGATAATGGACTATGGGTAATCTTTCGTTGTTTGATCATTGTTTCCATGTATACTCATAAAGTATTAAGCTGTTTCACAGATAGTGGATATATTGGTCCCCAGGCGGGCATCAATCCTGGAAGCAGTTTGAGATCATAATGAAAAATTCATCATGGGGCTGATTCTTCTACTGTCTGGGCTTCAAAAAAATGTTTATAATACACATTTTTTCAGGGTAATGTTTGGAGTTCCACTGTCTCTTCAATAGTCCCCATTCATCCAAGGCCGTAAGCGTCAGGACCGTAAGGAATATATTCATCATATTTGACCATGTCCGCTATCCATTGATCTTCTTGCACACAGTTTTCCAAAAGTTTTTCGGTAAAAGTCCAATTTTCTACATCTTCTGTGTAAGATACTGGGTGTTCACAATACTATTCACCAAAAGAAATTATCATTCTATAATGACCTGCATTAGCCACTTCACACAACAATTCAAATATGTGTCGGTTTTTTCCTATTTCTAACATTATAGGTAGTGTATAACACTTCTCTCCTTACGCTTCTAGGCAACGATCAAAGCCTAGGATATCCCCCGTATGGTCATGTTCAATGGTATGAACGTGAAGGTCTTGAACTAGGGCCTGATTAATAAGGAACCCATTGGATCACAAGTCAAATAAGACTTGAACTTTGTATCGCTTATTGTATATATGGAGGTAAGTGACCCCCTCCGAACAATTGTAATACGTAGGTCTTGAAGAAATCTAAATCCCTGCATTTGGTGTAGCTTAGTTTTTATTGGTTATTTCATTTAGGCATTGTTGGGGTTGGGTATAAGTAACTGATGTTTGTTACTAGTCCTGCACCGTTTTGACCATTGAGGTCTCCTCCACTAACCTAGTAACTTATTAGCTCTAACAATCTAGGTCTACATACTAGGCGTCTTTTCACCGATATCCTATTACGCGCAACCAGATTTTGGGCTGATGCCTACTCGCAATACGGGAAACCTGATCTCATGGCCGATTTTTGCCTAATTATTAGCCATTTTGCTCTCCTAGTAAGATGTTCTCACTTTTACCGATCCTTTCCCTTAGGGTTTCAGTTATCCATCCAACCATATCAGTGGAGCCCTGCGCACCAAAGCGGTGCATCCCTGCCCCACACTCTGGTGAGGAGGTAAGACAGTATACAAGTATCATATGACTCGCATGTGTCTTGTAGGTGGAATGACTCACCTTGGTTGTACTCCTGTCCATATTGTTATCACATAGATCTTGCATTGCTATGTGCCAACTTCTTTGGTATAGTAACTGACTGGCACATGACTAGCAGGTGGCTACCAAGTGATACAAGGAAATTTGCACTGCTGGCTCCTGGGTCATGTGGGCATGATAACCATTGTTTCTTTCAATCAGGACTCTCCATATATTGATTTCTTGTATTCAAGCTCACAAGTCCCATGTGGGGTCCCTTCACTTGGAGCCTACTTATGTTAATTTTGCAATGAAAGGTTTACTTAGTACCACTTTTATCATTTTGAGTTTCGATACGGGTAGTTGCACATGGACTATCCAATCTTCGCCATGGTTGGCACCTAATATGTCATTAAAAATAAATGCTGCTGTCCTGTACATTCTCTGTATCTGACGAACAGAACGCCGAAATGTGAATCGCGATCTAGGATGCAAGCAGGCGTGGCAACTGTTGTCAGGACACAGCCACCAAGCCTGGGATGCATAGGACACAACCAGACATAGCAAGCAAATACACAAGATGCAACCCGACATAGCAGCCAAACACACAGGATGCAACCAGACGTAGCCACCAAACACACTGGACACAACCAGACGTAGCAACCAAACAGACAAGACACAACCAGAAGTCACAAGCCAAGGTACAGGATATCTCCTGACATTGCACTGGCATCTTGAGACATCTACCAAACCACCTAATTTATGGGACTCAGACAGAAGAGTGGAACTCACACTACTACTGACCTGGGCCACAAACACTGTCTATACTAAAATTGTTTTCATTATTAAAGCTAATATACAGAAGCAGTAAGTACAACTATACTAGAAAAGACCGGTTCCATAACAGCCTGTAACCCCAGGGATATTGGTATCAAGTAGACATTCCTTGCAGTGTTGGAAAGCTGGTGTCGAGTAGGTTTACGTGCCAAAGCACAGAATACTGCATCCAAAGGGCTCTGAAGGGGTCTGGCATCAAAGCCAGTACTTAGTCAAAACCTCGCTAGGGAATACCACGTCTATAATAGCCTATACCACCATGGATATTGGCGTCAAGTAGATGTTCCATATACAGTTGGAAGGCTGGCGTCGAGTAGGTCTAGGAGCCAAAGCATTGAATGCTGCATCGAAAGACCTCTGAAGCAATCTGGTGTCAAAGTCTGTACTTAGCTATTGCCTTACCAGGAAATACTACTTCCATAACAAGCTGTATCTTCATGGATATTGGCATCGAGTAGACATCCCTTCCACCTTTGGAAGGCAGGCGTCGGGTAGGCCTAGATTCCAACGTATTGAGTACTGCATCCAAAGGACTCTGAAGGAATCTGGCGTCATAGTCGGCACTTAACTATAGCCTTGCCAGGAAATACCACATCCATAATAGCCTATAACTCCATGGATATTGGTGTCAAGTAGACGTTCCCTGCACTGTTGCACCACTGGCTTCATGTAGGTCTAGGTGCAAAAGCATTGAATACTGCATCAAAAGGGCTCTGAAGGAGTCTGGTGTCAAAATCAGTACTTAGTCCAACCCTTACCAGGGAATACCACCCTTATAACAGCCTGTAACACCACGGTTACTGGCGCCAAGCAGACATTCTATGCACCTTTGGAAGGCTGGTGTCGAGCATGTCTAGGCACCAAAGTATCACGTCCTGCATCCAAAGGGCCCGGAAGGAATCTGGCAGCAAGGTCAGTACTTCGTCAAAACCTTACTAGGGAATACCACTTTTATAATAGCCTGTACCTCCATGGTCATTGGCGTCAAGTAGACGCCTTCTACACCATTGGAACGCCGGCATCGAGTACATCTAGGCACCAAAGTATCGCATACTGCATCCAAAGGACCCTGAAGGAATCTGGCATCAAGGTCAGTACTTAGCCCAAACCTGGCTTGGGAATACCACCTTTATAACAGCCTGTAACACCATGGTTATTGGCATCAAGTTGACGTCCCTTGCACCATTGGAAAGCTGCCATCGAGTCCATCTAGGCACTAAACTCTCGCATGCTGCATCCAAAGGACCCTGAAGGAATGTGGCATCAAATTCAGTACTTAGTCAAAACCTCACCAGAGAATACCACCTTTATAATAGCCGCTAACTCCATGGATATTTCTGTCAAGTAGTCGTTCTTTGCACCCTTGGAAGGATGGCGTCGGGTAGGCCTGGGTCCCAAAATATCACGTGCTGTACCCTTAGGGCTATGAAGGAGTCTCGCATTAAACTCAGCATTTAAACCTTGGCTCACCAGGCTATAACTCTAGGGATATCGGTGTCAAGTAGATGGCCTTTGCACCATTGGAAGGCCGATGTCGGGTAGGCTGAGGTGTCAAAGTATTTCATATTCCGGCCAAAGGGCTCTGAAGGAATCTGGCATCCAATTTACTCTGTAGCTGTTAGTGCAGGTAAGGATGGATGTTATATGGTTGCCTGACCTGTGCTACTCGCAGGATGATGATCCACACCTAGCCGATTGGGATCAGGCTCAGGCTACTACCAGTAGAACTCTATCATGCGGTTTTCCTGTCAGAATTTGGAGCATTCTCACGCAACAATTCTTCTAGAACCTAAAATAGATTTCATGCTGTGTCTCCTATTTTTGATCCTACATAATGGTTTGCTCAGTTGATGAGAGGCTGGTTCTAGTACTTACCAGGGCTCAAGTACTTGTAGTGTCTGATCCTTGTTTTTCTAGCCATGCAAGGATCACCCCTGGGTGAGAGTAACCAGATCCAGATATGGGGCTTGCGAAGTCAGGCTCTTTACTTGGGATGTCTTCCTGACGCCCCAGACATCCCCTGTTACCACCAGATATAGGTAGCGTCCACAGTACTCACAGGATGCACATGAGGTACTGGGGACGCACATTGAATCTCTTGATGTACAGGATGCACAGGATGTAATTGATGTCTACCAGCTGTCTGGACGCGACACCTGCACATCAGACCTGGCATTTTCTTTTGCTGTGGTACACCCCACCCAAAGCGGGTTCTTGTTTCGATGCCAGTTTCATCAGAATACTGGCTACCCAATCGCCAAACTGTTGGTGCCTTGAACTGACCTAAATCAGTTCTTCATAGTCAGCTAGTTCCCAGACCGTATTCGTTCGGGTAGGTTGCTAGATGGTAGCGACTCGACGCGTGAATTTAGGCTTTGCAATAGCTGATCTTGCATGTTGGACTCCCATTTTTACCAGTCTTGAACTAACAGTTAACGATGATGGATGGCTTTCGCCCACGTATGTCGTGTAGTTCTGGCTTTTTATCCTGCAATGCCTGTACTCCTTTTGCCACCTATTATGATCTATATTACTGGGTGCAATCACAGTATGACCCTGCGGGAAGTTTGTGTGAGTTTTATTGCCCACACCTCTTAAATCTTTCCTACGTGATTCTGTCTTATCTTCCCGTTTCCGTTTTCCAGGCAGGGCTCCAACTTCCTTAATGTAAGATTTATTAGTCCTTTGTCCTTTTTGTTTAGGGTCCCGCCAGTCTTCTATTTTGATATTGTAGATTTCTTTTGATTTGGGTGGTTGGTGTCTTGCCTGCATTTTTCTTGTTAGGAAGTATTCTTCTGATCAATCAAGCGATCTTACTGCTTCCTTCCATTCTTGATCCGTGCAGTATTTAAGTGCCGACAATATGCCTACCATTTGGTCTAGAAGCTTATTTTCTACTTTCTCCTACTAAGACTCTCCCATCATGCATGCTCAAATATTGCAGATTTGCATAAAGGTCAAGAACAACTCAATACTGCTTTCATACTAGACCCGCTTTATATCTCGAAGCACTTATCTTTCTCCCTCAACTGGAGCAGATCCATTGAGCATATCATGCTCAAACCATGTCTAACTGGCTAATTCAGGCTATTGCATTTCATCCCGAGGTTTATCTATAGCTTTCCTGTACCAGATAGTATACGGTAAGACAATGTCTCCTTTTGTACGATTGAGTGGATATATCATTGGTTCTCAGGCATTGCTCCAGATCTATGGGTTTCGCTCAAAATAGTTATTGTATAGTATAATCCAGACATAGTTTTCTAGAGTGGATTTGTCCTCAAAGAATGGGGGGTGGTTCTGATGGTAGCTTAATGTCAAGTGCTATCGTATTGGCAAGTGTTTCCGCCATGCCAGACTGTTCCAGTATTTGTTTTCGCTATTTGCGGCTTGGACCTCCTCTCCATCTTTCTCTTTCTCCTTCACTATTATTGTCATCATTGTCCCTATGATCACTTGGATCTCAGCCTTGGGCTGCTGATGGAGTTGTATCAGCAGTGTCCTTGCCTTTTCCCTTGTCGCTTTGTGTTAGTGGAGAATAATATTCATCATCATTCTCTTCTTCGCCCGTAGGTAAGAGTATTGGTCAGAAAGGACCTTGCTCTGTTGCAGCAGCAAGTATCCTATTTACTGGTGCTGTCCATGCTTTTCTTGCATCATTTGTCTCCTCTCTTTGCTGTCGCCGCAGGTTTCTGAGTTCCTGAATCTCCTTTGGTTGCACTATTTAGTCCATCCTCTCAGCATCTCAGGTTTTAATCTTGTTTTGATTGTGATAGATGCATAGAGAACAAAATTCTAGGAATTCCACTCGCAAGATGGTAACTAGTCATTCCCGCACCAGGTTGCAGGCTATGGCCTCTTGGCTTTGTTGATCCATCATACTGTATAACCTGGTGGTCACTTCCTCATGTTCTTATTGCCGCTTATTCTGAGTGACAATCTTTTTTGCCACTACAGATAGCATTTCCTTGTGAATATCCATGACCTCTGGTTTCATGCCTGCCAGCTATATCCACAAGATTGAGATGTCATTATCGTGAACATTATGGACTATAGCCATCCGCTATTGTACCATAAGTAACTAGAAAATGGTATCTTCGGTGCCCGCTGCAGATATTTTAAGGTGATAATGGCTTGATCGAGTGATATGTCCTGGTCACACTTGATTTGACCTCAGATTATTTATAGACAACTAGCTAGCCTGTCTAGATTTACAGCATGGTCTCCAGGCTTCGGTCACAAAGACAGGGATATCTGGTATTTACTGAATACACTGGATGATCGATGAGAAAAGGGTATAACTCATCTCCAGAATTGCCGGTCAGTTTGAGTTGGGGGAAGTAGACTCCTGACCACCGAGTCACCCTTTACTATGGTATTTGGGTCGGTGTCTAGGGGTCCTTCTGTGGTTATCCTCTTCTTTGGCTCTTGTGGTATCTCAACCATCATGCTTTATTTGTAATAGGCCAATTGTTCTAGTAGCCTTGGGTGTAAGATCACTGGTACTTCGTAGCAAAGTTCTTGATATTCTATAAAGGGTTTGAGGAATAGTATATATGGTATCCAACATTCGAGATACTCTAAAGAGGGTCAGTAGGTGTTAGGCATATAGAAATCCGAGACATGTGCACGGACCCACGGTAGGGTAACTACGCACAGACCCTCGATTTACCAGAGCCAACACCGTCCTCTGGCCCCCTTAGAGGGCACACACATCATGAGCGAGATTGCGAGAAGTTGCATCCCATAACTAAGATGTCACATCAATGAAGCCCTCTTTATAACACCATATACGTCGCCGTTGTCCATCCGGCTGCATACTGTTCCTAGGATATATGAGTGGGGACCTTTGGTGACATCTGAGAAGTGCAACGGAGGATACCCATCGCAGGCGCATTGAGATAGTAGGCTTCAAAGTTAGACTTGCTAAATTACTAGCCAAAAGTGACGGGACATTTTCGGCGAAATAGTCTAAGAGGATATCCCGGTGGTGAAAGCTATAAGGGCTATGCCGAATCCAGCCATACCCTTCTGAGATCCGCTGTAGGTGGGTTGGTCCTAGTAATAGGACCCCTCTATGGAGGCCGGCGGACCAAGAGGAAGCACGCTCAGAAAGGAAGACGTAGATAAGTCAGATCCCTTTAAGACGTTGACATGTTGGACTCGGACTTGCGATTGGTACTAGGTTGACCAGTATGAACCTGCCCACTTCATGACTAAAGAGGCTACAGGGACGATAGTGAACAAGACTAAAAGTCATATAATAGTCTATGCATGCCTCTAAGTTGGAGGCCGCTATTTGGTCTAACAAATAGCGCAGTCATCTCGATGGAGGAATACCATTCCGAGTCTGCGAAAGGGTGAGATAAGTTTCAGGATCAAACGGTGCTCCCGCTTATAAGATTCTGGATGTTTGCGTATTAAAACCAGAGTGATACCTGGGAGACATAGTAGTTAGAAGTAGTCCGCGAACTCTCAGATGCAGGATATAAATATCGAAGCGCCTCCCGAGCTTTACAGACGTCTTCAAGCAACGTAGAAGAGATCTTATCAATATAATATTATTTCACACTTTAAAATCTTTACCTTCCGTTACTTTATTGAGTCGAGCCTTCCTCGACAGATTCTCCAATTAAAGATTTCGTGCCTATGTCCCTCAGTTATATACTTGAGTTTGGCCTCCGCCTAAAAGTAGGAAAGCTTTGGGTTGGTCGGATTCTACACTCAAAACCTGAATCTTCCTTTTTCGAGATTTATCATGTACATAGGATACATATGTGCGGGTTCTTAGGCCCAAGCCAAAGTGGTGGATTGTCTTTGGCTAAGCGTGCTTAACTTCTTGTCTTTGAAGTACTGGGTACTCCACTCCACATAATCTTCTAACTTGCGCGAACTCTACTCAAAGTTCAGACTATGCCAGGTACACTATAGGCATGTGAATTGTTCCCAGGTTGGGATCCTGGAAAGTATTGTGAACCAGGAAGACTCAAAGATTCCAATGAATTCGATTTCGAACTGTTCTATATCAAGGACTTCTTCGAATTAATGAATGTAAATGAGACAGAGAATAAAGTGAGGTGCTTCCCAAATGTAATGGAAGAGTGCAGTGAGGGTGGAGTTTGAAGTCAACTTGTAGTTCATGAAGTGAGCCTTGGTAACAGGAGAACTATCAATATACGGTCTGGCGGATGCCAAACTCTAGTATAAGTGTGGGATGTAGGCTGAATCTTTGATCTGTGAATCGGTCGAGGAAGGCTCATGTTGACAAATAGGTAAGGTAAAGATTTTTACAGTGTAAGCAATGTTATAGAGGTAAGATCTCTTCTCCGTTGCTTGATAATGTCAGTAAATCTGGGGAGGTGCTGCGATATTTATATCCCGTATCTGGGTGTTCACAAACTACTGCTAACTACTATGCCTCTGAAGTACGGCTCTAGTTTTAATAGGCAAATGTCTAAGATCTTATAAGTGCCAGTACCATTGGACGATGAAACTTCTCGCACCCAACTATGGTTACGGAATTGTCTTCCTCTGCTGCGATGACTGTGCTATTTGTTAACCCAAATAGTGGTCTTGAACTTAGTCGTCGGCATAGACTATTATATTACTCAAGTCATGTTGACTATCATTCTAGTAGTCTCTTTAGTCAATGCATGGATCAGTCTCATACTGGGCCACCTAGCACCAATTGCAAGTCTATGCCTGACGTATCAACCTCTTAATTGTCTATGACTTATCTATGTCTTCCTGTCTGAGTGTGCTTCACCTAGGTCTGCCGGCCTCCGCGGAGGGGTCCTATTACTAGAACAAACCAACCTACAGCAGATCTCGGAAGGGAATGGGGGGATTCGGTATGTCCTCAATAGCCTCTGGTACTAGAACAGCATGTTGGAGTACTTTGCCGCAAACCTCCACTTACTTGCCCTCCATTATCTTGAAGCCTGATCTTTACGCCTATTATCTCAATATGCCTCTCACAGATTCCTTCCGTTCAACTTTACAAATCTCACTTCAGGCTTGCACTCATATACCCTGCAAACAGCATGCAGTTGTCCAGACAGCGGCGACATATATGGCATTATGATGCGTCCTTTATTGATCTGACATTTGAGTTACAGGACGCAACTATCGACATCTTGGTAATGACTCGCAGGACCTATAAGGGTGATAGAGTGGTGTGTTTGCCACTGTAAATTGCTGTTCTACACACAGTTACCCTACCGTGAGGTTTGTGTACTTGTCACAGATTTCTATATGCCTAATGGTAGGTCCTTAGGCCCTGTTTGAATACGGCTATTCGGTTCAGTTCCCCCATACCAGTGACCGTTTGCCCTCTATTTCGCAATTGAAGGAACGCACTGGTATTTGACAAACCTTGTAGATAGTAACCATTCTGTTCAGAAATGGTTCCACTAACCATTTCAATACAGAGTGGCTTGGCAATTAAAAAAAGTAATATGGAAATAACTTCTATGTATATAGTGATAAAATTACATAATACCTTAATTCAACCTAATATAGGAAATAATATCTTGGCCAATGCTCAGAAAACAACAAACTAATAACACCCTGTATCAAGCTTGTCAAAGGTTAGTAAAAGGACATTTTGCCTCCCTATACTTGACCATATTACTTACCAGTCACTTCTAGGATCTGCCATTCCAGGAGCCACTGGTAGGAGCTGAGCTTCCTCCTCAGGTTTGTTTGGTCATCGGAGTTCCGCGATGGTTGTTGAATAGACAAAATTCAGTTATTGCAGTTGGGGAGAAAGTTTCCTTATTACAACGAATGGTTGCAATGAATGGTCAGTACATCCAAACACCATTCATCAGTACAAGCATTCTCAAATCATTGGTAATCATTCCACCTTACACGACTATTTCGAAACCTAATGGTCAACCTGCCTTCCATTCCTGCCAAATAGTGCCTTAATAACTTCTGCTACTGTGACATCCTCTTGGAGTATTTCGCTAAACATGGCACATCACTTGCCGTTCATAATTGGAAAGCCTGCCTTTGAATCCTACTATCTGCATCTGTCTCTGACAGATTTCTTCCATTCCACTTCCCAGATGTCGCCAAAGGTCATTTCTGGTATATCCTGCAAACAGTGCTTGGTTAGACAGCCATGACATATAGGTTATAAAGTGGAATTCATTGATGTAGGATTTTGGTTATTGGATGTAAATCTTTGAAATTCCCGTAATGATGCGTGGGCCCATAAGGTGACCAGAGGGAGGTGTCTGCCTTCAGTAAATCTAGGCTCCATGCACAGTTCCCCTACCATGAGGTCCGCGCACTTTTTTGTCAGAGATTTCCATATGCTCAACAAATTGTCTTGATCATACACAATGAGTCTACATCTGATTCCAGTTATGGTAGACAGTAGGTCTGGATGAAGGAAAGTGACCCACCACTATGAAAGGAAACTGTTGGAAAAGTCATTTTGGTGTCTGCCTTTGTTACACTAGGAGGCCATCTATGTGCTGTTGACACAATACTAGTTCATGAGTTACCAAAGTTTAGTATCTCTGAGACCTTGAGCCAGTGGTACTGTTCTTATGCAGCAACAATAGAGATACTGTATGTGGGTGATTATTGGTGGGATAGAAATGACTGGGTTAATCAAGTATTACAAGTTGCTATTCCCATCTTAGAAGTAACATTCACAGGTTGTCAGGCCTTCTTCTGTTTCAATAATGCAACTAAGATATGGTAGATGTACAGTTGTTATGTGGTGGGGTGAGGTAGATTTTGCACTCCAGTGCCCTGCCATTATGCGGGCCCGGCAGGGTATTTTATTGGCCCTCTGAGTCCAGTCCCCGTCTGGGGTCCCACCCAGCTCTTTCCCTGTACAGCTCCAATTCTTCCCACCCAAATTTATGGGAGGCTCATCAGGGGCGTGGGCCAGGCGGGGCCCCTGGTGGCCAACCGGGCATCGCAAGCCAGCAAAAACACCCTGCCCGGTGCCGGTGAGCGGGCCGGGGCAGGCGTTTCTCGGGGCCCTGGCGGCCCCGTAATGAACTCTAGGCATATGGAGATGATGCACCTCCTGTCAAAACTATGAGCTTATGTCCTGGTGGAATACAACCAATGCTTCATCCTGAGATTAATCCATTAACAATAAAGGTAGAAGAGATGGTAGATAGTAATGGAATACTTAACAAATTAAAGGTTTTTTTTTTACAAGACCATGGCCCATGGGGACCAAGATTGCGACTCCAATGTGCAAAGCCAGGAACCACGAAGCATCTTAAGATATGCCTTCTCGCAGGTTCATGCGGTGCATGTACTATCACTGCTAGTCAAACTCACCTCTGTAATCAAACATGTTGACTGTAAGAAGAGGTGGAAAACCAGCATCATCTGGCATTATTTTATTACAACTTTCATTGTGAGATAAGCTTTATCGAATATGTTTGAAGTGTAGCTAAAAGATACACACACAACGGCTGTGGATAAGCTATCAAATCCCCAATTTCCGGTATTCCACAGGCTCGATATCCTATACCTGACCGGCAAATTTGATAAAAGATGGACTGTATTATGAATGTAGACCGGCAAGGCATTGGTTCTGGTTTCGAAGACTTTCTGCTAGCAGTCAAGTACCAGTATAATAGTCATCGTCGGATTTCTGAGGCAGAGAGGGAAGGATGTTAAATTCTTACTATAACAACGTTATTCTCAGGTAGTAAGGTCTGAATAATATCTTTGATTCAACTTGCTCTTATCATATCGTGCAAATGATGCATATTATTTGTGATCCTGATTTTATGATAAATTCTGACAATGTATTGATATTACCTAACCTGATATTCAGGCCTTGGCATTTTAGACTGCACCGCCACGTAACACTACAATTTCAGCCTGGTACCGATTTTGGCTTCCATCAACCATACAGCATGTCACTGGATTTTCTAGATGTGGCAGAATTGACAATACGGGAAATCCCAGCATAAAAGCAAATACAATTATGATAGGTACAAGCGAATATTATAATTATCATGCCATGAACCCACCCATCAACAAACAAAAGTCAATTGCTTGAACCGTGCACATATAGACGCACTAACAGTACATGGCTTGGCTGTAGCCCCCGGTATTGTAGAATCCAGGAATATTGTCAGCCTAGTCCACTCGGGGCAAATTGGGATTCATAGCCTTCTTTCGTACTGCTGCTGCCATTAGCAGTGGAATGCAAGTGGTGAGGGTTGATATTTCACCTTCTGCTGGTCGCCATTAGTATTATTGATAATAAAATCAATTTGTTAGTTTCATACCTTGACATGCTTTCTTGTGGATGATAACTTTCTTAAGGGTCTTCTCGTTCCGTCCGTGATTATTGACAATCTTGGTCATTGTGTAAATCCTAATCTCCCTGTTTCCCTTTATGTTCCATGGCACCTGTGCCGGTCCAGCTACACCATCTTGGAATCCTAGTGTCGATTACTTGGTCTACCGCCTTTTCGATCTTTCTCCTCTCCTGCATGCATTCTGCCCCAATCTGGCCTGCTGCAAACCACTGAACACGTCATCACGTTGATCGATACACACGCCCATCGGTCGGTTGGTTGGCACCGAATTGGTGGCTCTCTCGTCATCAACATTGCGCGCCTCACCACCAGCATCGCTGGGGTCCGTGCGCTTGTTTCAGGCGTGTTGAAGTAATGCCCGGATGTCCATCTCGATACCACGTTCTGCCCTATCATAATCTTTGCATGATTGTTCTGGATCCATGCAGAGCCTGCGGTTGATCCCTGCGTTCTTGGATTCTCGTCTCGTATCTACTAAAGCCTGGGCTTTGGTCCCACGATGCAGGAAGGGAGTCTGGAGCATGCCGTAGGTGGTGCTCTGGGTTTACCTACCCTGCGCCGGTAGGGTAAAGGCCTGGATGAAGTACTACCCTTTTCAATAGTATTTGGTTTCGGAGTAGGGAACTCTAGTGGTGATACTCTAGGTTGTGAAAATGGATTGATAGGTATATTGGAAGACGCGTTGTTCACTATCGTAACTTGGTCTTCCTGTGGACTAACCTTCCCATGCTCATCCTCACGCCAGTGCCCAGCCTCTATGCACCCAGACCTGTTTGGCTTTGGCTTCCTGGCTGCTACTTTCTTCCTCCTTTCGACCCCGCGGTACTATTAACCCATTCCTCGTCCTCACCACTCTTATCTGACATATGAGCTTCCAAGGCCTGTCGTTAACGCTCAATTTTGGCCTTATCCGCTCTCCTGGGAGCAGCTTCAGCATTTCGATTGAACTGGAGGTCCGTCAACCTACTCTGGTTGTATTGGCATTTGGCAAGATCATTTCCATTGGGCTCCTTTTCGGGATCTCGAAGCAAGCGCTGAATTGCTTGCCGCTGACCTTCGGTAAGCAGGTCATCCGCCTCCACTTCTTCCCGACTTTCAAACTTCTCTTCATCCCCAAGAACTGCTTTCCCAGCAATCCTCACTCACAGCTAATCAGAGCACTTCACTACCACTACCGTACCATCCTGCGCTTCCTCATCCCACATAGTCTTTCCTGAGACATTTTTTCTTGTTGACCACTTGCTCTCCTTAAGTTTCAAAATGAGTCTTTCCTCCCTAGTTTTTCCCTTCCTCTCGCCAACATTTTCATTCCGCATGCCGCCCCGCGGAAGAGTCAAAGCCAACTGAGCGCCATTTTTTTTGCCTTCCCCGCACCTTCGTCAGAATTCTGATGTGGGGTTTTGGAATGCCCTTCGTGATGCGTTACACCTTGATCTCGAGCCGAGATCCAATTTCGAGCCAAATAGGCAGCGCAGCCGTACATTTCAGGACCTCCACGACGGATAGATAATTCGTTTTCAGCTCTTCAAGCCTGTTGAGAGGCGTTGCGAAAGCAATATCGAACGCCTTCAGGATTCCACAGACAGTAACACCAAGTACAGTAGATGCGGTAGGCACGGCAGCTAAAAGTACCGTAACCTTCCTCGGTGCCGGCAAGAAGGAATCGGGTACATTGACTAAGGAAGCATGGACTTGATCCCCCAGTCGCCTATGTTTAACTCTATCTGTGGCGCCGACGCGCGTGGCCTTTTACTTCTGGGTAGACAGCTGCCCGATCTAGCTTGTCCGTTTGCCTCTTCGGCAATCTCGCGGAGAGGATCCCCTATACTACTGACTGACCGGACTTTGATTGTTCATTGCCGGCATCGAGTTGGACTGATTGCACAACTTCGTGATCAGTGATTGTGGGGACCAGGTTCTCTATGGTGTCCTTGTCATATGTTGAGGAGGTAGTAAGATAGTGCTCGTTCGGAGTCTTCCATTCATTAAGATCATGTCCATGAGATTCCTTTGGCGATTTCACCGTAGACGGAACCGATGATATGATGTCTGGAAGGTTTCCAAGTTTGGCGAGATCTTCTAGTATTTCGTCCTCATCAGAAAGGTTGGCAACCGATTCCTCGTGGTCATCAACTCCGGATTCACATTCACTGGTTGTGGAGCCGTCGCTAAACTCATCACCCTCTGCCTCTGTCGTCAGAAACCGGCCGCTGAGCATTCCTCTTCCCTTTTTCATCCCCACAGTCCAACACGTCCACGTTGTCTGTTCCCCCACCTGACCTGACCTTCACCGCTGTTGAGCCAACCCCTCCGAAGCAGGGAAGGATAGTGATTCCCGAGTCTGCTCTCTTGACGGAAGACTCGTTGGAGAATTTGGCCGAAGCGATTGGGAAGCTGTTTTGTGCTCGGTCAGGCTGGTTCTCGCTCAATCTTCGGCGGCGGTTGGAAGGATGCCCCATTGCTACGACGTTGATGGTTTTCTTTTTTTTCGCTTTTTGTACCTTTTGTACTTTTTTTTAATTTTTAACCTTTTTGACTTGTTTTTTTATTTTTCCTTCCTTCTTTGGTTCTTATTTACTGTGTGGGTGCGGTTTGTGGTTTTTGTGAGGTAAGGATCTTCCACCATCATTCATCTCCAGCGTGACTCAGTGCCTCAAAAAAGCAATCCAGACAGACGACAATTCTGTTCAGGAGATTATTCTGTGTCCCGAAATGTGCCCCACACATAGCCTCCACCCACTCTACATGGGGATGTACGATATTTTATTCGTCGGGCAAGCGGCCAAACGCCAGAATTTCCTCTCTTGCTAACACCCGAAGCATTTCAAGGTCTAGGACAATAGACCCCGCGGGATCAATTCCCGGGGGACAATTCCCGGCAAAGAATTCCTCGAAAGCAATCGTGGGGCTTCCATCAGGATCGTTGCCGGCAGGCAAGATTTGCTACAGATCAATTGACACATTAGTACAAAAATCAGTAGTATTAAGGATACAAAAGAGCCTTGCATATGGTCTAACTGTGGAGCCACCCTGCGGGTTCGCCCGGTTTATCCACAAACGAGATCCAATCCGGTTCCCAGTCCTGGGAAAAAATTTAACCTGGATGACGACGCGCACTTGTCCCCCTGACCCTTGCTGCCAAAGTTTGGCATCTCTGTGGAGTTGGTCAATTGGCTCACTCCAGCCTGACTCTAGCACCACCGAGGGAAATTCTGCTTTGGTCGTCCAGTTGGCACTGACACGTGGTACGAAAGTTAAATCAGCCTCCTTGCTTGATCCTCGGTATGGGCTGATAAAATTATTGTATTCTTGTGAAGATGATTAGCTAGATTCCTGCATCTTGGAGGGGAGATATTGGCAACAAACCAGGTGCAGGAGTTAGAGTCATTGTTTCAATCCAAACTTCCGGAATAGTCCCCCTCGCCAACCTTTTCCAGATTATTTGATTGATCCATCCCGCAGCGCACTCGTGCAACTTTGACGGCATGACCACCTTGAGGATTTTATCGGCTGCAAACCAATGGATTCTATGGTAAGGTTTTAGTTGTGCGGAATAAGGAAAAAGTTGCAAAGTAGGAATGTTACCGAAAGGAATACTGCTCCAGGTAGTTGGTAGGATGTCGTAGGCCTTCCATGACATGTTCAAAGTCTTTAGGATCCATGCCACGAAAGATTAAGAGGTCAGGACTACGCGTCTTAATCGCATCCTTAATTTCTTTAAAAATTGCTTCAGACATGACGGCGGAAGTTTGTCAAGAAAACTGCTGGGAGGAGGGGGGGAGAGAGCGAATGGTTGATAAGTGTTGTAGGAGATGTGTCAATGTTGTTGGTGGTAGTTGTTTAGTGGCCTGCACAACGGGTGGTCCATTGGCGCCAAGCCTACCCCGAGAAAAAAACAAAAATCATTTAAGCCGCAACTAAAAACTTTCAGGGTTCGCCATGGCAATCGCTATTCGGTTCCGTTCTAAACAATTACTATCCGTAATGGAGCCCCATGAAGGATTGATGGAGCCTCAAGGTGAATTTCCTCTTCCCATTTGGCTGACGGTGAGTTTTGTTGGATTGGTCCATCATGGCCACAAATGAGATGGCGATGGAAGCCGTGCGCCGGAACACATACCATACAAGCAAATAGGTCCCCCGATGTAGGTTATCTGCAAAAATAAGATCCAATAGTGGGGAGGGGGCTATGCATATCTGGTTGTTTTTGGCGCGGGATGCATATGCCACGGAAACCGACAACATGTCCTCATGATGCACCGCTTGAGCCTGCACCATTAATTGTCGCAGTCGATCGCCGATGATGTCACATCTCTACCTTTTGTATGATGCAGAGCTAAAAAGCGCTCGCGCAGGCAATACATGATCAAACTATGGACCACCTTTTCAAACAATCTACACACTGCCGACTCCAACCACCGGCATCAAACATCTACCCCTTCGGCCCGTCAAATCACCCCCACTACTTCGCCTCTGCCCCTTCCCGCAACCCCCAGCACCCTCGGTGTCCCTCCTCTTCACGACCTTCCCCCACTACTCACCCTTTCCCTCTTCACTCTCGTGGCCTTCATCTCCATATTCTCAGCCACCTTCTTCTTGTACATCTCCCGCTTCTTATCCTTACACTCGCGCCGCTTGTCCTCCTTCTCCTTCTGCCGCGCGGCTATCGGGTGCATCATATCTCGACCCTTCCTCTCATCACTACTCACGGCCACGGTGCGAGAGACCAAGTAAGTAGCATTCGTTTTCGGCTTCCTCTGGTGAATTTGGGAGCCGAAGTGGAGGTCTTTTCGTATAGCCCGTCGCATCCAAAGTCAAAGGAAGCCGCCGGTCGAGCGTGGGACGGGTTTGCACGTCGAGTCGGCAATGCCTCGGGTTTTGCCTGTGAAGATTCTGACCCCATTGCCTCTCATATCCTACCCTTTTGCAATCCATCGACTAATCTCCACCCCACTCCCTGCGGTCCCACCACTTCCACGACATTGTGCGAAGAGCCATCGACAAATACAGAATTCTCAGCGACCAAGCGACTACCAGCCCTCATGCGAGCATAGATAAGCTTCTGCTTGTCCCCTAACCACTTCCTGCCTATCCTGTCCACCGCCGCTCGTCCGAGGCTAGGACAGGGGTCCCGTAGCCATTTGACACAAGAGACTGCCCAGTCTCCGACACTAGGAATATGTAATCCACCCGCTTCAATCGGGAAACTCAGGCCGCGAACATACCTATCCCACTCGACTTTCCGGTCCACCTTTGCGCCGTCTACTCTCGCCACTGGTTCTGCCAAATCAACCAACCTATCCGCCAACCTGTAATAATGTGAATCCCTCCACACCAACGGCCGCGGGGTCTTCATAACAGAGATGAACCTGCTCAAATTGTGTATTTCCCTATCCGGATACCCTCCATTAAGCACCCCGAATACGTATAATAGCTTAGGCCCCTGATACAACTCTGACCACAATCTATACTGCAGTGGCTTCTTCCTGGTCCGCAGTACTGACTGTGGCTTGAACATGTCCAAATTTGTAAGGATACCAAATATATTACATATTAAACGGCAACCCATGCATAGCAATAACATTCAAGACCTCCATGGTCTCCATCTCGAAGCCAAAGTTCCCGGCAATATGGAGTAGGACAACATCTGCAATCTTCGATATGTGAATCATAGAAGAGGGCAGATTTTCGCATTCCGGGAAGGATTGAGGACGCTTGTTGATCGTGGCGACCGTGTTAGGCCCTTGGATCGAGGGTGGTGTATGTTTGGTGTACCGCTGCACCAGTTACAGTACCAGAGAAGGTTTACCCACGCCGGCATTCCCGATTCCTGCGACAAGTAATGGTGGAGGCTGAGCCGGTCAATCATGAGGCCATGTGATCGATTTGTTGGGGCCTATCCATCACTCGAAAAAAAAAACCTGATATGCATACTCCCCTCCACACTATTGCATCTTATATTTGCAGATAACCTACATCGTGAGAGCTATTTGCTTGCTGGGTAGGTTTTCCGGGTTTCGCCCAGGCAAACACTATTGCATTCCGTCCCGAACAATTGTTATCCGCAATGGAGCCGCATGAAGGATCGACGGAGCTCCAATCTGAATTTATTGTTCCTATTTGGCTTACGGTGAGTGTGGTTGGATTGGTCCGTGATGGGCACGACGAAGATGACGAAGGAAGCCGAGCGCTGAGAGTTTTTAGCTGCGGCTTGAAGGTTTTTTCTTTTTTTCGCGGGGTAGGCTAGGCGCCAATCGACCACTCGGCTTCCAGGCCATTAAAAAAATACCACCAACAACATTGACACAATCTCCTACAACTCCCATCAACCTTTCTCTCTGTCTCTCACCCGCTCCGTAGTTTCCGTGAGAAACCTACGCCATCATGTCTGGAACAATTTTTAAAGAAATTAAGGATGCGATTAAGACGCGTAGTCCTGATCTCTTAATCTTTCGGGGCGTGGATCAGAAAGACTTTGACCATGTCATGCAAGGCTTACGACGTGCTACCAATTACCTCGAGTAGTATTCCTTTCGGTAACTTTCCTACTTCACCCCTTTTGTCTTATTCCGCACAACTAAAACCTTATCATAGAATCTATTGGTTTGCGGCCGATAAAATCCTCAAGGTGGTCATGCCATCAAAGTTGCACGAGCGCACTGCCGGGTGGCTCAATAAAATAATCGGGATCGGGTTGTCTGCCGGAATTATTCCCATGGTTTGGAATGAAACAATGGATATAGCTCCTTCACCCCGTTTGTTGCCAATTTCTCCGGGCCAAAATGCAGAAATCTAGCTAATCAGGATTACAAGAATACAACAATTTCATCAGCCCATACCGACGATTAAGCAAGGAGGCTGATTTAACTTTCGTACCACGTATCGGTGCCAACTGGACGACCAAAGCAGAATTCCCCTCGGTGGTGCTAGAGTCAGGCTGGAGTGAACCTGCTAGCCAACTACACAGAGATGCCACACTGTGGCAGCAAGGTTCAAGGGGACAAGTGCTTGTCGTCATACAGGTTAAATTTTTTCGGCGGAATGAGAACCGGATTGGAGCTCGTTTGTGGATAACCCGGGTCAACCAGCATGGTGGCTGCACCGTTAGTCAATATGCAAGGCTATTCTATATCCTTAATACTACCGGGCTTGCTACTAATGTGTCAATTGGTCTGTAGGAAATCTTGCCTGCGGCCAACGATCGTGATGGCAGCCCCACGATTGCTTTCCAGGAATTCTTTGCCGGGGATTGTCCCCCTGGAATTGATCCCGAGGGGTCTATTGTCCTAGACCTTGAAAGGCTTCGGGTGAGAGCAAGAGAGGAAATTCTGAGGCGTGGCCGCTTGCCCGATGAATAAAATATCGCACATCCCCAAGAAGAGTTGGTGGAGGCTATGTGGGGTGCACATGAGGGGCGCGGAATAATCTCCTCAACAGAATTGTAGTCTGTCATCATTGCTTTTTTTGAGGCAGTGAGTCATTCTGGAGATGAATGATGGTCTAATATCCTTGCCTCACCAGAACCACAAACCGCACCCAGACAGTAGATAGGAACAAACGAAGGAAAGTCAAAAAAGAAGTCAAAACGTTGAAAAATTTAAAAAAGTACCAAAAGTAAAGACAACGAGAAGCAAAAGTCAACCACGAACTTTGCAGGAATGGGGCCTCGTTCCAGCCGGTGCCGAAGAATGAGCGAGAACCAGCCTGACCCGGCACATAAGAGCTTCGCAATCGCCTCGGCCGAATTCACCAACGTGTCTTCCGTGCACGAGAGCTGACTCGGGAATCACTATGCTTCCCTGCCTCTGAGGGGTTGGCGCGACAGCCGTCAGGATCAGGGTGGGGGAACAGACAATGTAGACGTGTTGGACTGTGGGAAAGGAAGAGGGAAGAGGAATACTCAGCGGCCAGTCTCCGACGACAGAGGCAGAGGGTGATGAATTTAGGGACGGCTCCACAACCAGGGGATCAGAATCGGGGGTTGATGGCCATGAGGAATCGGTGGCCAACCTTTTTGAAGAGGACGAAATCCTAGACGATCTCGCGAAGCTTGCAACATTCCAGAGATCATATCATCGGTTCCGTCTACGGTGAAATCGCCAAACGAACATCATGAAACTGATCTTGATGAATGGAAAACTCCGAACGAGCACAATTGTACTACAGCCAAAACCTCTGACAAGGACACCATGGAGGACCTTCTCCTCACCATTACTGATCCAGAAGTTGTGGAATCAGTCAAACTGGTCGCCAGCAATGAACCATCAAAGTCCAGTCGGTCAGTAGTATCGGGGGATCTCTCTGAAAGATTGGCAAAGAGGCAAAAGGACAAACTAGATCGGGCAGCAGTCAACGAGAAGTCAAAGGCCACGCGCGTCAGCGCGACAGATCCATTGAAGGAGAAGCGACTGGTGGATCGACTTCATTCCGCATTGGTCAATGCGCCTGATTCCTGGTTGCCGGCACAGAGGAAGGTCACAGTACTTTCAACTGGGGAGACAACCCCAGCTACCGAACTTGAAGTTACTGTCTCGCGACTCTTTAAAGGGTTCACAATTGGTTTCCGGAGAGCCTATCGAGGGGCTTGACGAGCTGAAACCGAGTCACCTATCTGTGGTGGAGGTCCTGAAATGTACGGCTGCGTTCCGGCTGGGGCTCGAACTCATGTCCCCGCCCGAGATCAGGGTGGCACGCATCAGGAAGAGGTTACCAAAACCCCCCCGTCGCATTCTGATAATAGTGCGGGGAAGGCAAAAAAATAGCATTCAGGAGTCTTTGACTCTTGCGCGGAGCGGCATGGGAACTGACGAAGATGTTAGCGAGAGCGAAAGGAAAAACCCGCGAGGAAAGACTCAATGTTGAGACATAAGGAGAGAAAGCGGTCAGTAAGAAAAAAAGCCCCCGGAAGGACCATGCGGGATGAGGGAGCGCACGATGGTATGGTAATGATGGCAAGGTGCTCAGATCAACTGCGAAACAGGATTGCGGGGAAACCAGTTCTTGGGGAGGACAAAAAGGTTGAAAGTCAGGGAGACGTGGAGGCAAATGACTTTTTTAACGAAGATCAGCGGCAAGCAATGCAGTGCTGCTCCGCAGATCCCGAACAGGAGCCGAATGGAAATGACCCTGCCAAAGGTCAATATAAGAAGAGTACGTTGGTGGACCACCGGTTCATTAGAAATGCTGAAGCTGCTCCCAGGAGACCGGACAGGACCAAATTGATTGTTAAACGCAGGCCTTGGAAGCTGATGATAGCTCAGATAAGAGAGATAAGGACGAGGAAGAGGTTAATAATACTGCAAGGATGAAAGGAGAAAGAAAGTAGAAGCCAGGCAGCCTAAGCCAAAGAGGTCTGGGTGCCGGGATGCTGAGTACTCGCGTGACGATGAGGTTGGCAAGGTTAGTCCAGAGGAAGACCAGGTTACAATCGTGAACAACGCGTCTTCCAATATGCCCACCAATCCATTTTCACAACTTAGAGTATCACCGCGGATCTCCGCTACTCCGCGAACAAAGACTTGCGAAAAGGGTAGTACTTCATCTAGGCCTTTACCCGGATGGTGGAGTGCAGGTAACCCTAGAGGGAAACCCATGGCATGCCCAAGACTCCACTTCCAGCCTCGTGGGACCAAAAGCCCAGGCTTTTGTAGCTGCGAGGCAAGAATCCAAGAACGCAACTATAAATGCCAGGCTGTCCAAGGATGGAAAACAATCATGCAAAGATCGTAATGGGCCGGAACCTGGTATCGCGATGGACATCCAGGTGATACTTCGACGTGCCTGAAAGTCGCGCAGGACCGCAATGATAGTGGTGGCGAAGAGGGCAATGATGGTGACGAGAGAGCCACCAATTTGGTGCTGAACGACCGACGGGTGGGCGTGAATATCGATCAACAGGATGATGTGTTCACTCGTTGGCAGCTGGCAACGTTATCACAGAATTCATGGCGGACAAAAGAAACATCGACGAGGAGACACCAGGCAATGGACCCTCGGATTCTGAGATAGGGTAGCTGGGCCGGTACCGGTTCACCAGAACATAAAGGGAAAGATGGAGATCACGTTTTTCACGACCATCAGGATTGTGGATAATGATGGAGGGAAGGAGAAGACCCTTGCGAAAGTTATCATCAATAAGAAAGTATGTGAAGGTATGAAATGAACAAATTGATTTTATTATCAATAATGCTAATGATCTGCTGCAGAGGGTGGAATATCAAGCATCTCCACCTGCGTTGCGCTGCGAATGGCAGCGGCAATATGGACCCAGGCTGTGCATCCCAATTTGCCCCCAGTGCACTAGGGAGACGACATTCCAGGATTCTACAATCCCGAGGGCTATAGTCACGCAGTGTACTGTTAGTGCCCGTATAATTGCACCATTTAAGTAATTGAGTCTTGTTAGTTGATAGGTAGGTTCATTGCATGATAATTATAATATTCAGTTGTACCTAGCTTAGGTGTATTTGGTTTTATGCTGGTATTTCCAACATTGTCAATTGTGCTACATCTAGAAAATCGAGGGTGACAAGCTGTAACTTGACTAAGATGGAGTGGAAGTTGCGGGAATGACCTTCCTAGCCAGGAGGGTTAGGGCTGGGCAACCGACCCTTATCCCAATGTCATGCCTTCCCTTCCAACACACATGCCCCCATAACAACACTCCACACGGCCGGACCAACAATTTCTTCATCGATACCCCTAGCCTTCGGAAACAGACTCGATTGATATGTCTTTCTAAATCCCTGTGTAGTAAATCCCTCTGAATTCATTCCAAATGACCCCTCTCAGCTCCGTCCCCCAAAGGGAAATGTCAAGGTCTTCACAAACCAGGGCTCAATGTGGTGGGATCCCCGCCGCTCCTTCTGTCACCACCACCTACTGAACCCAATCCGTCTCTCCATCATCCAACATTGGATAGTCTCAAGTTCGCCACTACCAGAAACCCGTTGTCCACTCACATAACCGGAAAACCTCGAACCATAGTTGGAGGTGCAAGGAACTGATAAGCTCACCGAGCTCCATTTCCTCGGGTGAGGGCGCGGCGGCAGAATTCTCGCAAAGGTGCTCCCAAGTGTATTGAGCCCAGAGTCCGTCGCGGTCACGCAAGCGCGACATGAACCGAAGATCGCGGAGAACAAGGGGGGCGACATCGATTGGAAAATCAAACTAACAAAAGAACCCGGAGGCCCAGGGGATGGATGCAAGGTAGTCACGTCAATTGATGTCCTAAAGCATGTTCCGTGTCAGAGTTCGCTCAGGAAGACCGCCATGGAGCGTATAATGCTTGCGGGATGGCTGGTATTATACACAATCCTGAGGACCCTGGCGAGCTTTGCGAGGGAGACGTTGGTGGCTCAGGATGTTCTAGGGATGATAAGCAGGGGGATGCGGGACTGGAACATATACATCAATGTGGGGGTGCCAAGGGGGTGTTTGTGGGGACGGAGGCATGGGGTGATGTCCTTGGTATGACATGTGTTTACGTGCCTGCGTTTGGATGGATGGAGGTTCGTGGTGCCCAGAAGCTTGGGAGTTATTTCTTTGGAATATGGCTGGCACTCGCAATTGTTGCCGCGACCTTGGGCCCCAATCATTCAGATATGGTTGGGGGACAAGGGGAGTTGGTCGAATCGAGACATGACCGCGTGGCTCAAGTCATCGCGCTGCCATTCGGAAGAATTTTCCGATACCAGCATCAGATGTGGTACGGCTTGGCGATAGGAAGCGCCAGATGGCGGGACTATCAATTTGAACTGGAGGACACAGATTGCGGAGAACTTAAACTACATACTGAACTTGGATTTCATCACTAAAAAGACGTTGAAAAGCTATCTACTGTCGGATCCTTCCTGCAGGATCGCAATATCGAGGCTATTGTAGAGGGCGACGAGTTGGCACCCGGTATTCAGTTCAGCCATCATTAACGATCGCTCGAAAAACCAAATCCCTTGCGTGGTAATTAATCTTTCAAGATCTCTCCAGCACTGATACCAGCAAAATAGCGCAGAGCGCCGGCAGAAAGAAATAAAAGGTTTAAACAACAATTGACCATGACAAAGCACAACCATATAAACCCCCAATCTATGAGAAAACAATATTCAATTTCAAGCCACATACCAGCCCCTGGTCGGAGATTGCTATCTCCTCGCTTTTATCCACAACATATTTCATTTGCTTATCAAGATTTGGCCTCGCCTGGTCGTTCAGCTGTGCTGGTCCCTTGTAATATAGCTTCCGTCGCTCATTAACGAAGGTCGGTGTCTGGATTTGACTGCCCAATAGTATTTAACGGATCAGTATTAATTACAGATGAGAATGATCTAATGGGGAGAATTACACTTCCGGCTGCTGCTTAGGTCTACCCTGAACGTTTCTTGTGACCACTGATGATCAACCATGAAATAGGTCGGTATGTTTCCACAATCAGGAAAAGTGCCTGCTTTGTCATGCTCAAAGGGATGCGTGTAGACACCCTCATTGCCGATATACATGACTTGGTTAAGGTATGGATTGGCCCGCTCGCGATCGCCAGAGCCTCCTTGCAACAAGATGTGGGGATCATGGTGTTTGTCGAAGCGGTGGCCGGCATGACATTCTTGATTACCCCCGCAGTTTAGGAACCTGTGACGCTGCAAATATTGACCCCCCGGGCACACCGAAAAGACTGCGTTTAGATCCAGTGAAACTGTTCTGGATCCTCACTAGCTCGCTTGTGACCTATCCCGCCCGTTGGCCATCGACCGCGCCTACCTCACTCGCGATCGAATGGCTAAGAGCACCATCAATCGCTCTTGGCCACTCCAGGGCCCTTGCCCCCTCCAGACAATCTCGGGGCTGGCTGGGAATTGTGCCATCCATGCGGCGGGGTACAGCTGTCTGTGGCGTGAGCGCAAGATGAATAACCCTGGACCGTCGCTGGAAATTTCTGTGCCCCCGTCCGTTTGTGGCTTTAAACACTCCAGACTATCGTTATCCACCCCATCGACCAAGGTAGCATTAATCCCTCTCCTAGCTTCAACGCTGTCTCGACCGCAGATACCGAGCTTGAACTGCATATACTATTCCTGAACGTCATCCTGAATTGAGTTGGTATGGGGCTGTGGCGACGCCCTTGATACTGGACATTACCGCGGACGAGCCTGCCACGCTAGCCACCGCTTTCCCGACATGCGACGCTCGCAATCGCAAATTTCGCTTAAGGTCCGCGACCTCGATTGTGTCCATTTCCATCACATTAGGTCTTTAAAGCCAGAGCGGGCGCGAGTTGTTGAGATTCCGCAACCCGGACCCCCCGCTCTGCTCCCGCACTGCTACCCGAATTGAGTGTTCTCCTACTGCATGGTATGCTACCAACGTCACTCTGATTGATAATAACATTAGTTTCTCCAGCAACTACGAGTACGAATTTATCGAGCTTACCAGATCTCGAAATAATCCCGGAAACCACACCGCATTCCGGTGTCATAGTCTGCATCCCTGAAGGGTCCTTGCCGACTGAGCCACTGTTCCAAGTATTATACCAGCTCCACAATGTTAACATTGATTGCAATCTCAGATAACGAGACCAATTGTTACCATTTTGGGGAGTCAACTATTGACATTGTATAAGGTCTGGTCGCTGTTGAGGTTGTGCGGGGTGCAAGCGCAACGAGACTTCGAAGGGTAGGTTGGTCGTTGATTGTCTCTGATTCTAGTAGTGGCGGGGTGGCTTTCAGGCTATGTGGGATTCGCTGAGGGATTGCATTTCGATGCACCTTCCGCGACTGATCTTCATTGGAACTTTGTCATGTGTGAGCGTCACGCCTGTTTCGTGCCTTGTGTTCAACGTTTGTGCCCGAAACCAGTCCGGCATACAGCTTGTACCAGTACGATATAGCACGCATAGCCCACATGCTACGGGCACTAGACTTCACAATACAGGAAATACGCTTTAGGTGAGCTCTAGCAACTGAAACAACTCAACTTTACGCTTTAAATACAAATTCCCTGAGCTCGTAAGCAGGACAAAAACAGTTGTATCGCTGAAGCGCCTTGAGTTATCCTCCTTAACGAGGGGTAGGATGAAAGCGGGAGTGATATATTGTTAGGATCTCGAGGTAACGGCTCGCTTTGCTTCACCTTCGCCCAGCGTATGTAGCACTATCTTTTTCGGATATGTTAGAGTGTTGTATTGGCGGCCTTCGCTGCCGTCGTAGCTAATAGCACAAGCGAACATCGTGCTTTTTGTATTGAAGCCGGTGATGGAGATTATTCCTGTAACAGCAGGAAACCTTTTAGTTTTTGTACCGGCGCCTTTTTCGTTAGTTCCAACATTGGGGACCGTTCCATGCGCAGGATGAAAGGCCATAGCATTCTCGCCATGAACATCAGCGCCGGCGCCTTTATTTCTAGCCGTTCGGTGTCATTTACACTGGAAATCCGACCAGATGGTGCAGAGGATTTGGCACCGGTCCATCTCTCCCCGGTGATGAGATGATCAGGAATGAAAAAAGGGTAAAAATTGGAAACTACCAGGGAACGATTGAGCTCAAGATAAACAAAATCTCAACTCCCCCGCGATACCGCCAACTTCGCGGCCAGAGGCGTCCGGGAGACAGGTGACCATAAGGGGCGGCCACTTCAGTGCACTACGAGTAGATTCAAAGAAGGTTTCCGGACTTTTGAAATTGATGACTTGGAGATCGATCTCCCCAGTCCCTGCCATCTGTCTGTCCAGGGAATCATGCATCGCGTAGAACCACGCGGGCAATTTCACCAAACCAATAGGTTGCTGATTCGTCGGCTGCCAGTACGTGATTGTTTTATCCCTTGATCATGTGACCACGAGTTGGGGATCAGCTCCTGCCGGATTAAATCTCAGAATCGAGCTGGGAGGATCATGGTGGCCAACGACCTGAGTGCGTTGAGCGGCAGCAACATCCCACGGTCTTGCAATGTTATAGGTACCTCCCGCGACTTGTTTATCACCATGGTGCGATGGGGAAACATGTTAGTCTTAGTTCCAAAATTAGAACACTGAGTTAGTGAATATATCAGTGACCACGCCACACTCAGACTAGGCCCTTCAAGTCTGCAAATCAATGGACCCAAATTTGCCCCCAGTCCGGGAATCATAAATGCGAACACTCCTGTCCCAAATAGCTCCTGCCAGAAGGTCTGACTTCGCGGTGACCTTCAGGTCAGTGAGACTTTATTCCGGGGTTGTGGACAGTGCTATATCGCCCCGCGGATGCCCCAGATTCCTGGTGGTGGTAGCTCAACCGGAACAATTTTTTAAGTACGCAATGGCAACGGTTGATCGCTCTAACTGTGGACAGGGTTCGTTACGTGAAGACCTGTTTGGATATGTATCTTACAATCAATGAAGGGAGACGCAATGGCTGTGGTTAAAAGCTCCCGGTGATTTGAAGAAGCTTCCAGTAGGGAAAAGATTAATTTTGCGACGGGACGGACCAATGACTAACGGCAGAGCCGCGGGGTTGAATTTCCGCCGCAGAAGGAAAGGCTACAGTCATCGTGCTCAGGATGGGAATTCCGGATTCACAATTTGTCACTCGTGCTGGGGCTCGATAAATTTGCTCTTCTAGACCCTTAACTGTGACTCGTTTCTTGCCTGGCGAGAGTTGGCTTCAGGGGAAAAGCACCACAGGCCCCCAGAATTGATCGGTGATTAAAGTGCAAAAAAACAAGCTTGCGGGCTGTAGACTGTCAGATACCTCGTTTGATCGATTTTGACCAACCTATCCTTCGGATAAAGAAAAAGCACAACTTAGACTGCCAAACTTGATTTTCCAGCCCACAAAGTACGGAAGCTTTGGTCCCTCTTTCACCTCAGGGGGCATGAGCCATGGGCACGGTACAAGGCGCTTAGAAGGTTGACACATGGATCGGTAGGGTTGGAGAACGCTGCGGGATGACACCGTATGATATGTTACTGACGGTACGAGATCAATTGTAATTACTGGACATCAGGACAGAGTTTTGTATCTTGCATCTATTGTTACGAGGACTATCCACCACTGTCTGGCCGGGCCCGCGGCGTTAATGGTGTTATACCATAGCGTTACTAATCGAGATAGAGCAAATAGCGAGATCTGGTAAGGAAAATAACCGGATCAAGAAACCGCCCTTCCCCAACCGGCAATAAATTTAAACTATATAAGACCCCGGGCGCAGATTTCTTGGGCGCACCGGACAGGCTATGGGATAGTGGGAACAGTGAGAACTTAAACGAACGCTAGCTGTAAAACCTTTGACCCACTGTTTCCGATATGCTTTTTGACATTGTAAACAAGCCTCAGTCCTGGTTTCCAGAAATTACAATTGACCTTATAACGTCAGTAACATATCATACGGTGTTATCCCGCAGACTTTCCCAACCTTACCGATCCCTGTATCAGCCTGCAGAGCGCCTTGTACTGTGCCCGTGACTCATACGGCCTCAGGTGAAAGAGGGACCAAAGCTTCCATACATTCTACGCCGGAAAAGCAAAGTCGGCAGTACAAGCCGTGGTTTTTGATTGGAAGGATAAGTTCGGCAAAATGGATCAAATGATGTATGTGACAGTCTACAGCTGGAAGGCTTGTTTTTTTGCACTTTAGTCAAGGATGAACTGTGCGGGCCTGTGGTGTTTTTCCCCTGAAGTCACCTCTCGGAAGGCTCTAGACTTAAATAAACGAGTCATACTAAAGCGTCTAGAAGAGCAAATCCATCGAGCCCCGACCGAGTGATAAATTGTGAATGCGGACCTCTCATCCGCAGCATCATGACTGTAGCCTTTGCCTCTGACTCGGAAATTCAACCGTGCGGCTCTGCCGGTAATCATAGGTCGGTCACGTCGCAAAATTAAGGTGTTCCCTATTGCAAGCTCCCGCAAATCATTGGGAGCTTTTAACCACAACCATTGCCTCACTCACCCGCCATATATTTTAAGATACATATCCTAACCGGGCGTCACACAACTCACCCTCTCCACCGTTAGAGCGATCAACCGTTGCCATTCTGTACTTTATGAATAGTTCCGGTTCTCCTATGATACCACCACCCGGTATCTGGGAGATCTCCGAGCCAATGTACCACTGCCAACTGCCCACAACCCCGCAAGTGACAATCATTGACGGAGAGGTCTCCACGAAGTCGGACCTTCTTGCAACAGCTAGGTGGGACCAAGGAGTACACATTTATGATGTTTCCCAGACCGGGGGCGAATTCTGGTAAGGCGGTTTACGGACAAGGAGGGTCTGTTCTGAGTGTGGCGTGGTCAATGGTGTATCAACCGACCCACGGTTATTATGTCTCAGACTAACATGTTTCCCCATGGGAGCATGGCGATAACCACGTCGCGGGATCTAACCATAACGTTGCACGACTGCAGGATGTTGCTGCGGCTCGACGCACGCAGGTCGTTGCCCAACATGATCGTACCAGCTCGATTCTGTGATCTAATCCGCAATGAGCCAATGTCCGAATTGTGGTCACGTGATCAGGGGATAAAACAAGCAAGCACTGGCGCTCGTGGTAGCAGCAATCCGTTGGTTTGGTGGAATTTCCCGTGTGGGTTAGCACGATGGATGGTTCCCGGGACACACAGGTTGAAGAGACAGCAGGGAAGCACCTCCAAGTCATCAATTTGAAAAGACCGGGGATCCTTTTCGGATCGGGTGTTAGTCCGCTCCTGGCAGCCACTTATGGTCACCTGGTTCCCAGATGCCGCGGGCTGCGAAGTTGGTGGTATCGCGCGGGAGTTGATATTTCGTCTATTGAGACCCCAAAAGTTCCCCTTCAGTTTCCAATTGTTTCCCTCTTTTCTTCCCTGATCATCTCATCACAGGCGGGAGATGGCCCGGTGCCAGTCATCTTGCACCGCCAGGTTGGACTTCTGGTTTAGGTGCCGCAGAACGGTTGGGAATGGGGCCCCCGGCGCTGGTTTTCTAGAGAGAATGCTATCGGCTTTCATCCTGCGCATGGAACATTCCCCACCGCTGGCACTAACGCAATGGTGCACTGATCTGGAAAATACGCTTGTAGCAAAATCAAAAGGTTTCCTGCTGTCTGTGGAAAAATGTCCAGCACCGGCTGCAATAGAAAAGGCACGATATTCGGCAGTACTATTAGCTACCAATTCAGCGAAGGCCGATAATACAACACTCCACCATACCGGAATAAGACAGTGCTGTATAGGGTGGGGGATGGTGAAGCAAAGCCAGCGGTTACCTCCTGATCGTAACAATACTTCACTCTCTGTTCCATCCTTCTTGTCGTTAAACTGTAAAACTCATGACTCTTCAACAATGCAACTGTTTTTCTCCCGCTTTCAATAGCAGGGAATCTTTATTTACAGCGCGAAGTTCGGTAGTTTCGGGTGATCGAGCTCTTGTAACGCTTATTTCCCGTATTTTTGTAAAGCCCACAGCCGGTAGCAAGTCAGTGATACATCCTATATAATATTAGTACAAGCTCTATGGTGGACTTGTTTGAGGCACGACCGTTGAACTCGAGGCTCGGAAAAGGTGTGACGCTACCAAATGATAATTTTCCAACCAGGCGGAGTTGTGCAAGGTGAGCATCGAAATGCAATACGTCAGCGAATCCCACCAAGGCTCAAAGCTACCCCGCCAGCGCTAGAATCAAGAACATTCAACGACCAACCTACCCTCCGAAGTCTCCATGCGCTTGCACTCCGCGCAACCAGAGCTGCGACCAAACCTTGCAAAATGACAATAGCTGGCTCGCCAAAGTGGTAACAATTCGCCATTTTATCTAAGATTGTAATAAGGGTTAAATTTCGGGAGCAGGTATGATACCTGGAACAGATCCTTAGTCGGAAGAGACCCTTCATCGATGCGGTCTTTGACACTGAAAGGCAAGGGAGATTCCAAGATGATTTTAAAGTCTTGTAAGCGCGATAAATTCGTACGGGTAATTGCTCGAGAACCTCATGTTATTATCGATGAGAGTCACGTTGGTAGCATACACGGCAGGAGAACACACAATTCCGGTAACAGTAAAAAAGCAGAGCGGGAGGTCCATGGTGCAAAATCCGAACAAGTCGGGCCCTCTCAGGCTTTAAAGACTTCATGTGATGGAAATGGACACAATCGACGTCTCGGACCTTGAGGGAAAATTGCTCTTGCGAGTCTCCGATGTCGGAAAAGCGACGGCTACCATGACAGCCTCATCCGTGATGTCCTGCGTCAGGGACATCGCCACAACATTATTTTCCTTCCTTTCCCCATCCATGTAGAGGTTTCTTTGAGCTCCCCAAGTAGTTTGGTGGTTGTGTATAATGATTTAGAATACGGTAGTTTTGGTGAGAAAGAGGAAAATGTGTTAGACTGGGGGGTGCCCTCAGCGAGGCGACACCGTCAGCGAGGCTTGGCACGGTTTGGCTTGCTAAGGAGGTCGAGAGTGGGCAGGTGTCGCTACCAAATCACGCCGCGCCTCGCTGAGGGTGTCGCCGCGTTGAGGGCACAACCGGTCTACACACAGCGAAAAATTAAGTGTCAGCATAGGGCACAATTTTCATTAGTAATTAAATTTTTCTTCGAAGCTTTCAAATGTGTATGCATAATACCGAATAAAGCCTATACCCTGTAGGGTTGCATATATTTATTGTGGTATAATATTATGTTATTTTATACAATTTGTATCTTATCATTGTTACCTTATATAACATATATCTTATTTTATATAATACAATACAATACATATTACGGAAAACTCTCAGGATGCCATCTCAGGTATCATAGCAACCAGGGCCTGATCTGCCCTATGCGGCTAGAATACCACCCCCCGCACATCTTCCTGGACACCATCGCATGGCGCAGCAACCATCCCCGAATGTTTGGATGGTCGTTGAGCCCCTCTGTTCATTGTCCCCTCCCCCATTTTAACACTTTTTTTTCAGCCTGGTTCAGGTTTTGGTCAGCATGAACCATACATTGTGGGTTTATATGCTTGAACCTTTTAATTCGCTTTCTCTCGGCACTCTGCCCTGTTTTGCCCGAATCGTTGGAGGAGAGGGCTTCAAAGGTCTGTTACCCTGCAGGTGATCTGGCTTTTCACGTGATCGTTAATGATGGATGAACCGAATACTGGGTCTCAACTGATTGCTCTCTACGATACCCTGGATATCATGATCCTGCAGGAAGGATCCGGCAGTAGATAGCCTTACAATGTCGTTTTGGTGGTGAAATTCAGTTTATGTATGTACTTTAAATTCTCCACAATCTGTGTTCTCCATTTCAAATTTCTTGTCGCCGCATCTAGCGCTTCCTGTCGCCAATCGGTACCACACACCATACCGGGATTAGACAATCCTTCTGAATATCAATACCATCGCTTGATCCCCATAGGATGTCTCGATTCCACCAACTCCCCGTATGCCGCAACATTGTCTGAACGATTGCGGCCCAAGGCCGTGGCAACAATTGCGAGCCCACGCCTTACTTCAAAGCAACAATTCCCCTCCGCATCCGCACCGCTAACTTCCATCCATCAAAAAAAACGGCAAATAAACACCTCAGATGACAAGAACATCGCCCCATGCTTCGGTAGCTGGAAAAATGCCCCTCGTTGCCCCCGCGTTGGTGTGAGTGTTCCGGTCGCGCATCCCCCCTTTGAGGATCCCCAGAACATCTTGAGCTACAAATAATTCCCTCACAAAGCGCGTCAGTGTCCTCTGGATCATGTATAATACCCGCCATCCCGGAAGGATTATATGCTCCACGGCGGCCTTCCTGAGCGAACTCGGACGCGAGACATGCTTTAGCACGTCCATTGACATGACTACCTAGAATGAAGCCGTTGGGCCTCGGGGTTCGTTTGGGAGTTCGATTGTCGTATCGATGTCGCGGCGTTGGCTCCCCGCTACCACCGGCGTGGATTCAGGGGTTTCGGCCGAGTATATGCCGATGTCATCAACATAAAACGATATGTATATGTCGGTTTTATTGTGTATGAACATGCAATGATCAAGGCCGGATGTCGTGAAGCCTCCGGAGGTTAAGTATCTAGCGAGGACAGCATGCCATTCATTGGCGGATTGCTTAAGTCAATATAGACATCGGTTAAGTCACCATACTTTGTCTCCGTTATTGTCCCCAGGTAACGGTTGCATGTAGACTTCTTCTTTCAACTCGCCATAGAGGAAGGAGGATTTAACATCGAATTGTCACAGTCACCATTGATTTTTCGCCCATACCGCAAGTAGGAAAGCGAGTGATTCATAACGGATAACTGGTTTGATGATGTCTTCAAAGTCGAAGCCTGGTACTTGTGAGAATCCTTTGGCTTGGGCACTTGCACGCTATCTTTCCAGTGTACCACCAGCATTTCGTTTAGTTCTGTATACGGATTTAGTAACAATTATTTTTCTTCCTATTTGTTTCTTTACTTCATTGAAAGTATCATTCTTCATCAGTGCCTTTATCTCATCTTCCATAGCTGATACCCATTATTTCTTGAGCGGTCCGTTGACCTCTTCGTAATATATCATGTGATACTCGTTTCCTGGTACTGCGAGATTTCTGCTATTGTATTGCGGGGCACGGGTGAGCCTTCCAGATCTGGTTTGCATTGCAAGTGCTTCCTCTGGTTGTTCTTCGTATTCAGCAGGTTCCAGAGTCACTTCTTCTGTTGCAGGTTCATTATAGTCTTTTGTGATTTCTGGCAGTGGAAGAGGATGTACCTCGATGGCTATTTAGTGAGATATCATGTTTTCATCCTATTCTGGTTTCTTTTGTGGAGTGGGAATGGGTGGTAAATAGACATTGGCATAGGTTTCTTGTTCTGATAACAATTCTGGGGGAGTTGACAGTTTTATCAGTTTATTTGCCTAGTGAAGTTGTCGCTTTTCGGAAATCTAATGGTGTAAGGGGATGTATATTTGGTATATTTTGTTGGAAGAAGTGTATCCAACAAGGTATCTTTCTATCGCTCAAGGCTGTAGCTTAGTTCCAGCTTTGAGTGTTTCCTCTGGTATATGGATAAAGCATTTTGTCGCGTAGGGGTGAAGGTGGTTTATCAACTGCTTTTTGTTAAAGAAAGATGCACAGGGTGTTGTGCTCCCTGTGGATCAGTTAGGGTGTCTGTTTCTTTAGTATACGGAAGATGTAAGTGCTACAGCTTATAAGCGTAGCCGTAGACCTGTGAGCATAGAATGTATTGATGTGATTATTGTCCTATTGAATCGTTCGGCAATGCCATTGGATTCAAGAGAGTAACGAGGGGTTTTGACATATATAATTCTGTACTTCTAGAACCATATTAGCATTTCATTATTGACATATTCTCCTCTGTTATCAGTTCGGAATCGCTTCATGGCGGCATTATGCTGGGTTTGTCTCTCTTTGATGAACTGCGGGAACACTTTTGTAGTATGTGATTTAACTATGATATAATAAATGCAAGTGTATTATGTACAATCTTCGATGATCGTGACATAGTACTTGGAGTTGCCAAAGGATGGCGAAGAAAGATTTCCACTTAGATTTGCTGAGATTTGATCACCACAGTTTTCACATCGATTTTGTATTGCTTCAGGCTTATGCTTGGTTGATTTTGAGTTGATGTAAGTTTCACGGCACCAATCTTTAGTAACTTTGGAAATTAGTGTGTTATCGCTGTAGTTGTTGCTTTGGAGGTAGGGAGGCGATTAGTATCGAAGAGCTTTATACTATTGGTAGTAAGTCATTTTGTTCGATACTACCTTTTCTTCTTGCACAATATAATCTTGACTATGTGACTTTCCTCCCACGACTTCATTTTTATCTTTCCCTAATGTGAATATATCCTTCTCTTCAATACATAATGAAAAACCCTTTCCTACTGAAACCACAGCACGCCATGACATCAAGCTGCTTTTACCTAACTTGATAACAAAAAGTATTCAATGCAGGACCATCCGAGCTACATGACCCTTTGAGGTTTTGGCCACAAGTTGAACCATTCCTGAATTGTGTGACTATATTACAGAGTTATAACCGCACTTAACGGTACCTTTAGAAGGTAAGTAGTTTAGTTTATATAATGGTCTAGGTTCCTAGTCATGTGTGAGCTTGCACTAGTATCGATTACCTAGTTGTGTGGGTAAGCATTTCTCTCTGCGACAGGAGGAAGAATAATGTACTAGCCGGTTTAGATATCTCTTCTTTCACGATCTTTGCAGAGTTAGTAGCCTTTTTTTCCTTCTTTGTTTGGTGGTTGGCCCTGAGTTTGTTATACTTATTCCAAGTATGGACTTCTGAATGTGCAGTGGGGTAATCCTTTTTGCAGCAGATACATTTTTTGGTATTGGCAGGTGTTCTTTGAACCATTTCTCATTCCTTTCCTTTTCCTTTAACAGCAATACCTTGATACGCTTTGTCTACTTTGGAGGTAATCTAACCTCTCCAGTCCAACAGTTTGTTGTAGACATGATAGTAGGTGAGGTCCTCTGTCGTTTGGAGGTTGTCAATGATATTACTCATTGACTTGAGAAGGGAATGCAGAACAGTCCCAGCTTTTACTACAGGTGACTCAAAGACAGATGTAAAAACCAATAGTGGAGCATATTTGTCATCCACTGATGAGGCGGAACAATGATGTTGCATTTTCTTGCAAAGGGCATTGTATGTATCAATGTGATCAGCTATTGGTATGACCACATCATATTTAGTGTCGAGGACTATATTGGGTAGCTGGAAGAAGGAGGAGCTATTTTCTCTGGCGAATTTGTCTTGAAAGGCATTCTATATATCTACTTAAGTTTTGTATATTATCAGAAGAATTAGCCATTGTAGATCAATCCTTTCAACTAATGAGGCCCAGGCGCATTGGTATTGACCTCTCAAGTAGTCTATATCTTCATTGTTGTTTTCGCGATTTCCGTTTTCGAATTGGGCAGGTATTATCACATTTTCTCTTACTATTGCTCTCCCGTTGTATGATTGCAGGACATATCCCGATATGTCTCGCCATGATCGATAGTTTTTGGGCGCAGTATGTTTTAGGACGGAGTTATGTTTGTGAGAAGGTGCCCAGAAATGTTTGGAGTTGTTGGTCTTGTTACTAGTGTGGGTATGACTATCTGGCGGAGGTACAGGAGGAGGTAGGGTCGTAGCTGCTATGAAGCATTCTAACATGTGGCTAGAGTATCCGTACTAGTATTGAAATTTAAACAATCGACCTAGCCAATCGGGTGCCTTGATACACTATAGGCAGTGATGAGGTGTATGTTGGAGTGGTTAGCGTGGTGGGGGGTAGAAGCACTCAGGTTAACTGAACTGGTTGTAACTGTACTTGGGAAGTGACAAAACCATTCGTTTGTAGGATGTGATACTTTCATTTGTCAGAGGTAGAGAGGCAGAGTGTCTATTGAATTTTGTAAGTGTCTGTTGTATGACTATGAATGCGCGGGGCTTATAACCTATTCAATTTGTATGAAGCCGTACATTCTTAATAACTTGAGGACGAGAATAATGTACGGTATTGAAGATATATTGCAGGCAGACATGGGTGAGGAGGATGGTCATAGGAAGGCAGATTAGGAGTAGTTCTTGCCCTTAATGCTTCCTGATACACAAAGGGCTAACCAGAGATATATACAGGTGCGCATACTTAAGCGGAGAAAAGAAATGAAGGGGAAAACTTTGCAAGAAACATAGATGCGAACAAGTTTAACCTGGAAAAACTGCCAATAAAATCCGAAACAGAATCTATATAAAACATACCAACAGGAGAGATTTTAAGTGCGAACTCACTATGCAAGGGACCGTTTTGCAATAGTCGCAGTACGTAAATGAAAATACCCGCAACGTCTGCCACATAAAGTAAGAGAACATATATCTAATTATCTCATTGTTATCGTAAAGTATAATCTAAGTACCAATTTTACAAGCTTGCACCGTAGTAATATTCGCCATGTATAGGTCAACCAGAAATATAAGACAGGTGACAAATATAGGATATTTAAAGGAAATACAGTTATGAAATGAATACTAAGAAATTTAACATCTACAACCAAGTCTCCAATTCCTGGGCACCTAGAGGAAATGGGCCCTAGCTTTCTAATGGCTGAAAGGACACCTATCCAAGGGAAATATCCATGGAGGTACAGCCACGTGAGCCTTGTATAAGGATTTCACTATGTACTGATTTTGATTGCAGATTCCTACCAAACTATGAGAGAGAAGTAGAGCGCCCTGAGGCGCCTGGACATAGTTGTAGACAGCCTTACAGCGGTCGAACAACTGTCTTCCTGATGCGACTATCTATGGAGTTACAGCCTTGCAAGTATTGGGTAAGGATTTCACTTGGTACTGATGTTCAAGCCGGATTCCTACAGAGCCCTTGGGATGCAGCAGGGAGTGCATTAAGACCTAGAGATACTCTGCGTTCGTCCTCCACCCGTTGAAAGAATATGTCCACAATCTGAATATACAAGTTGCCACAGCCTGCCGAGTCCTGGGTAAAGATTTGACCAAGTAGTGAGCCTGATGCTCGATACCTGGAGAGCCCTTGGGACAGAGTATGCAATACATTGGCCCTTGGACATACCTGATGCCAGCATTGCAATGGTGCAAAGAACCTCTACTTAACACTAGGATCCATGGAGTTACTGGCTGTTATGGAGGTAGTATTCTCTAGTGTGACTTTGACTAAGTGATAACTTTGATACCAGATTTCCAATGGGTCCTTAGAACAGAGCATGTGATGCGTTGATACCTAGGCCTACCTATGGCCACCCCTGCAATGGTCTAACGGATGTCTACTCAACACCAGTACCCACAGAGCTACAGGCTGTTATAGAAGTGGTATTCTCTTGAGAAGTTATGACTAAGTGCTATCTTTGACATCAGATTCCAATAGGGTCCTTGGGACAAAGCATGTGGCACTTTGGCTCCAGGGCATACAGGACACCGGCCTCCAAGTGGTATAAAAAAGGTCTACTCGACTCTAATATCGAATGGGTTACAGGGTCTTATGGAGGTAGTATTCCCTGATAAGACTTTGACTAAGTGCTGACCTTAATAGTGGATTTCCAGAGTGTGCTTGGGGGGCTGCTTGCAGTACCTTGGCTCCAGGGGGTATTCGGTGTCAGCGCTCCAACCATGAAAAGAGCGCCTACCTGACGTCAATATGCATGGAGTTACTGGCTGTTATGGAGGTAGTATTCTCGGGGAAGTCTTTGACTAAGTGCTGACTTTGACTCCAAATGCCTACAGATTCCTTTGAGCGAAGCCTGTGACACTTGGGCTCTTTGGTGCACTCGATACCAGCCTTCTAATGCTGCTAATGACGTCTAGCAGACATCGGCATCCATGGACCAAGTGGGTGTTACAGAGGTGATATTCTTTGAGGAGGTTTTGACTAAGTACTGAATTTGACACCTGATTACTATGGAGTTCTTAGATGCAGGATACTACACTTTGGTTTCGAGACATAGTAATCGCCAGCTTGAGAACAGTGCAGAGAATGTCTACTTGACGCCAATATCTCTTGAGCTAGCAGCTACTATGGAGGTGGTATTCTCTGGCAAGGATTTTACTAAGTGATAACTTTAACACCATATTCCAACGTGGTCGTTAGGACATATTAGTTTCCATGCAAGCTCTTTCTATATAATAACTTTCGCAGGATACTAACACTATGATAAAAACAATTTCCTGTACTGATATTGTAAATGGCTAAGTGTGACCTAAGTCAGTGGGCTGTGTTATACTCTCATTTCTAATGAATCTAGTAATTTGGCGGACTGTAGCATGACATCACAATATGTTCCTGATATATGATTGCTATATCAGGTCGCATCCTGTAACTGCGGTAGATTTGGTTGCCATATCTGGTTGCATGCTATATCACCTATGGAGTTGCTTGCTACACCAGGTTGCGTCCATTTCATCCTCTACTCGGATGGTTGCATCCCTGACATAGTTGCTACTCTAACTAGCCTCCTGAATTAAGATTTACCTCTTGGCATTTGGGGGGTTAGTGGGACAGAATGCCAAGGAGGTTTGAGTTAATTTTAACCCATGTTACTAGGGATTCGTGTAGCCCATACTGTGTACGAAACGGAGTTTGCTATTGGTCCCATGATTTCATCCTAATCAGGTTGTAAGTTCAGTGAATATATAATTTGGTATTCACCTTTGCCTTGCCTAGCTGCATAATGGTTTCCCCAAGGAGTGGGAGAGGATATTTATCCTTGATGGTAACCTCGATGAGACTTCTAGAGTCTACACATTGACCTAGCAACCCATCCATGTTATTTACAAACATGACTGATGAGACTATGGAAGACCTAAAAGGGTGTACAAAGCCTTGGTCCATGTTTTCATTGCACTACATTTTCTTGCCTTCTGTCTCAAAATGCGATAGATTCCATAGTAGTCTAATTGGGTGCCGGAAATCAGATTTCAATTGTATTTGGTGGCCATCGGGCCACTGTGGTCAGAAGAGGTCTTGTTCCTTATCTGGGAAAAACAGTATAAAGCCGTAGTATTCCCCTGTGACCATGTTTTTGACTTCCCTCTCCTATAAAACCTGATGTCTGATTGCTCATAGAATTCCATAAGCTTTATGGAAGTACGGTATTTTCTCCTCTACTCCTTGGATTGCGGTAACATATGTAGTGTAGTTGTAAAGTCTGTAATCTCATTCAAGCAAGATTGTATTTTTTGTAAAATGGATTGCGACATCGAGGTGTGGCAAGTAGCGTATGCCTAGCGGGAGGGAGTAACTTCCCAATATGGTAATGAATATAGGTAGGGAATCTAGGTGGTCATTGATCTCAAGTTTTCTGTAGGTCAGGTGTATCATGTAACTGGAGCTGATAAGTCAACTGTGATTATGGAGAGAGTGATAGGTTCTGTGAGTTAGTGCAGGGGGAGCTAATGGCAGCTGTTGAAGTATTTGTCATTTTAAGAATATCAAGTGGCTCATCAATCAATAAGTCTATTAGATTGAATTACGTTCTGTTCATCAATGTGGTCATAAATGATTAATAACCGATTGTCCTTGACCGAATTTTCCATTTGATCAAGAGCATGGCTTGATATGGAGTGACAAGGAATAGACTTAACTTGTCCCATCTTAGTATTGCACCCCTGGCATGGGACAAATAGTTTTCCAACTCGCTATATTCTGGAGAGGTTGACTCTGTGACTACTGGGGGTAGCGTGAAGTAGGTCTTTGGCTCAGTACCACAATGAGGGTTCCAGTTGTTGGAACAGTTCCTGGCCATGTGTCATTGTCGCCCACAGTACAGGCAGAGATCCTGTCTTTTCCTCTCTTGTAGTTGAGGGCAGGTAAGCTGGCACTGTCCACCAGCGAATTCCATGGGTCCAGGGGGACACCTCCGGTACCCGGGGTGGCCTGTGCTTTTGCTGGTCGGTTCGCCGTGGTTGTTGAGGTATGTCTCCTAATGGTAAAGCCAATGCATTCAGCTGTATGTGTCTCTATATTGTAGTCCAACCTCTTAATAAGGTTGACATATTCTTCTAGAAAGTTGAGCTGGTCTGAGAGGGTTATGAGAGCGTCTTTCAACACGGTACTCAATCCCCTGTAGAGGGCTCTCGGTTTGGCTGCATCATGCCATTTAGTATCAGCCGCCAGTCTTTGGAAATTGGGCAAGGTATTATGTTAAGGGGGGGCTCCTTTGTGGTCGTGTCTAGATAGGTCATTCCTTCATTGCTATGGGGTTTGGGTCACCAAATGCACGCTCGAGGTGGTTTAACAAGGTCCAAACATTACAGCAAGAGATTGCCATGGTCGAGATCCAGGCCACTACCTGGGTGTAATTACTGGCATGTAATAATCTGACCGTATAGCCAAGGCAATGTTCTTTGGCAGTAAACCAGTGTACATTACCACACAGCTTGGTTTGTAACTGTGTAGCAAATAAGGGGATCGTTTCTTCACTACCATCTAACCTTTCCGTGTGTGGAATGGATGCCTGCAGCATTCAAGGGGGACAAGTGTTGCCCTTTCCACGGAAAACCGCCAACGGAGTGTTGAGGGTTGCGATGGTAGTAGTAGCACTGCGAGGTCGTGTTCTATGGTGGAATGGATGTTTCTATCCCCTGTTTATCCACACGCATGACTTGTAGTTGCTTGGTTGGAGCCAGGCCTTGTTGTTGCAATTCCCGTTAGAGTTGGAATCTTGATGAGAGGATGGGAGTTGGTTGTCTTGGTGGAACTGCAGGTGAAATCACGGCTTGTTGCAGCAGATTGCGCTAGCAAACTAAGCGTTCAAGTATGTATTGTTGGTCCTAAGTATGTATGTTACCCTTGCTCAGGCCTACGAACTGGGCTGTCAAGGCAAAGGTCTCTGGGGGGATATCAAGGGGATGAGACATGATGTGATATGGGTTGCGTCATAGTACGATACAACATTGTGTAAGGGGATTCGATGCAGGTCTGAGTAGCAAAAGGGACACCACTGTGTATGCGATGGGTGAATGGGTATACCAGAGGTTAAGTTATCAAACTTCTATAGTACCCGTGACCCATGAAAACCGCCACTACCAAAAGCCAAGAAAACAGCGCTAAACTGTACGGAAAGCGAGCACTAAGCCAGGGTGGGTTTAAGGGGAAGAAGGACGTAGGGGGGGAAGAGATTGAAAGGAGAGCAGAAGGGAAAAGGGAAGGGTGGGGGGCGAGAGGTGTGCTTTGATGCAGTATGATTAAAATATGATATGTGACAAGCATCACAAGATATTTCAGTAAATCTTATTGGACTTCAGTTTCCAATTCGGTTAGCATATGCTATGACTATGAATAAGTCACAAGAGCACTCATTGGGCCATGTTGCAATCGGTTTATGCTAGAATGTGTTAGGACGTGGGCAATTGCATGTAGCATTATCAAGAGTAACAAGTAGATCATTTCCTCTTTTATATTCTCTTTGCTTTTATCTCCAATCTCTTTTATTGTTCTTATTGAATTAGTCTCCGTTTTTCTCTCTATATATTCTTCTTTCTCTTCTACTTTGATTATTTCTTGATACTTTGATTTTTCATAATTATTTTTTTGTTTTCAATATATATTTCGACTATCTATGGTCAAATTTCTCTTTATCAAACATGGCAATTGCTTAACACTGCACTCCATTTCCACTCTGTATGGTACCACACGGGTGACTACTCGTACCAGTATAATAGTACTTGGTTAGGTTTTGCTGGTTCCGGGTCAGGGTCGACAGGTTTAGGCCTTGGTATTGCGCAAATATGTCTACTTCTCACGTACGGGTGGTGGGAGGTAAATAACAGGTTCACTCTGGTTTTATTTATACCGGTACCGGCACAATTGGGATGCAAGAAGTCTGGACGCAGCATGGCCACTTAGCGCACAACGGACTCTGTAAACGAAATAAATGACTACAAACCTCTTGCGCGACCATCAAATACCCTCTGATCCCTCTTGGCAAAGCTACCGTATAAAGCAATCTACAGTGCGACATCTCACTACCAAGGTAAACACCGCCGGTCATCGCAATGAAATCACAAACCACCCAGCCGCACCTCACTACACGAGCTCACTAACACACCCCCCAACCACAAATGACTACTGCCACACAAAGTAGCCTCGTAACCCGCTCTCTATCCAAGCATAGGACAACCCAGAGTAGGACAAGAAATAATCCCAATTTTAACCCCGACTCACCCATGTGTCGAAACTGAAACCGGAAGAGAAATTACGAGTGAGGTCAGAAAACCTCGCCCGAGTGGTGGGCTGCCCGTAGCCGAACTCCACTTGATGGGGACAGTCTGGACAATGACTAATCCAGAAGTCATCCCCAGGGTAAGGCTATAGAGGCCCCAAGCAAGCCAGACACGGAATATCATCCCCACCAAGCACGCACCCCGCAGTTGACGCATTCATGGCAGGGGTACCCACAACTCCTGCCCCGACCACTGTGAGCGCGAGCAGCTGTTTAGGGAATGACCCCTCCTCTGAGTTTGGATGCAACGGAACAGGGGAACAGATATCACACGTAAGTGGTCACTTCGTGTTCTTCCTCCTTGTGCCAGACCCAGGCCGAGGATAATCGATAGTGGATGAGGCTTCACACCCTACAACAGCCACATTAGCTGGGCGATTCGAGGTGCCCTCCCCACCCTTAGCCATGGGCTGTGCTACATCGGGCCTAGACACCTGCAACATTGCCACCACGACTGGGTCTGACACACTAGCCATTAGACCCGCAGCCCCGGCAGGTGCCAAGGTAGGGAAACAACTCCCCGACACCGCCAGACGGGTGCTACCCAGGCTATCCACACCACCCTCCCTAAGCGAAGGGAGCTCTTGCACCCTCCTGCGAGAAATCTCCGGTAGCGCCCACCCCTGGCACTGTAACCACAGAGCACGTAGGGGCAGTAGGGTTAAGCTTGGAAGTGAAGGCCACCAGAGAGGCCATCGCGACAGCGACTTCCATAGTAGGGGGATCAAGCCGCGACAAAAGGAGCGAAACCAGATGTCGGAGGCGAGAAACGTCAGGCGCCAGGGCTAAGTTCTTCTCAACTTCAGAAGATGGAAACATCGACCGCTGTGCAAACGATAGAGTAAAGGGAACCGTACCTTCCTTTACCATAAGAACCATAAGAAGTTGTGGTGACAACGAAAAAGCAGTAAAGATAAGTGAAAGGTAGGTGTACCTTCTAAACAATATGTAAGGTAGGGGATAGAAGCGAAGAAAAGACGTCGAATCTAAGAACTGGAAGACTATCATGCAATAGAAACCAAGGGCCACTGTGAGCATAACCGTAGTATCACGATCGTTACAGCGTGAGAAAAGCTAAGGAGAGGTAAATAACAGGTTCAATGGAGTTTATTTTGTTAATGAGGCCAACCACCAAAATTGGTATACGGGGACCCCGCCCCGAAGGGAAACCACTCTAACACTAATCCCGCACGCAAGATCTACATACAAGTACGGACACCGAACCGGTCAACCAAGACCAGTCAAAAGTATAAGACGATAATCAACCAGTAACACAACCAACGCACCAAGCCCAACACTCAGTTCCACGGGTATGAAACCAACCGCAGCCCTCCTCACACGCTTTGCATTATTTTGCGACAAGACAGGTGCCCTGACACTGTGAGCCAATCAGGTGTACTCGTCGACAGGCTAGGACGTAGGCCAAAGCCCACAGGCAAGAGGGTGGTGGATCCCCCAGCCGCTCAAAAATAAAACAAATCACTACCACAGTCTGAATACGGCCTCAAAATAACCTCCTCCACAGTAGAAGCCCACCCAAGGAGACCGACTCAATTCTATGCATGTCACCTTCAAGGATTCTATCCCCATCATCAGAGAATTGATCCAAGCAGCCCAGACGGTACCATGCCCTCGGCCCGCCCATCGAGTAGCCCACCTGGAAAAGGCAAATGAGTGACCAACGTCATTTGCACCTTAAGCCATCTATAACCGAAACCTCCAGGCACGACCCGGCAGCACACAGGGTGCTAGTAGACAGTGCTGGCACCAAAGCCAATTGGCTTCCAACACCCCACGTACCCTGCCAAACCCAAGGATAACAGCCACAGATAACCGACAGTAGAAGCGGAGACAGCAAACAAAGCACACATCACGCAAAGGCCATAACGCCTTCGGTCCTCACGCGCCCATAGATACTGAGATGATACTGTTTACCAGAGCAAAGCCTTCCTTCAGGATCACTGCCGCAAAGACCGGTGCTCGCCCTACTACCCAAGCCTGCGGCTCACCCCCCTACAAGGTCCTAGAACCTATGTAGAGCAAGCTTACCGCTACTGCTTCGACACTCGTAGAGGTGTCCCATCTGGTGAGAATATATCACAGGCGCAGCCTACACTGTCTCGCCAGTCTCATGATGCTAGGCAATGAACCTGAATACACCTCCTGTGATTAAGGCTCAGAGCCAAAGTGACTAACCAAACCCCCCTAGTAAAAGAACACCGCGTGTGTTCCCAACATCAGAAGAAGGTCCATGAATGTCATGTGTGATGTATGGCCAGTCACAGCCTCTGAAGAAGGGATCTGGGAATTAAACCCCGCATACAACAAGGGGAATGGTTTTCAGATTCAGAGACTACATTTTCCCATGCTCGAGTAGAGCTCATCGACAATACAGGTATAGAAGCATGCTTGTTAGAATCCCAGCCCCCCCATCCCATCACCAACCAGGTCTCATTGCGCCGAATGCGAAACCCCAGAGGAAGCCAAACGATTTTGACCGTCGCAGGTGCCTAAACCAAATCCACCACAGGCTAGCACACTCCCAGCCCTAAGGTCTGAGAGGCAGTCCAACCACAACATGTCCAGGACTGCAACAGAGAGACCCAGCTTGACCTGTACCCCATCGACCAAACAAGCAAGCCAAAACACATTTCCGAGCTGCGGGACGTACTGCAGTAAACAAATCCTGCATACACAGAACAAGACGAGCGCCAGCGAAGGGAGGAATACGACTCTTGCCTCCACAGGAAGGGTGTAACTGTGAAGCCCCAAGCGACCCATCCGGCCTCTACCACAAATCACCCAAGGCCCAGGTACAGGACCTGGCAACGACATGCCTCCTACCACCACAACGGAACTGTAATCCTGAGGAGGGCGTGGAAATTGAAAGGAGCAAAAGGCTTCTCACTACAAAGGCGAACAAGATCAACCCATCGTCATTTAGGAGAAACCGGTCCCCCCAGGCAGCCTAGCAAAACCACTCTAAATCCCGACTGTAGAAAATGTGAGAAAGCCCAATTGTCGATGCAAACACGCCATAAGAGGAGGAGCCACCAAGGAAGAAGGGCGGCCGAGTCTTTGCCCCAGTATCGAGCCACCGGTGAAGTAGGCAAGGTCCAGGGCCCGTGTTAATGGCTCATCATGAATCATAACTGAGACCGGCATTAGCATTGTGAAAAATGAGCGGTTGATCCCCCATTGCCTCCTATCTAACCAACTCAACCAAGACGGGAACTGTCAATGCCATGTACTGAAGAACCATATTCAGGAAGCCGGGTGGCCTTAGATACCGGCCTGTTCAAAAGGGAAACAATCGTAGACGATGCGAATAGGTATCCCTGCCACCACGCAGAGTGCTCAAAGGTTAAGAGAGGTCCATATCAGGTTCGATCTAATTTTATTTATACTTGTACTGCCAAAGTTGGCATACGACAAGTGGGGCCACCTGGTGGCCCATTAGTGCTTCCCGGTGTCAGTACACTATATACATGACCCCAAACCTTCGGCTTGCCCATCCAACAACCCCAGATCCCCACCGGTAAGGCTACGGAATAACACCACAAAAGTAGGGGTGACGTCCTGTTTGTTCCTTGCATCAGACACAGCGAACGCCGGAATGTGATTCACAATCCAGGACCCAGCAGGCAAGGCAAGCGGGCTCAGGACGCAGCCACCCAAGCCCTAGATGCACAGGATGCAACCAGATGTAGCAACCAGACACACAGAACGCAACCAGAAGTAGCAACCAGATGCACAGGACACAACCAGATGTCACAAGCCAAGGTGCAGGACGTCGCCTCACATTGCACGGGCGTCTGGAGACATCTACCAAACTACCTGATTTTTCAGACTCAGAGACAAGAGTGGAACTCATACTACTACTGACCTGGGTCACAAAAGCTCGGTATACTAAAATCATTTTTATTATTAAACCTAATATAGAGAGGCGGTGAGTCCCCATACAGTAGGAAAGACCACTACGATAACTTCCTGTACCCCATGGATATTGGCATCGAGTAGACATTCCTTGTGCCATTGGAAGGCGGGCATCAAGTAGGTCTAGGTGCCACGGAGTTGAATACTGGGCCCAAAGGGCTCTCAAGGAATCTAGCGTCAAAATCACTACTTAGTCAAAACCTCGCTATGGAATATCACTTATATAACCGCCTCTAGCTCCATGAATATTAGCGTCGGGTAAACGTTCCTTTCACCATTGGAAGGCTGGTGTCACGTAAGTCTAGGTGCTAAAGCATTTAATGCTGCATACAAAGGGCACACAAGCAATATGGTGCCAAATCCAGCACTTGGCTAGAGGCTCTTAGGGAAATACCACTTCCATAACAAGCTGTAACGTAAGTTACCCATTAACGGCTCTTAACCCATATCTGGCTCAGCGCTGATGGCGCAATTGACGCCACATTTGGAGGGGGTCCTAGCACCTCTCTCAATCCAAAAACCATTAAATTCCAGTATCAAATACTTGCCCAGAGCACATTCTGATATCCTTAGACTAATAAAAGCTTAATACATTCTCCAACTGACTGAATTCCTTGAAAAAAGTGAAAATTAGTGCCTCCTTTCCACCCGAATGACATCCCCAGCTACCCCCCCACCATCTTCGGTACCACTATCCCCACCAACCTCCAGAGCCTCCATTTCTTCCCAGAGGTCCTCCGCCTCATCTTGTAAAACCTCCGCTGCACCAATTTTCCCCCTTCCCTCATCCTTCTTGCCCCCAGGTGTCTCCACAGGCAGAGCTGTTTTTCCTGAAGTACCGGTTTTGAGGGAGGGTGCCCGGTGGTTAGCAATCTGAGCTCCTTTCTCCGCATCTACCCTCTCCCGCTCCTTCCGTAACATCCGGACCGTTTCTGAAGTTACTACTGTAGCTTCAGTAAGCTTCCCTCGGTCGGAGGTGAATTTTCTTTTTTCTTTTCCCATTAGCTCACGGTATTGTCGGTGGGCTTCTTCCTCAACTACTTTATCAGCAATAGTTTGCTGAAACCTCACGGAAAGAGTGGATAAAAGTTCTTTCAACTTGAGAGAGGAGGGAGTAGTTTTGGTAACTAATGAAGCTGCAGTTCTGGTGATTCGGCTAACTGCACATGGGGTTTTAGGAATTTTTGGTAGTTGCGCACCAGCCAAGCCTTTATCTTGTGTAACCTGGCCTTCCTTGCGCTTCACACTGCCGATAGCTCATCGTGGATTAAATGGAATAATCCCAACTGCTTCCCAAGCACTTAGGATATTCTCTTGTGTAAATGTACGCCTGCGAGCAGGCATAAGAATTCTGCTTGAACCTTGGTTAATATCTAAAAAAAAGAAAAAAGGTAGAAAAAGAGTCCTGCAGGGATAGCAAACTAATACTTACAGTAGAAATTCTGCTTTATTCATCCCAGCATTGCCTTTTCTAATGAAGACATCGAGGCCATTGCTATAATGGCGCTGCAGAGGGCTAAACAAGCCGACATCCAGAGGTTGCAGAAGGTGGGTGGAGTGGGCGAGAAGGAACAGTGGGAGGATTTTTACATTGAGGCAATAATCAAAGAATTCCCAATTATAATGGGATGTATGCCCGTCCAAAATGAGCAAACGATATTCAGTACCAGCACTATATATACATAAACTATTTAGTAGTTTAATTGATTCCATTTGATACTAGGGTTTACCTTTCCCAGGTTTCCACATCAAAAACCTCCTTCAACCACCGCAAGCCCAACTTCTCGTTACTCCAACCCTTCTCTGATACCCCAAAAGTTGCTAAATCATGTTTTTTTAGTTTAGCATACCAGCCCATATAGTGGGCTTTCCCTTTATTGATAATCATAGGGCGGAGAACACGTCCATCACCCGATACTGTTTCGATTACAGTCACCCACTCCCGGGAACCATCCTGCGTTAATTTTGGAGAACGGTGAACCTTTTTTTTACATATCACCTTGCAGCGCAAGGCTACCCCCATTAAAAATCCCTTCTCGTCCATGTTATACATGTTAGAGTGCGATATGTTATAAAATTTCATAAGATTTTGAAGCTAGGATTAGAATTAGTAGTGATCGTTACTTATAAGAAGCCTCGCCAGACCTTTCCAAAATAGTCTTTTAAGACTACTGGATTGCTTGCTAGAGCTCTCTGCCGATCGAGCAGCGTCACTAGCTTTATAGCCAACTCAGGATGCCGCAGAAGAAACCTCGTCATCCAGTTCTTCCCAAAAGTCCGGTCTTTCACCCGGCGAGCTACAATCGATTCCGACATCTGATTAACCACAAATAAACGGGCTGGATATCCCCACTAATCCAGCCTTTTGCACCAGCGCACAACAGATTTTTCCTCATATTCCGACAATACCTGCCGCTTGCGATGGCCGGTTGCTCTAGCCTGCCTTCCCTTCAGCCGACCGCGCAGGGTTGAGTAGGCAATGCAGAATCTTTCTGCCGATAATCGCAGTGATGGTTGATCACAGTTTTGGTAGTGCCGAATTGCTTGCTGAATCCTTCCTTCTACTTCTGCTTTCTTTCCTTCCTTTATCCGTGGCATCGTGAACAGTCTGGGGTTGTTTTGTGAACCTAAGCGATCCTGATAATGATTGTTGTGTGGAGCGGGGTAGGCTTCCGATGTATGCTTGGCGCTGAGCAGGATAATAGTGCCGAGCCGCTAATGGGTGAATTACATTACCTTCATTGATATTGGTGTCCGGTCGACGTTCCTTACACCATTGGAAGGCCGGCATGGAGTGGGCCTAGGTGCTAAAGCATTGAATGTTGCGTCCAAAGGACTCTGTAGGAATCTGGGATCAAATCAGCACTGAACTGTAGCCTTGCAAGGAAATACTACTTCTATAACACCCTGTAGCTCTATGGATATTAGCGGCGGGTAGACGTCCTTTGCACCTTTGGAAGGCTGCCATCGAGCATGTCTAGACACCAATGTATCGCGTGGTGGGTCCAAAGGACCCTGAAGGAATCTGGTGTCCAAATCAGCACTCACCTAGAGCCTCACTGTGAAATACCACTTCCATAACAACCTGTAACTCCATGGACATTAGTGTCGAGTAGACCTTCGCTGCCCCGTTAGAAAACTGGGTTCGCCTAGGTCTCGACGCAAAAGCCTTGAATACTGCATCCAAAATGGCTATGCAAGAATCTAGCGTCAAAGTCAGCACTTAGCTTTAGCTGTGCCAGGAAATACCAGTTCTATAACCGCCTCTACCTCCATAGATACCCATGTCGAGTAGACGTCCATGTCACCTTTGGAATGCTGCCGTCCACTAGGCCTAGGTGCCATAGCAGCGAGTCCTGCGCCCAAAGGACCCGGACAGAATCAGGCATCAAAGTCAACACTTAGCTATAACCTCGCCAGGAAATACCACTTCCATAACAGCCTCTAACTACATGGATATTAGCGTCCAGTAGATGTTTCTTGGACTGTTAGAAAGCTGGCATCGAGTGCGCCTAGGTGCCAAAGCATTGAATACTGCGTCTAAAGGGCGCTAACAGAATTTGCAGTCAAGGTGAGTATTTAGTCAAAACCTCGCCAGCGAATACCACCTTTATAACAGCCTAGACCTCTATGGCTCTGGGCGTCGAGTAGACAATCTTTGCACCCTGGGAAGCCTGTTGTCAACTATGTCTCGGCACCAAAGTATCACATGCTGCATCGAAAGGACACTGACTGAATGTGGCATCAAGGTCAGAACTTTGTGCTAGCTTCACCAGGGAATACCACTTTTATAACAGCATGTAACACCATGGAGACTCATACCGAGTAGACGTTCTTTACACTGTTCCAGCGCTGGTAACGAGTGGGTCTAGGTGAGGAAGTATTAAAATCGGCATCCAATATGCTCTGAAGGAATCTAGCCTCAAGTTCAGCACTTAACAATTGCCTCGCTAGAAAATAACACTTCCATAACAGCCTGTAACTCTATTGACATCGGCATCAGGTAGACGTTCTTCACACTGTTGGAAGGTTGGTGTCGGGTAAGTCTAGGCACCAATGTATTGCATGCCTCATCCAAAGTAGCCTGAAGGAATCTTGCATCAAAGTCAGTACTTAGTCAAAGCCATGAGATCAAATACCACCTTTATAACAGCCTATAACTCCATGGATATTGCTGTCGAGCAGACATTACTTGCACCATTGTAAGGCCGGCGATGAGTACATATGGGTGCCAAAGTATCACGTGCTGTACCCAAAGGACCCGCAAGGGATTTGGCATCACAGTCAGTACTGAATCAAGAGCCAGCCAGGCTGTGACGCGATGGATATTGGTATCAGGTAGACAGCCGGGGCACCCTCGGAAGGCCAACGTCGAGTAGGCCTAGTTGTCAAAGCATTGCATACTCTGGCGAATGGGCACTGAAGGAATCTGGCATAACAGTTAGCCCTTAGCCGTTAGTAAAAGTAAGGGAAGACACGGATATTGTATGGTTGCCTAACCTGTGCCACTGCCAGGAAAATGATCCAGACCTGGCCCGCCAGGGTCAGACTCAGCCATAACTAGTAGAACTCTATCACATGGTTTTCAGGTCAGAACTTGAAGCATTTTCGCTCAACAATTCTTCTGGAACCTAAATTAGTTTTCGTGCCATATCTCCTATTTTTGCTGCTGCACAAAGGTTAGCTCTGTTGTGGAGAGGCTGGTTCTAGTACTTACTAGCGCTAGCATACTTGTTGTATCTGATCCTTGTTTTTCTAGCTTCACACGTATTACCCTTTGCTCAGAGTAACCAGATCCAGAAATGGGCTTGATAAGTGGGGCTCCTGACTTGGAATGTCCTCCTGGCACCCCAGACAGCTCCTATTACCACTAGACACCCCTGACATCCTATGTTACCACCACATATAGGTAGTATCCGCAGTACTCAGTGGATGCACGTATCCAACTGGGAACGTACATTGTATCACCTAACATACAGGATGCACTGGATGTAATTGACGTCTACCAGCTGTCAGGACATGACATATGTGCATCAGACAGAGCTTTTTTGTTTGCTTATGAAATCTATCTGTGGCCTGACATCTCACCGCTCCAGTCAACACCCGTGGTCATCCCAACCAAAATAGGACAAACTACCAGGGCACACCACTCCATGATCCTGTTTATGCTTACTCCCAACTGGGAAACCACTACCGCCACCTGAAGCAGCCCCACAAACCATCCTCCATCTACACATAGCCCAACCCACTGCGGGACAACAAAAGAAACTATCTCAATTTTAGTCTACGACTAACCCATAATGCAGATCTTCAACTCGAAGCTGAATTTCAATAGGGGGCGTAGAACCACATCCCTACCTGTGCTGTGGCTCCACAACGGTGAGTTCAAGCATGTTTTGACAATCCAGGGTGTTGGCCCACCAGGCTCCATCCGCATCTCACCGGATATCCTCCAGCAATGGGCGCAAACCCCACGGACAGGTAACCTGCACACCGTGGGGTAAACATCGGGGCAGCAGCACTTCCCCCCCAGGGGGCACAAATTTCCCACCCACAACATCAACAACACCAGGTTCCTGAACTGGCGATTGCTACTGTTCGAAGTTGCGGAGCAAGGAGACTGATGAGGTGGTATCAGGCTTCAGCCAGGCTTCTTGTCTTCCTCCTACTACTAGACCCAGGCCGAGCATGGTCCACAGTGGACGAGCCACAGCGCCCACCAACAGCTACATCTGCTGCGCGACAAAAGTCACTTTCTCCCCACTCAGCCATGGGCTCAGCCACATCAGAATCAGGCACCTGTAAGGACGCCGGCACAACTGGGTCTGCCATAATGCCAACCCTACTCTTAACCTCTGCAGGTGCCAAGACAGAGGAACAATTACCTGGCACCAGAAGATGCAGGCTACCCTGACCACCCACACCAGCCTCCCCAATCCGGGTGAGCTCCTCTACCGGTCCCAGCGAAAAATCAGGGTCCAGCCTACCCACCAGCACTATAACCCCAGTAGGTGCTGGTGAAGGAGATATAATTGTAGAACTGATGGCCTCACGAGAGGAAGTCAGGACAGTGACTTCCTTTGCAGCATGATCAAGCCACCATGAAAGAATCAAAATATGATGCAGCAGGCGCTAGACCTTCGCCTCTAGGGGACATTCTTCTTAACTGTACAAGACAGAACCTCTGAGGACAATACAGATAAGGAGGCTGCGGGAAAGGAATATCGCTGGAGTCTGGTGATAGTGAGGAGGCCAAGTGTCAATCAAAGAACTGTGCAAATAAGCAGAAGGAGGGCCTGCCTTCCCACTAATGTGTAGATAGAGAATAGAGGTGAAGAAAGGACTACGCACCCAAGACTTGAGAACTATTACAAGATAGAAACCAAGGGCCAGGGTGAGCCTTTCCCGAAGTTCAATACCGAAACAGAATGCACAAAGTTCAGGAGAGGTAAATCACATGTTGCGTAAGAATCATACCCTAAGGGGGGCACCCCACAACATTTTATTCCAAATGAAATCCGCTTTCATTACTAGTTGTCCATTCCCATACATTCTGGCAGCTCCTCCTTGCTTACGGAGACTTCCATTGTAACTGCCTCTGCAGAGATGCGGTAAATGTAGTCTTAATGGGCCTTGTTCTTTACCGAAAGTGGTAACTAGTGAAACAAAGTCCAGAGGCTTTAACTGAGGTTGTTAAAGAGACTTCTCACTATATCGCAACTACTGAAGTCTCAGAGATGTTTGGTGGATCTCAAACTAAAGATTCACGAAGCAAACGGAAGAAGGTAACTGTTGAACTAAGGATATTGAAAAACTCTGTCTGTCGAAGTCTGCCTCTTCTACTGTGAAGAATAGCTGTTCTTAAATACACTTCTTAGACTACCTAGAGCCTTATTCTCATAACATATAAGACTCCAAAACTGTAGCCTTGAAACAAAACATAAACATATAAAGTATCAAACAGTTGCTTGAAACAAAACATAAAACATATAGAGTATCAAACCATTACTCAAAACCAAACATAAAACATATAGAGTATCAAACCGATACTCGAAACCAAACATAAAACATATAGAGTATCAAACCGATACTCAAAACCAAATATAAAACATATAGAGTATCAAAGCGATATTCGAAACCACACATAAAACATATAGAGTATCAAACCAATACCCAAAACCAAACATAAAACCTATAAAGTATCAAACCCTATATTCTCAGACTAGAGGCACACCTCATTTCCTGAAACAAATTCAAAACACAATCAGTATCAACTGATACCTGAAAATCCTAAACCAGTAACCTGTACCGGTTACATCCGTGGTCTTCCAACAATCTCAGATTCTTCTCTCTACTGGTTATTTCTGTTAGTTTCCATATAGTTCCATTGTGTTCTATCCCACACAACACCCAGGGTGGTAGTCCCGGAACATCTAGGTCCTTTCATTCCAACTTGAATAATTTCTGTTGTTGTCTTGTCAGACAAGCAGCTTTGTTGTTGCTCCAAGTGCTACTTTTGCTTTACCAAATTTGGCTTGTAGTGCGAGATGCTTTCTACTTCTAGCTGCTGGATCTGACATATTGCTGAGGTGGTTATCTGGATCGCTGCCAGGCGTATTATCAGGATTGATCCCTGGTTGTCCGCTAGTGGCTCTTTCCTGGGTATAGTAGAGAAGTGTCCGGGGGTCCTAGTACTTTTACCAGGTACATCAAAAGATACTCTGGGTCCTAACTCTTAAAGAAGTCATTTTGCTACTTCTCAGATAAGGGTTCTGCAGCTTGCGTTCCTTTGACTTTTTTTCTTTAAAGCAAGTTTTTGTTGCAGGATCTGTTTACCAGATCAAGTTTGCAAGCTGGAGTCAGTAGTTGCTAACCGGTTTTAGGCCTGAGGTAATCATTCCTCTATCTTACCCATCTTAAATAAATACTAAGCTGAAGTTAAAAAAGCATCATAGGTTCACCTGGATGTGGTGCATGTACCAGGTGAGGCCGGTTTTAAATTGCCAGGGTAGTGTTTATACTCAGACCCAAAAGAGATTGCATATAGATATACCTAATTGGGATCTCGGTATGGTTACAGCAAAGCATTTTAGTACTACATCGCGAGATCTCCAAGTCCCTAACCAGACCGCTATTCAAATGCGAACCACCAAGTCACTGCTCAACTCTGTATTCTGAACTGTGTTTGTCAGAGTTTGCTTTTCCTCAGTTCTGGGAAGATATCACTCCTTAAATATATCTTCTTCTGTCTATCCTGTGGCCTGAACTGGAGCAAGGAACTTAGGCATCAATTGTTCCCTGAAATCAAACATAAATCATGACTTGCAAACGGCGCCAGGCTAACAAGCCTGGCCTCCTAAGTCTTTCCAATTTATATGCCTTAAATTTATATATCAGTTCCAAAATAACTAGTATCGGCTACCGACCGCCTCCAGCAACTGAGACGAGATGTTATCTATATAAAATCTTTTAAACTTCGAATCTTCACCTTTCCTACTTATGCAGATACGGCTGCATCGCCAGAATCTTCCACCTAAGAGTTGTCCTGCAGCCCTCAGTCATACCAGAGTTTAGGGTACACCTAAGAGCTACAACTGAAACAGTGGTGTATGCTTGGCTCATAGCATTGATCAATAGGATATCACTGTACTCTAGTGAGGTACGGCTAGTCCAGTACCTTATCTGGACCTAGGATGCCGTACGATGAGTAGTGGAGGACTTGATACCGGTGCCAGTTACCATGTTAAGTTGAGTAACCCTTGGGCCGAACGGTGATGTTAGTCTACTTTTACCAAAGTGATTAAGAGTAGAGTTGCTCTCCATTTGCGTATCACTTAGTTGCTGTAGCTCTACACTGTGTCCTGAGTTATCCAATCTTGGACATCTAGTCACAATACAAGTAAGACAAATTACTATGTATCGTAGTTGACCACTTAGGATGGACTTCAAATCAAGTTTGAATAATGTGTATCGCGAGAATTTACTGCGGAGATTCACAATCAATGCAGACACGAGGGCCGCTGGCACTACTAAACAAGCGATGAACATTCTGCAACTTGGAGGTGTCGTTCCTACTATATCCTAGCAAGAGCTATGTGAACTCTTTGTGTGATAGGCTTGAGTCTCCCCTGTAGCTAATACTCTAGAAATTGACCCGCAATTACAATTCTACTGCAACACCACATGGGAGTGCAGAACTGTTAGGCATATGGAAATCTGAGACATGTGCAGAGACCCACGGGAGGGTAACTACGCACAGACCCTCGATTTACCAGAGCCAACACCCCCCTCTGGCCCCATTATGGGGCTCGAACATCATTAGCGAGATTTCGAGAGTTGCCTCCCATAACTAAAATGTCGCATCAATGAAGGCCACTTCATAACACCGTATATGTCGCCACCGTCTGTCCAACCACATGCTGGGCGCAGGTTATACGAGAGGCGACCTTTGGCGATGTCGGGGAAGTGGAACGGAGGAAGTCCGTCGCAGGCGCATTGAGATAGTAGGCTACAAAGTTAGGCTTCCTAACTATGGATCGTAGGTGATGGAACATTTTCGGTAAAATACACAGAGAGGATATCCTAGTGGTGGAAGCTATTAAGGGAATACCGAATCCACCCATACCCTTCTGAGATCAGCTGTAGGTTGGTTGGTCTTAGTGATAGGACCCCGCTACGGAAGCCGGCGGACCAATGGGAAGCACCATCAGAAAGGACAACCTAGATAACTCGGAGACCGATAAGATGTTGTCACGTTGGGCTTGAACTTACGATTGGCACTAGGTGAACGGGCATGAGCTTGATCACTTCATGACAGAAGAGACTACGGGAACGATAGTCAACAAGACTAATGTAACATAATAGTTTATGAGGACATCTAGGTTAGAGACTGCTACTTGGTACTACAAATAGCGCAGTGATCTCAGCGGAGGAATACTATTCCGTGTGTGCAAAAGACGGTGATAAGTTTCAGGGTCAAACGGTGCTCGCACTGATAAGATTCTAGATGTTTGCACATTAAAAGTAGAAGTGGTACTTCGGAAGCATAGTAGTCAGAAGTAGTCCGCCAACACTCAAATGCGGGATATAAATATCGTAGTTCTTCATGAGCTATGCCAACATCATCAAGCAATGGAGAAGAGATCTTAACCAGGTAATATTATTTTACTCTTTAAATATTTGCCTTACTTTACTTTATCGAGAGGAGCCTTCCTCGACAGGTTCTCGAACCAAAAGACTTCGGGCCTACGTTGCTTAGTTATATACTTGAGCTTGCTATCTGCCTAACAAGAAGAAACACGAAACTGCCAGGTGTTCACAAGATTCATAACGTGAGTATAGAGTGACCCATAGATACACATCGCGGCATTTGATATTGAGTATTATATCTTCCAACCTATACAGTTTACTGATACGACTTTATAAAAGTCTATAGTTTACGCAAGATGTCATAATAAAAGTGTGCACATCTCGCTTGAGACCAAGTAGGTAGCATGACCTATGCTTAGATCTAATGCTTGTTTTCCAACCCAGTACCCTGTGCATGTTGTGGAACCAAGCAGAACCTTGCCAGATGGTCAGTAATTGACAATTATGGATGTCGACTAACCTCTATTGCATGAATCTTCTTATAATTAGCGTGGCTTTACTAGTCTTTGTCCTGGGTAGTACTCATTAGCATCAAACCTACACATTCAGTTTTATGTTTCTTATTTTCATCTTCATATATTCTTGGTTAAGGTATAAGAACTTTCATGCAGTGCGAGCTAAGTCATCAAGAAAACCTTAATTCCAAACAGAGAATGACAAATAATATCTCGCAGGGAATGTAAGAAATCCTGTCCGGGTAACGGATAACAGACACCAAATTTCATAGGAAAGAAAACTACTTAATGCAAAGGCATATCGAAAGGTCTACTAATGCAAAACTACAACACACTACACTAAGTGCGAGCCCGGAGGCCTGAAACTAAAAATGGCAAGCAGCAAAGTTGTCGGCATGCTACAACTTACATGGAGGATTATGGCTTGTGCAGTTGTCATTCCCAGGGGGAAGCCTGTCCCTGTTTCAGTGATGTATGCTGTGAGGGCCCGGCTGGGCCTTAAGTGATCAGCGAGCTCAGTCCGACCGCATGCTTTTCGCTGGGTATCGGGGAGGGGACCTTTGGTGACATCTGGGAAGTGGAACAATCGCGGTCCGTTGCCGGCGCATTGAGATAGTTGGCCTCCAGGTCAGGCGTCCTAACAATTGGCTGAAGGTGACGGGACCTTTTCGGCAAAAGACTCCAAGAAGATGACCTAGTAGCATGAGCGATTTAGGGTATACCAAATCTATCCATACCCTTCTGAGATGCACTGTAGGTTGGTTGGTTCTAGTGATAGGACCCCTCTACAGCGGCCGGCGGACTAAGGGGAAGGACACTCGGAAAGGCGTACCTAAATAAGTCGTAGACCCTTAACACATTGACATATGGGGCGCAAACTTGCGATTAGTGCTAGGTGAACTGGCATGAACTTGATCACTTCATTACTGAACAGACTACTGCAATGATAGTCAACAAGACTAAAGTATATAATAGTCTATGTGGACATTTAAGTTCAAGACCGCTGTTTGGTATTATAAATAGCGCAGTCATCTTAACAGAGGAATACTATTCCGAGTCTGCGAAAGGGACTCTTAGGTTTCACCCTCAAATGGTGTTCCCACTTATAAGATTGTGGACGTTTGCATAGTAAAACAAGAGTGGTACTTCGCAGGCATAGTAGTTAGAAGTAGTCCGAGAATACTCAGATGAGGGATATAAATAACGAAGTGCCTGACGAGCTTTACGCACATCATGAAGCAACGGAGAAGAGATCTTGTCAATATAACCTTGTTTCACGCTTAAAATCTTTACCTTACTTCAAGTTATTGCGACGCGCCTTCCTCTAAAGATTCTCTAATGAAAGATTTCAGGCCTACGTCCCTCAGTTATATACTTGAGTTTGGTGTCTACCTAACAGATTCCGTGTTGGATGTCCTCCTCCACCTCATGGCCTATGGGATAGAGCATAGATGGGTCTGCAGTATATGAGAGCAGGAGTACTACGTAATAACCTTCACATATTGGCATTTGCTGAATCCTTCCAGCTATGAAATTGCAGACACTCATGAATGGGTGGGAGTGCGCTTTAGGCTGTGGGAGTATTTTGGGGGCTGGGCGAACAGAGTAACTCATTCGTTGAGAAGTCAGGAGCGGACTGCCGCTTTCCTGGATTCATATCAGATTGCGACATCTTCTGCGGCCAGCTGGTCATGCGGAAGGAAAGTCTGGTTGTGGTAGAGGGGTAGGCCACCTAGTATGATGAAGGAGAAAGTCCTGTGAACCATTGCATGTAGGAGGAGGTTTTCCCTCATACTTGGTGAGAGGAGTAGGTCTTGCGCAATAGTGGAGGGTATACTGATATCTGTCTTCGTGTGTAGGATGTGTGGTCAAGTGGGAATCGGTAGGGAGTAATGGTGGAGAAGGTGGATCAGCATGGGCAGGTATTGGGTGATCTCAGGTGGGAGGCAGATGAGCCTGACTGTGACCAAAAGTTGGCAGAAAATAATTAAGAAGGTGAGGAGGAGAACTGCGAACATGTGGGCCAGTAAGCCTATGGGTATGGGGGAAAAAGCAATTAGTCACACATTTCAGAACGATCCTCTAACCATCTAATATCCGGTAAAGTATTGTGAGAGTAGGTGGGAAAAGGTCCACACAATATAAGATGATTTGCCTTACTAAGGAGATAGACAGGTAGTGGTAGAGGAAAGGGGTGAGCTCATCCCCTAGTGTAGAAAGCCTTCCTAGGGTGTATCGACATGGGAGTGTACATAGTACTGGAGTTAATGCGATAAGTGGTTAGGGTTGCAAGTTGGGTAGACATGACAAGCGATGGCTTGGCACATGCATGTATTTCACCTTTGACAAAAGTGTTGGTGTAGTGGGAGAATACAACAAGCGAGTTCCTTCCTGTCCATGATTGGTGCCTACCGGTTATGAGCATTCCACGTGAAACAATACACAAAACTAGGAAAAACCAGTTGCGATAAACAGCCGCCAGCGTTGGATGGACTTCGCACCCTTTTCTCCTGTTTGTCAGTGTCAACTGTCCCTACCAAAATGCTTTGTATCCTGACCACCGTACTAAATCTTTCTGTGCCTTCCTTTACCCATACAGCAGAACCTACGGAACTAATTGTCATAACCATTTCTACTATGTTACAAGTCTTAGAAGAACAGCATATGCGGCGCGTGATTTTTCCTCTACTAGGTGAGAATAACTTGTGCCCCAGGAGGTAAAGGATGTGGGACCAATTAAGGGAGCTCGACCTATGGTAGGTTGTTTCAGGGAGAGATGTTCGACAGGGGAGCGATGGAACTACCGCAGTGCAAGTTCAAGCCTATCACTTGGGGCTGCGCAAATGCTTCCGAATTACGGCTAAGATTGAGAATGCTATAGAGACGTACCTCTTTGCGCAATGCACCGCGGGCAAATATGACTCAAATTATACCGCTTTGTCGGATAAGCTTCCGCAGGGATAAAAGAAAGCTCCAGGTCTGGAGTTCTACTACTTCCAACATGCATTTTTTAACTGCACATTAAACCCACACCGCACAGTAGCAAAATCCGGCTATGAGGTTGATAGAATCATTGAGTGCCTGCGGGAGGCTGAGGAAGTTGTCAATCCAAGAGAGAAGACCTGCTATCTGTGGAACAGATTGTCGTCATCATGGCATGAATGGCATGATCGCCTGGCCATGCTAGTAAAACTAGATTTGGCGGAGCAGCTGATAGGGGTAATTAAGGCATGTGTGTCAAGCTTGAACTGGGACCGAGATGCCTGGAGTGATACCGTACTCAGACTGGGCAGCAGAAGATAGGCGGGACAATACAGCAAAGGCGGCAGTGGAATTGGCTGGCGAGACTCAAAGGCCTTAGCTGGATTCAGGTGGAAAGGAAACTCGGACAAGACTCTGACCTGCTATTACAGTCAAAACAAATGACATAGCTGGAATAATTGCTGGAAGCTCAAGGCAGACTCCGCTAAAAGCATTACCAGAGATAATACAAATGTCGTGGTAATGGCAGATGTACTCACAAAGAAGCCTCGGTTGCAGGGGATAAGTATGGCTTTACAGTTTAGGAAGCAACAGAAAGTGGGTGTAAAGCAGGCCAATGAAGTGGATGATGGGATGTCAGCTGAGAGGCAGACAGCGCTCTGGCACTTCTGCTTGGCTCACCAGGGGACGGATGCGGTTCGGGAACTATCTATGGAAAACAAGGATGTTCCCAGCTTACCCGTAGTACCGCGTTGCATTTGTTGCAGTTGTGATTCTGGAGAAATGATTTGTAAACCTTTTCTACCCTTGTCCCATGGTTGTTATTTACACCAACCATTGGAATTGGTTCACAGCGACATAAGTGGACCTGTTATGCCGTTGTCGCACAGCAGAGCAGTTTATTTGCTGATGTTTATGGACGACTTCACAAGGTACATGATGGGTTACCTTATCAAGTGTAAGTCGGAAGCTCTATGCTCTTTCAAGGAGAACCAGATGGTGGCAGAGAAACATCGCGGTAAATATATCAAGAAATGAAGGGCAGATGGTGGATCTGAGAATCCCTGGAATGAGTTGCGCCATATCTTACAGCAAGAGTGAAACGAGGTGCAAAGAACCACTCCGTATGCCCCACAATCGAATGTGATAAGTGAAAGAGCAAACAGGGCAGTTATAGGTACGACTTACACCATTCTTCATGCAGTGGGCATGGTGAAAGAATACAGGGCTCAGGCGGTAATGGCTACGATTTATGTCAGGAATACACTCACGACGCATGGTTTACCGAATGGAGAGACACCATGTGAGTGTTGGCCCGGGATGAGGCCAACTTACGAACAACTTTGCCTATGGGAATACCGGCATTTTGTGCTGGTATCCCACGAGACTTGAAAGAAGGTGGACGAAACGGCTCGTTGCTGCATGTTTGTCAGATATGCGGGCACTGCAAAGCAGCACAGGCTTTACAACCCTGTGAAGACGACATTTTTCATCTTGCGTGATATTGTCTTTCAGGAAGCTATCTCATACTACCCAATGTCTGACATCGGTGGCAAATCTTTCCCAAATTACTATGCCTGTGAGGTGCAGCCCGGGGAGGAACATAAGGTGCTGAATGATGGATTTGGTCAACCGGGTGGTGGAGGTCCTGAAGAAGGTGTCAGGAAGGATTATGATGGTGAGGAGACTAAGGAAATGGACGCCAATGAGGATGCAGAGAAAGATGAAAGCAAAGAAAGAGAGATGACTAGACGGTTCCCAGCAATAACAGGAAAAGTACGCAAGATGTTACGTGAACTGCAAGCTCACAGGGATGTCAGCTTTTGGGGTTCAGAGACTGGCACTCCACTGATGGTTCAGAACCGATAAATATGGAGTCAAGGACAGACCAAAGTCTCTAAAACCATGGTGGATGAAATGGTTGTAGTGGTCTACATGGTGGAGGCAGGACCTCCAACCAAAAGGTGGCAAGGGAAACGGCAGAGGTGGCACACTAGCAAAATGTTCTTGATTCAGAATGCGCTCAAGTAAGGAAGAACAAGGTTCTTAGCTTCCACCACAGTGAGGCCTGGCCAGCGGAGAAGAGATGTAAACACTTGAACCTGATTCTGGAGAGAAAACGTAGTCCAGAGGGCGAAATGGTATGCTACAAGGCCGGACTTGTGTCACAGGGATTCCATCAGGAGGAAGGCTTGAACTTTACTGAAACTGTCACTCCAGTATCACTAATGCCTAGCCCATCGATTGTACTCGGTGTTGCTGAAGCACAAGGATATATGGTAAAGTGAATGGATATCATCACAGCCTTTCTGCAATATCAGATTAAGAAGGGGGTTTATGTTCAACTACTAAGGGAAGTCATGAGTGGCTCGCAACTGGCACCCCTCAATTGGAACCTGTATGGCCGGAAGTAGTCTCCGCGATGCTAGTAGACAAAGATCAATGCACACTTGGTCGCAGGGCTGGAATTTCAAGGTGCGCAGTTTGGCTGCTGCGTCGATACGCACATTGGCGGCACAATCCTGGCCCGCTATGTTGATGATCTCCTAATCATGGGTAAGCCACAGAATGTATGCTAAATTCAAAAGAAGCAGAAAGCACCGTGCGAGATCATGGATGTGGGACCGGTTGGGCACTTCCTTCGGATGCTAGTCTCTAGCAACCTCCTGAGTAGTTAAGTCAATCTTACGAAGGAGGGTTAAATAGGACGTGTCCTAGAAAGGTTTATGATGGAGGTGCATAAACTGGTCACAACAGCGATGGATAAGAACCATCCTCCGTCTCCTCTGTTTTCCCCTCAGTTGAAATCAACCCTCAACACTCAGGATCTCAGAAACCATCCGCCCCCCTTCCTCTTTTCCCACCATGGGTTTGGCCTAGAAGTGACGGCCATCAACCTCCGCCCAGTGTCCTCTTTCGCATCTTTACGCATTGAGGCTTTGCTTCCTCTGGGTTCTGGTATGCCTTTGGCGCTGCCCATCCCCACCCCTTTCCTCGCTTAGTGAGGCCCCTCCCCACAGTCGGCGACATATCGCTTCCTATACTTCAGACAGCCGGAAACCCAGTTTTCTGTGTCCGAGAACTCTACAACAGGCCCTCGCATCAATCTTGCACCTCCCCACAGTCAGCTTGAGCGGTGGTATCACATCCACTAAGTAACGGTATCTACCGTAGAACACAGAATTACATAAGAGACACAGAAACATCGCTTGACTTCTGCCCCTGGGGACCGCCTAGCAAGTGGCGCACATGATTACCAATAGTTGACACCATAGAGTTCGGTTTTCTTCTTGTCACGATTGTGGGAACAGCTTGCACTGTACTGCTATACCCTCCCTCTGCTTGCCCGCTACTGCTGCTCCCACATACCTTGAGGCCCTCTGGTCATCTTGACCGGGCTTGCTGCTCGGGAGTGCATCAGTCCCTGTGCCCTGCCACGGGGTTTGTTTTCCCCGGCTTGGGCTTCTCTCTTCAGTTCCACTTCAACTCTCTCAGGTATACCCCTTAGCCATAGACATTTTATGTCATAGGTGGCACTGTTTGGCTGCGTTAAGGGTGTTTAAGGCGGATTTTGTTATGGGGATTCCACCACTGTTGGGAAGTGGGGCTTCTTTTATCTTGTTGGGCTTGGGTGGCTTTCATGTACAGTATTTACTGTTTGTAAATACTAGAAGTTGCGTGGCGGCCGAGTTTCTTTGTCCGCACAGGTTTCGGGCACGTGGTATTATGTTCCGCCAGTTTCATTCGTGTCTGCCAGTGTGCTTGCCTATTCGGACTCGTTGACAGTTTTTCTTCACTCGGCTTTTGGGCTGGCATATGATGGGAGGTATATGTTTCTACCATAGCTTGCGCTGCATGCGGACGGTGTACCTTAAATCCAGAATAAAATTGATGATAAAAAGAAAAGAAGAACAGAAAAGAAGAAAAGCGAATGCAATGGATAAGGACAAACCAAGGGCTAGGACCCCCAACAAGAAAGCTTGCAATAGGTCTCTATACCCACCGCTAATCGGAAGCCAAGGCTGAATAGCAACCCATACCAGAGCTGACATTGGCTGCGCCATGTCATTCTGAGGGAGGTGCAGTACGGGTCCTGTACAGCACAACTGAGTATGCGCTAAGAGGATTCTATGCTACTTGATTGGAACGAAGTGTCTCAGGCGTAGTCTGGCGGGAGGTATCGATGATGGAATTCATCTTACTGGATTTCTTGATTCAGACTTCACCAGAGACCTTGTTAACATGAAATCTACAAGTGGATATCTGCTTAAGGTTGGATCTGCAGTAATCCACTGGCATTCGAAATGGCAACTAATCACCACAACTAGTACGGCAGATGCGGAGTGCATCACAAGTGCCCTGGCAATCTAGGAGCTACTCTCGCTTAGACAGCTAGTTAGGGAAGTTATGAACGCTCTCATATCCCGGCGCACACTCTACAATAATAATCAGGCTTCTCTCTCCACCTTCAAAGTTACGACATCCAAACCACACTCGAGACATATAGCTATTGGATTATATAGGATAAGGGAGTTCATTGAAGATAGAATGGAGATCAGGATGGAGTATTGTGGGACAGGAGATATGGCTGCGGCTGGGTTAACAAAGCCCCATATGGGTGAGAGTGATGGGAGGTTTATTTCTATGTGTGGACTATGTTTGATGTCTGAATGAGAGCGGCAGGATTTAGATATAATTTTGATTTTAACTAGCTCCAGTTCAAGTAATATGAGGATACACCAGTATGGGGAGTGTTGACATGGGAGTGTATGTAGTACTGGGGTTAACCTCATAAGTCATTAGTGTTGCAAGTTGAGAAGACATGACAAGCAGTGGCTTGGCACACACTTGTATTTCACCTTAGGTAGAAGCGGCGGTGTAGCTGGAAAATACAACTAGCAAGTTCCTTCCTCTCCATGATAGGTGCCTACCTTGTACATAGAGCAGCCAGAGCCAGGACCACGTGATGGGAGAAATGGGAGGTTGTGCCATTCCAGAACAGGCTAGTGGTCGGCTCAAACCAGTAGCCAAGCTAGCATAGCTGACTCGACAGGTAAAACTGTGGACAGCCTGGCAGGATGGGGATAGTGGAAGGGTAGGACCGCGGCACTGCTGTCGAAAAGTACAGGAGCACAGTCTACGGGATAGAGAACGTTCCCTGCATTCTTCTTCCTTTGTATTGCAGGTAGACCACCAGGCTTTGAAGCTTGTTGACATTCTGTCGGTATATTTTGAAAGATACAGTGACAGTGAAATCAACGGCATAGGGCACAATTGGGCTACTGGGGACAAAAAAGTAAAGTGTGGAAATGTACCAGAGGAAGTGGAGGGGAGAGATAGCCGACCATTGGCGGGTCCCCACGGTGAGCAGTATAAACTTGTTGGAGGAGCCCTGAAACATCAGCTGGCATGTCCCCTCAGGGAGGAAAGCCCTTGTCCCAGATCGCATGTAGGGGTTGACCGCCTTGGTGGCAGGTCTATCATGTAGAGACATATAACAGGATTTGGTGGGGGTTCGGGTAGCCCAAGGCACGCCCCTAGCTAAACTACGGGCCAAGGGGTATATGGCAGATGCAGGTATACAAGTACGATAGTACGTGTTCAGGTTTCTGGATACAGGGTCAGGATTCAAAGGTTCGTCCCTGGGCATCAAGGAAAGGTGTGTATTTCTCAGGTACAGGTAGACAGCAGGTTGCGTGAGGAACATAAAGTAAGGGGAGTACACTCCCCTTTATATCACAACAAAATTCTCCTCTCATTACTAAATTCCAACATTTGTGCATTCCAGCATCTTCTCTTAGCTACCGTGACATTGTATTAGTTGCAACCAACTGCGATTATATTCAATCTCCATCTACCTTGTATAACCCGAGGGGTATCAATGCTGGGACACTAGGCCCTATCCTATTGCCGAGGTAACTCAAGGCATTTGCTATTGTGATAATGGTCCTGGTGAATTGGGGTATTGTGCATGAAACTAGGCGATTGCTTGGAGGCTATTAAGGACTCGGCATGTTCCCACTTATTCTCCTTGTAGCCACTCCACTACACGAAATCACCTGTGTGTTTCCTCATACAGCCTGTGTCCAGGATCTCGTATACTTCCCAATCTTCCTCCGTGTTGACTTCCACCATAGCGGGTGGTGGTCTTGCTTGTCCTCGGAAGGGTGCCTCGCTTGCGAGGTCTTACAGGAATACATAGAACGTATCGTGTATATTCAGAGACCCTGGTAATTCAGGGGGGTAAGTTACCATTTGCTCCTTCGCAACAATCTTGCAGGGTCCCAGGCTTTTGTTGTCGAGTTTCCTTTAGGGATGCCGCATTCAGATATTTTTGGCATTAAGTCTAACTTTGTCACCAATACCTAAAATTGGTACAGAGAGGCATTTTTCATCAGTGGGTACCTATTGGCTGACCCGTGCATATCCTAGCACTTGGTGGACGTATTGGTGGTTGTCTTTGAGGCAATTGGTGAATAACATTGCTTCGTGATCTTTGCAAGGAACCGGAGGGCTGACTAGGAAGTCCATTTGAGGGTCGTACCCACTGTTAGAGAAGAAGAGTGATAAGCCTATAGTTTCTGAAGCATGGTTGATCGCTGCAAACTACGCCAGGGGTAGCCATGATGCCCAGTCGTCTTGTTGATAGTTTACATATGCCCGCTGTTCTTGTTGCATCACTGCGTTCAGTCTTTCTATCTGTCTATCCAATTCGGCCTGGAAGTCCATGGTGAGATTCTCTTTTTTTCTTAAGTTTCAAGCATATTGTTTTTGACAAGTCAGTGGTACATTGGGTACCTTGGTCATTCATGGTAGTCATGTATAGGCCAAGGTGTTTACAAATATGTTCTAAGTATATTTCTGCTAGTCTGGCAATGTCAATCCTGGTTCGCAAATGAATTAGGTGGGGCATTTTCGTTACACGATCTACCACTACTAAGATTGTATCAAGTTCCTCGCTACATGGTAGGCGTGTTATAAAGTCATTCAATCTGTGTTCCCGGGCTATTTCTGGTGTAAGTATAGAGCGAAGAATGGCAAAGGGGCATGATGTGATGTCTGGCTCCTCTAGTATGTGTGACAGTTTGCAACCTATCTGCCAATGTCTATCCTCATTCCTGGCCAGTAGTAATGACATGTAATGAGTTCCTGGGTCTTTGTTCTTCCAGGGTGACGTGCCAATGGGTGGTCATAGGGATGTTGTAGGATTTCAAACTTTAGGCTGTCACATTTAGGAACATGTAGCCAGTCGCAAAATATCACCTGATTATCTTCTTTTCTGCATTCTGTTAAAGCTATCAACCGCGAAGACTTCTGTCTGCTTTCCAGACTGGATAATATCTTTCTATAGATGGGATCAGCTAGGGACCCCTCTGATCAGAGTGATTCTTGGGGGAATGCTCCCAGCTGGAGCATGGCATGTACCAACAAATCCAATAGTTGGGACTTGTTAACTACCTGTGTTAGGTGGTGCTATCACGGTTCGGCATCTTCTTTGGTTTCCCAAGCCATGCGAGTGAGCGCATCGGCCTTTCCATTTTCATTTCCGGTCCTGTACTCGATTTGGTCGTCGATCTGCACTAAGAATTCAGTCCATGGGGCTTGTCTTCTGTTCAGGAGTCGCTTCATAGTGTAGTGCTTCAAGCATTGATGGTCGGCAAGAATTGTTATATGTCGACCACTCAGATTGTGTCTGCATTTGTCGAAAGCAGGTGCGGCTACCCTAAGTTCCTTATAGTTGGCGCCAAAATTGCGTTCCCCTGGTGTGTGCTCTTGGGAGATGAAGGGGATTTGGTGAAGTTGAGCCTCTTCCTTCTGCTCCGTGAGTACTCCTGGACATACGAAAGCAGATGTGTTGGTTTCCAGTACCACTCCCTTTGTGAAGTGACAGTGTCCAAGAACTGAGACAGTTCTTAATGCCTTCATTAGTTTTACAAAGGCTTGTAGACATGTGGGAGTCCACTGAAAGGATTTTCCTTTCCAGGATAAATCTGTGAGACGGTGTGCTAAACCGGAAAAAGCACGTATGAACCAACAGTAGATGTTTCCAAAACCTAGAAATGGGCGAACAGTTTTCAACCCGCATTAGTACGCGCCATGCGCTGACTACTTCCACCTTGGAGTTGTCCATACTGATTCCTTTACTTCTAATAATGAACCATACATATTCGATATGGTTAATATGGAATTGACACTCACTGGGCTTCACTTCGAGTCTCGCTTTTGTTAATGCTCCTTGAATCAGGCGTACATGTTGGATGTGTTTATCTTCATTCTTGCTATAGATCACGATATCCTCTACGTAAGGTGTACCCAATTGGTCGAGATATGGCTTGAGGGCTTTGATGATGTAGTCTTGGCAGGTGGCTCGTGCGTGGGTGAGTCCAAAAGGTATTGCAGGCGACTCTTATAATCTGTACTGTACATGAAAGGCAGTCTTCTATTTGTGACTGTGTTACATTCTGATTAGGTTATAGGCTGTGCAAAGGTCCAGTTTCGTATATGCTTTGGCTTTGGCTATTTGCATGAAGGTTTAAGTTAGCCACAGGAGCAGTTACTTGTCGTTGATAGTACCCTCTTTGAGACTGATGTAGTGGACACACAGGTGTAGCTATCCATCGCTCTTCTTCACGAATATTACCGGTGAGGCTGCTGTGGATGAAGATTGTCTTACAAAACCCTTGTCAATATTTTTCACCAGCTACCCTTTCATGGCTTGCATCTCGGTGGGAGGCATGTTGCCTGGTGGGCTGAAAGTGGGTGTAAACTCAAGCTTCAGGCACAAATGGTGGTCTTCGGGGTGGTGTGGTGGGAGATGATCTGGTTATTTTTCCAGGATTTGCAGCATAAAGTCCTCTTATTCTACGTCTTTGACCTTCTTGTCCTCCAGAACCTGATGTTCAAGGCTACGTAGAATTGGGTAGGCTTGGAAGACATGTGGTATTTCTTCTTCTACTCCTTGGACTGCGGTAACATCTGGTATGTAGTTGTAGAGGCAGTACTTTGATACAAACAGAATTTTATTGCTAGAATATCGGATGGTAACATTGTGTGGCTTTAACCACTTTATGCCCAATGTAAAGGAGTCTCTCCTCAGTTTGATAATGCATGGCGGTAGCGTTTCCAGGTGGTCCTTAATCTTTAGTTTTATATGGGTCAAGTTTGTTACAGCACCTGAATTGACCGGTCGGCTGTCTACTACAGAGAGGGTAAGGCGTTCTGACACTTTGTACAAGGGAAGGTGGTGTTGGCAGGCAAAGTCTTTGTGCATAACGGCATTTCTAGTTGCTACTGGATGGATGAGTACAAAGAATCAAATTGCATTCTGCTCATCGCAAATGTCACAGGGGATTACTAAGTCCTTGTTTTCAACCCCAATTTCTATTTGATCAAGAGTGAGTCTAGATATGGAGAGAAAAGGAAAAAACTAAACATGTCCCATGTTGGTGAAGAGACCCAAATATTTGAGAACTGGTTTTCCCACGCACTATATTTTGGGTGGGACAACGCGTGGAGTACTGGGGCTGGCGAGACATAGGTATTTGCTTCAGCACAAAAAAGAGGATTCCTTTTGTTGGGACAGTTCTTAGTCATTTGTCCGCGTCCTCTACATTACAGGCAATGACGCCTTATCTTGTATTGTTATTGGGCATAGGTAAGCTGGCACTGTCTACCGGAGAGGTCCAAGGGGCCGGAGGTAGTTCCAGTAGCTGTGGTGGCAAGTGGATTTGTTGGCCAGCTGCTCATGTTCTTCGTGGTATCCCTCGAATTGGTTGATCCCTTTGGTTCCACTAGGCGTACCCATATGTTATTGCCTAATCTCTTGTCGATGTTGACATATTCTCCAAGAGGGTTCTGTTGATCTCAGAGGGTAGTGAGGGTGTCCTTCAACTGGCTGCTCTAAGCCTGGTATATAGCTGTGCGTTTGCCTCTTTCGCGTCCCTTGTTATCGGCTGCAAGACTTTGGAAATCAGTAGGATATTCCGTGAAGTGTTGGTTCTTTTGTTGAAGTCTTGGGATAACTGTTTCTGCTGTGGCCACTCCGTTAGGATCGCCAAACTCTGGCTATAGGCCAGTTAACAAGGTCGCGATATTGGAGTAAGAGATTTCTTCCCGCATGATCATGGGCATGACCTGTGAGTAGCTATAATTGCGTAGTAGTCCGACAGGATAGGCTAGATAATGTTGCTTCTCAGGGAACTTGTATGGGTCGCCTCCCAGCTTTGTGTTGATAATTGAGTATATTGTCGTGTTCTTTCCGTTATCTTACTCCTGCCATCATAGCTACAACATTACACCCTTCTTTGAGATTATACTTTCTCATCACCTATTTTACACCTATACTTCCTGTTTACGTGTCTTTGGGTAACATTGATGTAGATAGTTGTCATTGAGTCTGAGTTTGGATATGTGTCCTGTTTCTTTCTCTTCATGCCACGTCTCCTAGAGATAACTACTTTCCCTTTCATGTATTTAATGAGGAGATTCTCCCGCTTTGTCAATAATAAGGAACAGGGCAACTATCGTCTTTAAGGATTGCTTTATCTATCATAACAGATCGCATATTTTCAGACTGCTTTGTCTTAAACTGGATTCCATTCTGGGAGTCTTACAACTCCCGCTGCACTTCCATTTCGAACAGGTTATGAGCCCGGAGCTCGCAGCTCTAACAGAATAAAAAAAGATGTATGAGCAATAGTCCCTATCCTCAACTGCCTTCCTTACCCATTGGGACTCCTAGAGCGCAGCCCAGAATGACTGCCCTTGGATCCACAACCTTCCGATCTCGAATCCGGGATGACAAGCCTGTTACAATCAAACTTGTCAACATCAAGCAATTGACTGGCCAGGACAACTGTATCATATGGGAATCAACGATGAAACTCGTTTGGAAAGGCATGAAAACGTACGAGATTGTAGCAGAGGGTCAAAAGCCTACCGATGATGCAGATGAGGATGAAGTCGCAGCATATGTAGGGCTTTGCCATCAGGCATCAGCAATCTACATACAAGTTGTCTCCACAGAGATCTTGGAGAAGCTTGTCGAGTACGATCACACACATGAGATGTGGAAATATCTTCGGACTGAGTATTACCGTGATACAGCCTATGTGCTGGTATCTCAGATAACCAATCTCACCGGTCTTTCTACTACATACGATCCCAGCCAGCCAGTGTCTACATTCATTGCACAGTTTGAGACCGAGTGGCTGCGACTTGGGAAACTGGCTAAAGCATCGCAAGACTCCTATCGCCAGACCTTTGCTAAATTCTTAGCTGAGGATAAAGCGAAACGTGACTTTCTCCTAGGCTTTCTCGTAGGCCACCAAAAGAATATCGTCGACAACCTCTCAACGAAAGATGATCTCACATTCGTGGAGGTAAAACAAAGGCTCCTTGACCTCGACAGTGACCAACCACGGATGAGGCCACATCAGGCACTCCTAACTGTGGCCCGCCAGAAGCCTAAACATAAACCCCGCCCTCCACCAGTACGGGACTCAGCTGACAAGTTGAATGAGTGTACATGGTGCAAGAAGCACCATCCCGGACGTTCGCGTGGTCACACTTGGAATGAGTGCTTTAAGTTGAAAGCACACAAGCAAAGGGAAGTGGATGCGGGCGCTGTGGGAGAAGAAGCACATACTGTGTCCAAAGCCGATGGGAAGGTCAGCAAGTCTTCTTTCTACTTTGATACATGTGCCCCGACGCAGCCCGCTTCGAACACCTTTCGCTTTGTTCCGGACTTGTAAAGTCAAGTTCCACAGACAAGATGCGTATTGTAGGAAAAGGAAGTGTGGTAATTTACTGCCTTTTGAAGAGTGGGAGAGTGTCTTCATTTCGTTTAGATGATGTTCTTTATGCACCGCAGCTTGAGAGACCACTAGTCTCTTGGCCAAAGCTGCAAAATAAAGGTTACAAAATGATTGGCGAGGGTCCTGTGATATCAGTTACAAAGTGTGATAAGACCGTTTTAGAAGCAATCTCAGATGGATCACTTCCCCAGATTCGTGAAGTCCAGGAGTCAGCTTTGTTGACTTTCCAGTTCTGGCATGAGGCATTGGGGCACTTAGCTCCATCTGCGATTCGTCAATCGTATAGTCTTTTTGAAGACTCCACCTTTATTCCTCCATGTCCAGAAAGTTTCCATTGCACAGCATGTACAATTTCCAAATCGACACATAAGGTCCCAAAAATCAATAAAGTCGCGAGCAACATGCAAAATCGAACTGATTCACTCGGATCTGTGTGGAACCTTTCCTGTTGTATCCTATGGAAACTCTTTGTATTACATGTCGTTTACCTGTGATATCACCCGCTATTCATGGGTTCGGCTACTCAAGAATAAGTCTGAAGCACCGCAGATAATTGGTGACTTTGTAGCGGAGATTGAGAAGCAGGAAGATAGCACAGTACACAGATTTCACACTGATAATGGTGGCGAATATGTTAATGCACAACTCGCACGATCTTTTACCTCACGTGGTATTATCCATGAGTTAACGCCGCCCTACTCACCGGAATCCAATGGGGTAGCTGAGAGACTGAACCGGACCATTGGAGAAGGAATCCGTGCGATGCTTTATCAGTTAGAGGATCCAAAGCTATGGGCAAAAGCTGAGGCGACCTTTGTTTATATTAGGAATCGCAAGCCACATAGTAGATTAGGACGGAAAACTCCCTACGAAGCCTTCTATCAAAAGAAGCCACTGATACACTACCTACAGCCTTTTGGCCGGGAATGTTGCGTTCACATTCCCAAGGTGAAGCGCAGAACAGGATCCAAACTTCTCCCAAGAGCTGAGCGTGGACTATTTGTCGGGTATACGGAGGTGAACCGGCAGTATCGGATATTTTTACCCGCGAGAAAACGTACCCTGGTTTCAGCAGACGTATTCTTCACACCACTGACAAGGTCAGAAGGAGTAGAAACAAGCAGTGAAAAGGCTCGCGATCGCAGTGTGCTTTGCAAGGAAGCCAGCACATTTCGACCTAATATATCACCCACACCAACTGTTAACTTAGAGTATACAGCTAATAGAAATGGTTTTCCCACCGACGCTATATGGCTAGCTTGGACGTATCGTCACCCTGATACAGCTAATGAGTGGTATGACCAGGGCCATTCCAAGGTTGTAGAACTCTTCAAGCAAGAACATCCCCGTGGAAAATGGGATGGCTTCCTTGGATTGCCTTATTGGCTACCGGATAATGGTTCCATATCCACAATACCAGAGGCATCAATCTCACCGACAGGATCAAGAGCAACTAGCTCCAGCCCTGTCTTAACACAAGAAAATCGTTCTAAGTCACCACCTCCTACAAGGGATATTGGTCTCATAGACATCTCGCTGCATGATACATTAAGAACCTCCTCGCATGTACCGCATTCATCCAGTTCAGGTACCTCTCAGCAAACAGAGGATCAAGCAGTATCTGAGTCGCAACAGCCGAACTGTCCAATCAGCTTTGTGCGACCTGAAGATATTATGAACACTACTGCTGATAGTTGTCATGCGTGGAGAGGCCTACCAGCAATTCAGTCAGACACTGACGATGAAGTTCGGGCGACCCTAGAAAGTTCATTGCCTACAAGTGTCCGGGAGATTCGCGAACCTGAGACCTATTCTCAGGCTCAGCGATCAGAGAACTGGACGAATTGGAAAAAAGCTATTGACGAGGAACTTGACTCCTTAAAAGAAAACAATGTATGGGACATTGTAAAACAACCTCCTAACCGGAGGATCATTGATGGACGCGGGATTTTTATAGTTAAAGGGAATGCCAAAGGAGAGCTTGAACGATTGAAGGCTAGATATGTCGCGAAAGGGTTTTCACAGATTCAGGGCCTTGATTATGATGAAATCTTTGCCCCGGTTGCTCGATTCGATTCCCTAAGCCATTTACTTGCTATTGCCGCCTCCAAGAAATGGAGACCCAGACAGTTAGATATGCAGACTACATTTCTTTACGGTGTTCTCATGGAGGAAGTATACCTGCAGCTCCCTGAAGGATGACGGATAGATGGAAAGGTTGCGCGCTTAAATCGCTCCATCTATGGCCTCAAACAATTACCTAGGCAATGGTATCAGCGCCTGGTAACATTCCTGCACCCTGATGGATTCAGCTGGGCATCATTTGATCCATGTGTACTAGTGAGTCAAGGTGGAAACTGGTTTGTCTCAACACCTATCGATTTGACTCAAAGCTTAACCAAAGCCTCTTCAAATGAGTCCAAAATTACACCAACAATCTACCAGCAAATGATTGGATCAATGATGTATCTAGTCACTGGTACTCGACCCGACTTGGCTTATACAGTCACATACCTTTCACAGTTCATACCGATCCTCGTGAATCTCACTTCCACGCCGCAAAACGAGTACTTAGGTACTTACAGAAATCAAAGAACCAAGGACTACGTTGCGAACTTGGATCTCACCTTTTCCTTAGTGGGTATACAGATGCTTCATACAGAAACTGCGTAGACACCAGACGCAGTTTCTCGGGCTATATATTTAGGTTAGGAAATGCAACAATTTCCTGGCGATGCCGGAAACAGAAGTCAGTAGCTCACTCTACCTGCGAGGCAGAATATATGGCATTGGCATTCGCCACAAAGCAATATATCTGGACACGCAGTGTACTACAAGAACTTTTAAGAAATGAAGTCCCAGCGGCACTGCTTGCAGACAGTCGTGCCGCGATAGATCTTGCAAACAACCTCAGGTTGAACGACGCATCAAAGCATATCGATATTGCTTACCATTTTACTTGTGAACGCCTGGAAGATGGCTCGCTTTTACTGCTCCTTGTACCATCTGCACAAAACTTAGCAGATATTTGTACGAAAGGTCTACCACGCCCACAGCATGAGCACTTGTGTTTCCAGATCTTTGGAACAAAAGTGAGAAGGAGTGTTGATAATTGAGTATATTGTCGTGTTCTTTCCGTTATCTTACTCCTGCCATCATAGCTACAACATTACACCATTCTTTGGGATTATACTTTCTCATTACCTATCTTACACCTATACTTCCTGTTTACGTGTCTTTGGGTAACATTGATGTGGATAGTTGTCATTGAGTCTGAGTTTGGGTACGTGTCCTGTTTCTTTCTCTTCATGCCACATCTCCTAGAGATAACTACTTTCCCTTTCATGTATTTAATGAGGAGATTCTCACGCTTTGTCAATAATAAGGAACAGGGCAACTATCGTCTTTGAGGATTGCTTTATCTATCATAACAGATCGCATATTCTCAGACTGCTTTGCCTTAAACCGGATTCCATTCTGGGAGTCTTACAACTCCAGCTGCACTTCCATATCGAACACTTTGTTCGTAACAGGGTAGCCAAGATACATTGTGTGTCTTGGGTACTATCAAACCGGTCTGGGTCCTGGATGGATGCCTTCTTTACTCCGTGACGACCCTTGTTGCCTTGTGCGGGAAGGCGTGCCGTCATCAAATTGGTGGTTGCGATGGTGGTATTAGCACTGGTGAGGTCGTATTCTGTAGTGGTAAGGTGTATATCTAGGCCTTGTCCATCTACACACATCGCGTAGAGCCCTTCAGTAGCAGCTTCGAGTTGTTCTTATCACTCTGGGTAGACTTAGGATGTTTCTGGCGAGAGGGGCGTTGTTTGTCTTGGAGGTACCACAGGCAAGTTGACTCCTTGTAGCAGTATATTGTATGGTTGCACTAGGTATTCGAGCGCGTGTTAGTAGTCTGGTCCATCTATGGTATCGCTGCTATGGCCTGCAACCTGGGCCATCCAGGCGAGGGTCTCTACAACCATATCAACGGGGCATGACATAGTTGTGGCATGGGTTAGGACCTAGCAAGAAGAAACCTTATGTAACAGAGTTTGGTGGTAGTTCGGTAGCCCAAGCCATACAACTGTCTAATCGATGGGTCAAGCGGTATAGGTGACCTCGAGGTATAAGATTACGATAGTACCTGTTCAGGTTTCTGGGTTTCAGGTTCAGTGTTCACAGGTTGGGGCCTCGGTGTTGCGGAATAGTTTGTATCTCTCTGGTACAGGTAGATCACCGGTTGTGTAAGGAATCTAAACTAAGGGGGGCAGAACCCCAGTTATATCACAGGTAAATCCTCCTATCATTACTAATCTGCCAACTCAGGCACATTACTGTGTCTTCTCTTCCCTTCCGTGACCTTCCATCAGTTTCCACCAACTTCCATCATCTTCCATCTCCTTCTACCTAGTATAACCAAGGTGTGGCAGTGCCATCACAAGACACAGAGGAGATACTATCAGAGCCTTCCTTTATGTCGAGGAAGATGGTAGAGCCCTTAATTTGCGGTTTCAAAAAGCTTTGGACCTTGGTAGCGAATGTGTCACATCCAAAGAAGGTGCTAAGACCAAGTAGGAAGACACACTGGTGCGGCGAGTGTAGGCCCTGGCAGCGAGCTGGGGTGGATAACCAGTTTGCCATCAGACTTTCTAGGATATTGGAAACTTTCTTTTACAGGACTATGATTTTCAAGGACACCTGGGTACTGTAGGATACCTATCTAGGTTTGACAAGAATTATAACTTTTGCCTTCTACAGGGAGGGTGGATGGTACACAGACGACAGCAGTAGGCCAAGGAGAGAGGTGAGTAGAGAAGGATTTTGCTTTGGGACCCATTTCTAGAACGAGTAGGAGATGGTGCCAGGTCCTTTGGAAGAAGATAGGTTGGACTTTCTCAGTTCAACAACAATCTCATCATTTGCGAGCGCAGAGAAATCTTTGTATTTACTTAGAATGCTGTGTAGGCCTTGGGAGGATTTGGTGGTCAATATGTGGAAGAGTAGGGATGAGTGTATGTGGGATGGTGTCTTCGCAGCGGGGAACTTGGGGAACCTATTAGGCGGTGTGGCGAAGGCCAATCTCTTCACTATCGCGTAAACTACCAGGTTGTCAGCTTCAAGGAAGTTCTTACAGTAGTCATGGTATACTTTATTGATCACTGGGAAGTAGTGCCTCCAGGTGGTCCTGACGGCATCTGGGGAGAAAGGGAGCAGGAACAGATCACCTGTCCTGACCGTTGAGCAGAATAGTGCCCTCTGGTTATCAGGTTGGGGAACCGACAAATTTTGGATTATTACTAAAGTCTCTTAGGCACAGTGTTGATACGAAGCAATGTAGTAAGCCTGGTCAAGATTATGTAGATCTAGGCTGCTAGGCCTCTCATCGTTGAAAGAGTGGTAGGTGGGCCAAATGTCTGAGAATGTAGTTCAGTGGAGATTTTATCTCAGTTTAGTTTGGACCAAGAGGAAGAGGGGGAGGAGGATTCTACACCTGGGTCGAGAGGCCAACACAGACTTGCACATGGTGTGACCATGTGTGAGGGAGCGTGGTAGTACAACTCTCTAAGTTGGTGGCAAGGGTCTCGTTTGCAAAGGTCAAATCGAGTACCAAAGGTGTTAATATAGTATCTAAGTGGAAGAAAATGAGGGTAGGGGGCGATTTTAAAAGGAAGAACCCCGCGTGGGCCGTCCTCTCAAAGTGTGGGGTAGAGGAAGCCACTTCCGCGATGGAGAACACGCGGGACCAGCCTGAATTGGGGTGGTGGAGGTTGAAACCAGTAAATACTAGTGTGGGTCACATCTTGTACGGAAAGGCTACATCTGCATGAACTCGCCTTATCGACGAGATAGTGCCCCAGGTATTATAAATATTGATAACTCTCAAAGAGGTTGGCAAATAGTGGATGAGGCCTCTAGGTGAGGAAAGGTACATTGCTATCTTATCCTCACTTTGTGAGTAGCCAGGGAGAACAGAGAGGGGGAAGGAAGATTGGAGTAGGAAATCGGTTACCTCCTTGGGCTTATTGCCACAGGGGTAGGGGGGGGTGAATGACTTGTAGTGCATAAAGGATGGGAGGAGGCACTGAAATAAAGGAGCATCCTGGAGAGTGATGAGAACAGGAAGAACTAGCAAAATGACAATTGAAGTAAACAAGGATAGGAAGACATCCCTGGTTGCCAAGCAGTTGTGTTACAAAATAGATAAACTATGGGTAGAGGTCATGTGGAGCACAGCACTTCCGGGGAAGGGTGCACTATCCATTGCATGCCTTGCAGTGTCTCAGCTAGTGAGATACGTGTTGTAGTTTGCTACTATAAGGGGCTAGGCAGAGAGCGTCCTGGCAATTTTGGGAGGGGAATAGTGGGGCATGCTGATGAGGTGGAATGTTTGCAAGGATGGAATGTAGTAGGATCAAGGGAGAGTAGGTGAGATGATACTCCAGCAGAAAGAGCCCTCATTGGAGTCGTGCTGTGTCTCTATGTTTTCTTCAACCTGTAGTAGAGGGGTTCATGATAGATATGAGTAGGTGGAGGTCATGGGAGGCACCCTTTTGTAAAAGCCGGATATTCGACTTTGCAAATTGTGATGGAGAGGGGGGATGTGGGGCCTCTGGCGATGATGGCTCTGAGGTTACCTTCCTTTGAGCTAGTTGGGCTTTGGCACATATATGCATGGTTTCTGTAGGACACATAGTAGATGGGGCAGACTGGATGGTAGATCTTGCCTCTTACCCAGTGGTGGCCTGAGTCACAGCAGTTAATACTCTTTGTTAGGCTATTAGCTGAGAAAGTCCTTTACACTCAGTTATGATTAGAGTGAAGGAAAGCCTTGTCCAGTATCGTGGCCTTGGCCTGCATGGCCACTGTCACCACCACCAAGGTAGCAGATTTAAGGGTCCTGGATACGCCACCAGGGGTGCGGTAGAGGGCAGAGAGTATCTGTACATCTTGGATATCAAGGATAGTATTTTTCAGGAAGGGGATAGGGTCCTTCTCATCTGCTAAAGATAGGCAATTGAGAGCGAGTAGGCAGCCAGTTTCAGTACATTAGGGGCAGTGTGGAATGGGAGTGAAGGGGCAGCGCCAGCTGTAAAGTACAGGGTAGCTTTACAGTGAGGGTGTCATAATAGAGAGTATAGCTAGTAGCGGAGGTGAAGGGGAAAAACATCAGTAGTGTGATGGCTCCTTGGACATTGACATGAGCAGAGAGTGAGCGGGGATGTGTGCTGTTGACTACACTGAGAACCGGCACTGTGGTGTTGGGCAAGAGGTTGGTATAAGTGCAGCCTGGTCGTGAGACAGATGCTCCTGGTCAGGGGCGAAGAATCTTCTTGAGGCTGGGAAAGATCGCTTGGACCCGTGAGCCGTATCAAACTGGGGTTTCATGCAGACACAACTAGGGCGCCGGATACAAGGTGCTGGGTAGATTCATTTTTCGCTTGTCCTGTGCCAGCTGAGGTAGCGGCTTCGGTGTAGGTAGGGGCAGTGGCCACCGGTGAAGTGCTGTAGTTATGGTGGAAATCTGATAGAGGGTAGTAATTGCCTTCCGAATAGGTCAGGGCCTCCCAGTAGTAGGGCAACTTTGCAGCATATGCTGCCAGGTTACTACACCACTTCTGGTAATTGGTGCTATAGCAGGGGATGTCCAAGGTGTCATTGCCCTAACAGAGTGGGGTCTAGCTATCTGAGAGAACCAGATCCCCTTTTTGTTTCTCTTTTTGGCATAGGGTGGTTTTAAGAGCATTGGAGGTATTTTGTGGCAGTGTGGGTTGTTGAGGTGGGGGCAGTTACGTCATCAAAATATTTACCTTACGTCATGTATCTCCTCAGCATCTAGCATGCAGGAAGAGTTAAACCTAAACTCCCAATGCGGATGGGTGTGTCCAGACCCACCCTCTTTTCACACTGATGTATTAGACAGTACCCTGGTGTCAATCCCTGAGAACCATTCCCTAGTTTATCGACTTCTGCCTGACCGCTCCATACATCTGCCGACTCTCGGTTCCGGTTGTGAATACGAGCCTCCCCTTGATCTCCTTTTTTACAAGTCCTCACGCGATCTGCTTCTTCCCGCTATTTCCTCCCCTTGATAGCTAACCTTTCGTGCCCTTCTTCCGTATTCCACTCTGTATTTTGCTTTTTCATCTGGTAGTCCTCCCATCCCCCCTGATTTGTCTCCCGTTCTCGCTTATATTGTTTCCATCTTGCTATTCTACTTTGTATTTCGCTATCTACATAATGTATTTACCAAGTAGCCTGTTATCACTGGTTTTTCATCCACATTCACACCTTACATTTCATTTACATCCAGCAGCCTCAGACGCCTTCCGCACCTTCGGTAATTATACAGTAGATTCTAACCTGATATTGTATTTTACCAAATCCGACAGATATATTCCAAAATTCTTGCATGATTTTAGGTTTTGTCTAACTCAATGAGGAATTTATTTGCGCCTGGTTTTCTCATCCCAATATCTTCAATACTATGACCTTAACAAGATCTTGTCTCCTCTCTATCACAGAAGCTTACTTTCTCTGCTATTGTTCTAATCTACCTTTTTGATTTTTCCTTCCTAATACCAAATTATAAATCAACAAATTTATTTTCCTTCTGCTAGTCCAACATGCTTTTGTCTAACCGCCGATAGGGATGATCAGTTGTGGTGGGTAGATCTTGGCTAGTTAATACTCCAAGTGGGCCTTGCATTTCTATGGGTTCTGATTCTCCCTGATGCTGTCCTCACCAGGTAGTACACCCGCTGCTGACAGCACTCCCCTGTCATCTTACCTAGTGTGGATGAATTCAAAACTCCTAGTACAAGGTATCGCGATCATTTGAATATCCGTCAGTTCTGTCTACACATGTTCTATGTTGCTTGGCAATTCTATCTCTTAGTCCCGTTGATATCTGCTCCATAAGTTTAGTTTGAAAAGATACTGGCTGTGTTCCTGACATACCTAAATGCTGTACTAGTAGTACTCTTTTTCCACGAGCCTGACTATCATTGGACTCTGGTGGATATTTTTTATTTCCACATCGAGAACTAAAATGCAAGAAAAATACTTTATCAACAAAGTTACTCATCTGCCAACACTGGAAAGCATGACACAATATAGCCACAGTCAAACAAAGAAATGTGCTATTCATCTTTCCTAAGAATCCATGCTCTATTGTGCCTTTCCTTTTCTTGCCCAAATAAAATGGTACATATATGATACCTGCACTTGGCGGGGCTAGCAATGTAAGATAGAGTGCATGCCAGAATTGTCAGACAAATTCAGGCTTACTGGGGTCTGAAATAATCACTACCAAGAGGTACGCACATACCTCATACCTATTAGGGGCGCAATTAAACCCCTCATCTGCGAATAAGTACTCTACGTTGTGTGCACAGGCTACTGGATCTTCTGTATCTAGCCTATGGAGTTCCCTTATCGCCTACCTTGCACAATGGACATACCATGATCCGCACACACTGAGCTTTACTCAGACCTGGACAAGTGGTAGCCACTAGCTATTATATATAGTAATGTGAACGAGAAGTAGCTTATTGATTAAAGAAACCATGCCAGACTATTAGAGCCCGCTGTTGCATCGGCGAAGTAGGGAAACTCTTACTCATGCCACACATCCTTCTAACATGTCGGTACCCTTCCACTCAGGGTAATGGAGTCTGGCTACAGATTGTTGAAAAGTGTCCAATTCCATATTAATTCCCTCAATTTGAATGGAATCGCGAGCTCTATTCCCACCGGAATGTATCGGCAGCTGTTGGTAAAGATAGGGGTTGTACTATCAAAATCGAAAGTCCCCATCATCTGGCACTTGGAGTAATCACCGGTATTACATGTATATTCAGTCCAGTTTCTAATCGGGGGGGCAGTACTGTTGTTAAATAGTTTTTCCTAAAGCGTAGCGGTCCTAGTGTTTTCCCTCACGGCAAGCAAAATCCCTGCGGTAGCGGAGTTGGGGTAAGTGTTATTATTATCTTTGATCCTCTACATTCTAACTGCGGGCAAGTTGTCAGTCTCTATGTACCACGATCCGCTACCTAGTCCTCACTATCCTCATGTCTTAGCAGGTCTGCTAGCTAACTGTCTCTACTCTGACTCTCTTTATCCTTGTATTTTTCCATCATGCACATCAGTAAAAGCAAAAGCTGGATCTGTAGTGCAGGGGTCGCGTCCAGACAGCAGGCAGACGGCAATTGCATCCTCTGCATCCTGTACATCAGGAGTTTCAATGTGCATCTCTGCTATATCCGGTGCGACATATGAGCACCACAGACACTACCTATATCTGGTGGAAACATGGGATACCAGGGGCATCTAGTGGTAACAGCGGATATCAGGGGTGTCGGGAACACATCCTAAGTATGGAGCCCCACTTGGCAAGCTCCACATCTGGATTTGGTTACTCTTACCCAGTGGTGTTACTGGCCCAGCTAGAAAAACAAGGATCCAACACTACTATTACACTAGCCGTGGCAAGTACTAGGACAAGTCTCAGAGCAACTGAGCTAATCTGTAAGTAGGAGAAAAAATAAGAGACTAGGCAGTAAATCTGCTTTAGGTTCTAGAGGAATTGTAGCGCAAAAATGCTCCAACTTCACAGTGGAAAACAGCGTGATAGAGTTCTACTGGTAGTAGCCTGAGCCTAATCCTGGCAGCCCAGGTGTGGATCATTTTCCTGCCAGTGGCACAAGTCAGGCAATCATATAACATCCTCCCTTACCGGCACCAACAGCTAAGGGCTAGCTTTGATGCCAGATTCCTTGGGAGCCCATTTGCTGGAGTATGCAATGCTTTGCCAGCTAGGCGCATGCGACGCCGGCTTTCCAACGGTGCAAAGGACGCCTATTTGACACCAATATCCATGGAGTTGCAGTATGACGAGCCGTTGTTTAAGTACTTACTTTGACACCAGTTTCCTTCCTGTTCCTTTGCGTACAGGGCACGATACCTTGGCATCCAGACCTACTCAATGCCAGCCTTTCAACGGTGCAAGTAGCGTTAACTTCGCACTAATTTCCATGGAGTCAGAGGCTGTTATAAAGGTAGTATTGCCTAGTGACGGTTTGAGTAAGTTCGGACCCTGAAGCCAGATTCCTGCAGGGTTCTTTCGGTGCAGCACAGACTACCTAGGTGCCTAGATGTACTCGACGCCAGCCTTCCAACGGTGTAACCGACGCCTACCTGGCAACAATATCCATGCAGTTACAGCCTAGCAAGCCTTGGTTTATGTATTTACTTTGACACCAGTTTCCTTCAGGGTCTTTTGGATACACCATGCGATACTTTGGCACCCAGACCTACTCGGCGCCAGCGTACTAAGGGTGCAAGGAATGTCTACTTCATGTTAGTATCCATGGAGTCAGAGGCTGTCATGAAGGTGCTATTCCCTAGTGATCTTTTGACTAAGTACTGACATTGATACCAGATTCCTTCTGAGCCCTTTGGACGCAATATTCAATGTTTTGGTACCTAGACCTACTCGATGCCAGCCTTCCAACGGTGCAAGGAACATCTTCTCGATACCAATATCCATGGAGGTACAGGCTATTATGGAACTGGTATTTCCTGGCCAGGCTATAGTTAAGTGCTGTTTTGACACCAGATTCCTTAAGAGTCCTTTGGAGGCAGCATTGAACGCTTTGGAAACCAGACCCACTCGATACCAGCATTCCAACAGTGGAATGAACGTCTACTCTATGCCAACATCCATGGAGTTAGAGCCTGTTATAAAAGTGGTGTTTTCTCACAAGGCTATAGCTACGTGGTAACTTTGACCACAGATCCTTTCTGCATCCTTGGGACGCAGCATTCAGTGCTTCGGTACGTAGACCTACTCGCCGCCAGGATTCCAAAGCGGGAAGGACCATCTACTCGACACCACTAGCTACCAGGTTACAGGCTGTAATATAAGTCCTATTCTATAGCCAGGCTTTGACTTGGTACTGACCTTGACGGCAGATTCTGTCAGAGCCCTATTGACACAGGATTCATTGCTTTGACAACTAGACCTACTCGATATCAGCATCCCAACAGTGCAAGGTACGTCTACTCGACAGCAATATCCAGGGAGGTAAAGGCTATTATGGAGGTGGTATTTCCTGGCAAGCCTATAGTTAAGTGCTGAGTTTGATGCCAGATTCCTTCAGAGTCCTTTAGGCGCAGCATTCAAGACTTCGGCACCTAGGGCTACTCGACGCCTGCCCTCGAACAGTGCAAGGGATGCCAACTCAGCGCCAATATCTATGAAGATACAGGTTGTTATAGAACTGGTATTTCCTGGCGCAGCGATTGCTGAATGCTGACCTTGACACCAGATTCCGTCAGAGCCCTTTGGATGCAGCATTCATTGCTTTGGCACCTGGTCCCACCTGACGCCTACCTTGCAATGGTGCAAGGAACGTCAACTCGAAGGCAGTAGCCATTGGAGATACAAGCTATTATAGAAGTGATATTCCCTTGTGCGGCTTTGATTAATTACGAACTTTGATATGAGATTTGTTCAGAGCCCTTTCGACGCACTATTCAATGCATTGGCACCTAGACCTACTCGACGCCAGCCTTCCCATGGTGAAAGGAACGCCTACCCGATACCAATATCCATGGAGCTACAGGTTGTCACTGAGGAGGTCTTTTCTTGTATAGTTGTAGTTACTGCTTCTGTAATTTAGCTTTACTATTAAAAACAATTTTAGTACATGCAGTTTTTGTGACCCAGGCCAGTAGTAGTGTGAGTACAACTCTTACATTGCAGTTCGATAAATCATGTAGTTATGTAGATGTCTCCGGATACCGGTGCGACGTCAGGGGATGGCCTGTACTGTTTCTTGTAACATCTAGTTGCATCCGGTATATTTGGTTGGTAGGTCTCGTTGCATCCTGTGTGTTTGTTTACTACGCCTGGTTGCATCCCGTCTGTTTGGTTGCTATGTCTGGTTACATCCTGTGCATCCAAGGCTTGGTGGCTGGGTCCTGACACAGGTTGCCATGCGTGCTTGCATCCTGGATCGCCATTCATATTCCCGCATTTTGTGCATCTAACACACAGAACATGCAGGACGTCACCATTTATTTTTACTGATGCAAGTCCTTACTATCACCAGCCATGTCGTGACTCTCATCTCTATCATGCTAGTGATCAGGCTTCAGTATCTGAAGTGGGGATGCAGAGCTTCTGTGACTTGCAGACTGACAGTGAGTAAGAAAAGGCCTAGTACAGGGTATTGCAGCCCATGTATACTTCCATCTGGATGTTCGGATATGTCCGCGGTGGAGGTCCTGCGACCTTTGCTTATGTTAGTACGATGCATGCTGTCGGTGGGCGCTTGTTAACAGCTGTTCTGGCATTGTGATAAGGCCAATAGATGAACAATATGATTGACTGGTTTGGGAAATACAGGGAGCCTGAGTGTAGGGAAATGTATATATGTCAATAATACGGGAAGTATTCAGGAGGGAGTAATGAGCAGACAGAACCTGGGCTGATGGATTTTTCATAAGTCAAACATGCACAGGTTGGCACTCGCTTCCGGATCAATTGCTCTCTTATATTTTGAACGCAACATACATTATCACGTTATCATGGGTGCGGTTACAAAGTATAAAGAGGGATGGTCCACTTATTATCTATCACTTTGGGACATTGAAGTTAAAACAAGCAAACAAATCAAGTTTATGTAAAGTGGCGAGTCGACTTTAAGAAACAAAGTTAAATGTTCTGGTAAGAGTTTGAAAGACTAATCTCCAAGGGTCTAGCATACGGCTATGATTATGGCTAAACAAAAAGTGCATCTAATAAAGTTCTAGGATTGAAAATGATACCGTGGGTGATCCCAAATGGAAATAGCGCATACAAAAGAGTACGCTATACTCCCATGGCAAAACAAAGATAATATCTGCCAAAAAAAGAAAAAAAGCCGGAATATGCACTGACCCTGACCTCAACCTCCCTCCTACTGCCCAACCTCAGATCCCTTATGCCCGCCAACAAGCCTCAACTAGTCATCCTATTCCTCTTCCTCTGCCACCTGCGGAAACTCCACCGCATCCTCCACTACCTCATTCTGGGACACCGCATAATCACCCTGATTCTTTTATGGGTGGTATTCCTGACCAGGGACTCCAGGAGTTCTTGCCGCATCATTGGTATTGCGATGACAACGAAAAGTAGGAGTATTGGTTTGCTTGCTTGACTCCAACTCCACAAGATGTGCATGTAGCGGCTGGGTAGTACCACCAGTATCTAGGAGATCGGCAAGACCTAGTCAGGCTCAGCAAGGAGCAAAAGCGTACCATAGGGAGTAGCATCCTTGATGTGGGGAAATCAGATGCCCCGTGTTATCGTATGTTTGATATCCTGCTGCAGATGCGCTAGCGCAGGTTTGGTCAGTGCGAGCCCATAGAGCACTGCCCTAGTCTTACATTAGAGTTTATCCAGCCCTGGAGCCAGTCCTGTGCCGGGATGGACCTCGAAAGGCAAATCGAGGCCGTGGTGCATGCAGTACACGCCGGCCTCACCTTGGAGATTGATATTAGCATATGTTGTATATATGCTTGCGATGGATAATTTTAGGAAACTTGAGGTCATCATTGGCCTCCATTGCAGCAGGCATAGGACTTGAAGGAGAGATGGCCTGCATCATGGCTCTCACCCTTTGCAAATATATTTTACGCCTTCCTTAGGCAAGCAATACAGATATTCCGTTAAAGGTCAACTCCTCCTTGTCTCCTGCTTTCACCATCGAACACGACCATTACAGGTGATTGGCTCAATGGTGAGTGGATATGCCACGAGTCTTCCCAATTTTGCCGCACTTGTATGGTGGCAGCTGTAGATCACGTCCTGCTCTATCCAGTGTTTGACAACGTGCTGCTAGTCATGATACTCGATAATTAATATGCCTGAGTTGGGAACACTATAGACATGTTTACACTACCGGATGTTACTATGATTTTAATAGCCTCTGGTTCTTGGATAAATGGGGCCCACTTTTGATTATGGCATTGTGATTGTTGATGGGGTAAGTTGGATGGTTTGGAGCTTCCGAGTTGGTGGTGGACCATTTTTGTAAAATGAAGTTTGTCCACAGGAAAATCGCCTTAGCTTGGAGCGGAAAAGCTTTGGTACAAGGAGACAATTTAGAGCAGAAGAGAATGGTACTGAAGGGGGAAAATACGGAGGATGGGAGTGTAGCAGTAGTGGTTGGTGGAGTGAGTTGAGCTTGGGAGCGTCAAGAGTGTTGTGAGGATTGCAGGATAGTAATGAGATCTTTTTTTGGACAGAGTTAGGCAACTAGAAAAGTGGATTAACTTTGAAGCAGGCAAATTTGATACAAGAAAATAATCTAAAGGGAAAAGACCAGAATTGTGGGGGAAAGAGGCCAGGAACAGGAGTGGAGTAGGTGTGGATAGTGGGTGACCCAAGCAAAGGAGGATTGCAAGGGACGTGTGCCCTCAAGCGTGTTGGCAATCTTTTTAAGAGGAGGTTGGTCGGCTACAAGATTGAATTAACTGTGGGGCGAACAGAATTCAATACAAACTTAAACAATTATGCTGGAGACAGAACAGAATTATTTCAGGAATATACAGAGGTCGAGTAAGAGACTGTGTAGGACTGCAAATGTCTCTTGAGTGGAAACATGACAAAAGGGATAGTGTGTGTGTTGAAAAGGTGCTATTGTCTGGTAGGAACATTCATGAGAGGGGTCAGAGAAAGGTAGGAAGCCACGGCTTATATAGGTATTTTCAAGGTATTTTTGATCTTAAAACGAGTTGTACTCCATACAAACATTGATAGCAGGAAAGTCAATCATTGCACGAGATGATTAAGTATGAACCAAATAAACTTTTAAGCTGCGAATCAACCACTAACCATCTACAAAGAGTCAAGCCAAGCCAAATACCGTACTGAGCCGGAAACTCGAAGTATCGTGGTGCATTGTTTAAACGAACTATGATTGTGAACCAGCAAGATCTCAGTAGAGGCCGAATTTGGAGCCCATGAAGGCTTTGTGTGTGTGTTTTCGCTCTTCAAAACAACTGGTACATGGTACCAACAGTAACATCATAACATAATAAAACTTGGCACAAATGGATTACATGAGTACAAAATCAACTTCGAGATGCAAATGAATGGCATGCCATCTGTCAAGACCTGAGCTGCGCAAAGAGTTTGAAAATACTTGCACTCGAAGTTGCGTGACATTTGTAAATACAACTGTCATTACACATTTCGTAAAAAATTTCGCCGGAGGCTAAAGGTTTTAGTAGAATGCAATACGAGTCGTGTTTGCAAAAGTTTGATGATTACAGGTATTGTCAACTTTTAACCCACCAATAAGCATCATCCCACATGACAGAAACTGCTGCAAGCCACTCACTGGGGGACTGAAAAATACTAATAAACTTGAAACCTATCAATTATCTTAAAAGGCTAAGAGGGTTGTGAGGACAACTCAAACTAGGAGATTTATTACCTGCTCTATTAAACAGGTGTGAAGGGTGAATTCTAATTCTGATCACAAGAAAATCTGCCTTGCAACTTGAGGAGTGGTATTCGTATGTAGCTTTTTCGTGCCTGATCTGATTACGCATACCCTGACAGCCAGCTTGGAACCCAAACACCTCATCAAAGTATGATGACCTCAAATACTACAAAGTGTCCCTATTACAGCCAGCACTATCAACAGGCTCCTGTATAGTAAAAGCATCTCCAAATAATATATATTGAAAAGCTATTCTTTTCTTAGTCATTGGATGAACCGGACAGGATTGGAATATGTGTTGAATGGCCAGAGTCGGCATAGAGGTGCAGAACAAGGGCCGAATTCCAGGCAATGACCTTCAGTGCTACTGGGAAAAAGGTTCCATACTGTGTGCCAGTAGTTGAATTGTGTTTGCATTTGACTGAGCATGTGGGAGAGCGACCTAGGTTCTGATGAGTATGATTTGCAATATTTATATGTAAGCATGCCAGATGAAAACTAGGCCTAGGGTCAGAATTGTGGAAAGTTTGAGAATGAAATGAGCCTAGGGTGAACAGGCAGTGCTGGAAAGAATGGAAATAAGGCATTGGAATGCATTGGAAAGAAGAGAAGAAAGTGGTTCACAATTTGAAGAGTAGGATGCCCAGGACGAGAAAAGTAAAGTGGGCAGGACTGGACATGGACATCTTAGATTTAGACGCGGGGTCTTTTTATCCAATATGCAATTTCTATTCAATGATGTGGTTGTGCATGGCCAATGAGAAGGGGGTAGTCATATGACAACAGGAGGTCGCACATTGATATATGAATGGCAAAGGTTGAGGCCGTGAAGTCAGTATCTGACTGTGTCGTAGAGGAGATCTTCAGGTGACATGAGGGGAGCTCGTCAAGATGCGGGATGAGGCGAGCAGTTGCCTGGGCATTCTTGTCCACTGCAGTAGAGAGAGTCCTTATAACTAGAACCCAGGGGGAAAGGAGAGGCAGTATTAGTTAATCCCCCACTGCCAGGTCAACCAGTTCCCCTACGTTCTGGTGGGAGAAAAGCTGCTACGAGAGTTGAGCGTCTCATACAGTCTTCTCACGAAGGGAAACGAGAAGGGGAATGTGTGGAGGGAGGTCCTCCAGAGATGAGTGGTGGGAAACTGTGGTCTGATGGCAGGCTTGAATCCATAGCTGAACGAAGGGATAGATGCAGCCTGGGAGGTGAGGTGGAGAACAATGTACAAGGGCAGTCCACACCAGACGCAAATGGTACTAAAAGTAAGGTATCATGGTAGGGGGGTGAAAATAGATCAAGTAGAGCTGGAAACCTACAAATCGGTCTATCAGTGGAGTTATATAGCGCGCTATATTGTGATGATGTAACTTACTTAAACTGGATAGATGTTACCTGTACTATAATAGCTGGTACTGGTGGAGATACAACTAAGAGGCAGAGTGCTTGCTAGTTGGTCTGATATCAGATGAACACAATTGTTTACAACTAGTATATTCTTAAGATGGAGACCATTTATAGGATGGGTTGGATTGGGGATGCAGGAGCTAAAGTTTCTGAATTGTGAAAATCTCAAAGGTGTATCATAGTCTTGTCTACAAGGAATGGATCTCAGATTAATAGCTGTGAGAGGAAACAGGACATGCTAGTACGAGTTGGATACTGATGATTGTGAGATAGTGATGGACAATAATAGGAACTATATTGAATCGAAAAAAGAGTATACAAGTGTTTTCTTCTACAGTATCAGTCTACTGAATCACATTGAACAAACTTATTGAGAGAAGTGTCAAACCTAATGACCATATTATTAAGTTTTATGATTTTGTTTTCTCCCTACAATTTCAGGGCTAGTTTAACTCCGTTTTATATCTCTGAGTAGGCTTTGGTACAGTTGTACTGTTGTTATCTATCTTTCCACAGGAAGTCCACATTTCAATTCTTTCTTTGAAACTTCTTGTTCTCAGTTCTGTAACTCTTGATACAATTGTAGCAGCAGATACAGGTAGTTTGTAATCAACTGAGTTTGTCCGTGTGTGTTGCATTGCTACTTGATCTCTGGGCATCTAGACTATGCATAGACTTTGTCTAGCATGTCTATAAGGACTTGACACCTTATGTTATACTCTACCATTCCTTTGACAAATCCTTTACCGGAAGAGTGACAGGCGGCATTGATCATTGCTGCTGCTCTCCTATCATATTCATGGTAACTTGGTAGGTCTTGACTGTCCTGTTCCAGTTTCTTCTCTCATCCTCAAACAATATCAACAGCTTCTTCTGCATGAAGCAAGAATTTTATATCTCTGCTCCCTTGTTGCCTATTTGTTGTTGTAAGCTTATGGATTTTTCTATATCGCTATATGTAAATATTTCTTTCCACGAGAGATTTGAAGGTAAGCCCAGTCAAAGCGTTTTGGGAAGGGGCATAGGGGTAGATAAATGTAAGTGGAAAGATAGATAGGGGGAGTTGGGATAGGGGTTGGGGTTAGAGGCTGAGGGTGGAGGCAGGGGGTTGGGGCTGTAGGTCCAAGCTGAGGTCGAAGACTGTAGGCAGAAGGCTGCATGCCAAAGGCTGAAGATGAAAGACTGTGGTTCATTGGCTAGAGGTGGAGGGCTGAGGTGGAAGACTAAAGCTCTCAAAGAGAGAGAATTAGAAGTAAGATTGTTGAAAAAAGAAATAGAAGGTAGAAGGTAGAAGGGCGAAGTGGGAAGTAAAGTGTTAAGAACGATATGTGCGGCGGACTAAGTGGGGCTCATAACCTGTTGTGATCCATGATCGAACTTGTATCATACTTCTTGCCTTTTTTTGAACGTATCCTGAAGGGGATAATGGACCCAATTTCGGCTATAGCGAGGTGGACTAAAACTCTACATAACATAGACCATTGGTAAAATATTAGGGGAAATCAAGCATGATGGTACTACATAATCAACTAATACCCGAAAGCAAAAGTGAGGGAGATAACTAAATTAGTACTATGATAGACTTTCCAAGGAAACACTGTCATAGTCAAGACAGTAATTAGGACATCAACCGATGACCTCATACTGGTAACTATGACAGGAATACTGGCCTAATCCATGACATTACCGAAGCATATTAGTAAGTCATATTACAAAATGGCTGAGTTTGGGTGGCTCGCGTGATTGTCGACGATGTCACATCTCTATCCTCTCCCCGATGCTGCGCTAAAACGTCCCCCCGAAGGGAGTACATGTTCGAACTATGGACCACCTTTCCAAACAATCCACACACTGCCCACCCCAACCACCGGCATCCAACATGCACAACCTCAGCCCGTCAAATCAGCCCGCCCCCCTCGCCCCAGCCCATTCTATCAACCCCCACCACCCGCGGTGTTCCTCCTCTTCCCAACTGTAGCTCAGTACTCATCCCTTCCCACTGCACTATCGCCACCTTCACCTCCATATTCTCCGCCACCCTCTTCTTGAGACAACTCTGACCAGAATACACACTGCAGTGGCTTCTTGGTGGTCCGCAGTGTTGAAAAAGATATCACCAGTGATCACTGCGACCCCTGTCATTCTCTCCGTACTTAGAGAATTCCTTGCTTGTCTATTTCTCGTATCTCGGTGAAGAGAAAATATGTTCCCTGTTACATTTTTTATATCTCGCTTAGAAGCGAAACTGCCTATTTCTTTCCTGTCTTTTATTCTCTCAATTTATGTCCTTGTAGTTTTGGTTAGCCTTCTTCATGTACCCGTTATTGATAGGAGAACAGGGGTCCATATACCCAGCCCATATAACATCCATGCTGGGCATGGTAGGATATGGATCGGAGGAAGCAGCGAATCGGGGTAGCGATATGTTTCTTCGCTCTCATCACCGGCCGGAGAGCCTGCGAGTTATCCCTTTATTTACGGAGTCTGTGCCGGTGTGCCAGCAACTCTCTCAGAATATTTCCTTTATTGTGATGGCAGGCACTTTGGGCTTTTACCACTTTATCATCTATATATACCGCTCCTTTTCCCCGCAGTTAGAATAAAAAAGTATGCTGCAACAATACAATAACTGGTAGCCACCAGGCCTCACCTTCCTTCGTTATCTTCATTCTTTGAGAACTCTGATCTGCGCCTATCCTCTCTTCGTAAGCTTATAACAATAGGTTGTGAGCCCGCTTAGCGCTACCGAGATTGCTGGCTAAACCAAGTCACCTTACCCGCACTACCGGAAGCCTTTCACAATTGTCCATTGCCTCATACAATGTCCACCACCACCAGTATAGGACCACTTGCAATTGCAACGTCCTCGACCACCTTCCTAACACAATCTATAGAGAAACTGGATGGGTCATTAGCTGCTAGAAAGAGTAACTACCAGGCCTGCAGGTTTCGTATTATTCGCATTTTAAAGGAACAGGGACTCCACACAGCAATCGAGGAAGACCTAAACAAAGGGGACTCAAGGGCAGTATCGCGTCATAATGCAGCCTTTACAATCCTTACACTAAATGTTCGTGACTGCCAGATAACGCATATCCAGGATTGTAGGACAGCAAAAGATGCTTGGGAAGCTCTGCGGGTGGTCCATCAGGGGATTGGAGCGAATGGTAGAATGGTCCTTTTGCAAAGATTATGGGCACTGTGCATGGCAGATGGTGAGGATATGGCGGAACATCACAACACATTCTGTGCATTAGCAAGTCAAGTAGCCAGCCTCTCAGCGGAAGAAAAAGAGATGGATAGTAGCCAGTTGGTCACCTTGTTAAGTCTCTGCCTTCCACCATCATACGAAGCCATAATTATGGCTCTACAGGAGTGCGCCTGCCGACAAGTAGCACAGGTTGTGCAACTAGTATGCATGTCGGAGAGCTCGACCGGAACAGCATTTGCAGCCAGGTACTCCAGAACCGGAAAGCCATTCGGACACTATGGTCGTGGCCGAGGAGGCAAGCGCACCCAAGGAACCTGTGCTATTGGCCATCTTGTACCTCTAGGAGCCTTGTGAAAGGTTAGCCAAACATCACGCGCAAAAGGCAAATGTTTCTATTGCGACAAGGAAGGACATTGGAAGCGCAACTGCTATAAGAAAAAGGCAGGCGAGAACGGGGAAGGCAAGCAGCAATCAGGGCCGGAGCAAGTGGGAGTTGCCTTTACTGTGACCGACAAGGCCCGGGGGGCCCGAGACTGTGAGGAATGGATTATCGATTCTGGTGCCAGTCAGCATTTATGTGGAAATAAAAACAGCTTCGTGGAAGGAACCTACCAAGAGATAGCACACAAAGGTATCGAGATTGCTGATGGGTGCAAGATGGAAGCAATAGGGTTAGGAGACATTATAGTTGGACAATATACCTTATCCCAGGTTCTGCATGTCCCGTATATTGGCGGAAACCTTCTTTCGGTCGCAAGAATGATTGCTAGCGGTTTTCAAGTTACCTGCAGATCTCACGAGTGTATAATATCCAACAAAACCGGCATGATTAAGGGGGAGTGCAATGGAAATCTATATTTCTTACCACGCTTCCTGATGCCAGCCTCCAATACAGCATATCTAGGATCAGCAACAAACAGGCCTGCTACTCAGGATTTGGAAGTATGGTATCGAAGGCTAGGCCATCGCACACTTGACCAAGTCATTGTCCAATATCTGTCCCCAAGAGTTGGTGAATTTGACATATCCCCTGGTACTGATGCGAACATTCAAAGTCAACTCTGCACCACATGTGCAAGAGGCAGACAGCACAAGGAGGCCATGACAGGGACCCGTGAAAAGGCTATGGAACTGCTGCAAGTAGTGCACCCAGATATCTGTGGGCCAATGCAAGTCAGTATCATTACTGGTGAAAGATACTTCATCACATCCATAGATGAAAAAAGTGGCCGCATTGCTGTTACTTTGTTGAAGGCAAAGAGTGAGGCACAAACTGCATTTCAAGAATACAAGGCTCGTGCAGAAAGGATGACCGGAAGACCAATCTACTCCCTGCGAACTGATGGAGGCGGAGAGTATACTAGTCAACACTTCAGGTTGTTTCTGAAAACACCTGGAATAATCCACCACATTAGTCCACCATACACTCCGCAGCAAAATGGATTAGCGGAAAGGGTAAACAGAACCTTGATGGAAAGTGCACATTGCATGCTAGACGATGCTGCAATTGATAAATCATTATGGGGCTTCACAGTTGCCACTGCAGCACAGATTCATAACCGGGTTCCCTCTCCAGCACATCAGGATATGACTCCACTGGAGCACTGGACCGGTAAGATTCCAAGTATTGAACATTTAAGCGGGTTTGCATTAGCAATGCATACCTTGATACTAGCCGAAAGAAGAAGAAAGTTGAATTCAGGGTCAGAAGTGGGTGTACTCATAGGATACGATGAGGCCGCTGGTAGTAAGGTCTATCAAGTATATCATCCGATGACTAGGAAGATTGTTAGCTCCCGTGATGTTATAATCGACGAGTCCAGATCTACCAAATCAGGGAGCGACCTCATTTCAAACATACATGAAATTGGAATCAGCATGCGCAATGTGGAAGAAGATAAAGATGTAGCAATACAGCCACACAAAGCAGCACAACTACCACAAATTCTCCCCATAAGTGATAGGGACAACGAAAGCTTGGAAGAAAAAATCTAGGAGACAATTACCTTGAAATCCCCGGCTGACCAAAAGCAGCGAGGGAGTGAACATGCGGCAGTGGAACAACTGCGGCCCTCGTGACAACAATGCAATAATGTATCCCTGTTAACTCCAGCACCATGGCGAGTGATGGTTAGCAGAGTTGAAGAACCCAAAACTTTGGCTGAAGCCTTCAACAGAGAGGATAGCAAATCATGGCTCGATGCCTGGGAGTCAGAGGTGGACCCATTAGTACGGAACAATACCTGGGTACTAGAACATCTTCCTATAGGCAGGACAAGCATTGGATGCAGGCGGCTCTTCAAGCGTAAGGATGATGGACGCTATAAAGCTAGGCTGGTCGCAAAAGGATATAGCCAACGAGAAGGAATTGACTATACGGAGACCTTTGCTCCGGTAGCCAAGTTTAACTCAATAAGGACTCTCCTTGCTCTGCTCACTGAAAGCAAGTGGGAGTTGGAAGGAATGGATGTCAAGACCGCATTCCTCCATAGCGAAATCGAAGTGACTATCTTTATGGACATACCAGATGGCCTGCCAGTACCGCAACCAATGGATGACCTCAGGAATTCTGTAGTATGCCGGCTCGTCAAAGCTATATATGGACTCAAGCAGTCTCCACGCGCTTGATATGGGAGGATTAGTAAATTCTTTCTACACCATGGATTTCAAAGAAGCGAACATGACCATAAAGTTTATATGCATTCTATGTTCAAACTAATCCTACTTCTATATATAGATGACCTGGTCATTACATCACCAGCCATAAAGGATATCGAATGGATACGGAACCTGCTCCATGAAGAGTTCGAAATGACAGACATTGGTTCACATGTCAAGTTCTTGGGCTTAGAGATCCCGAGAAATCGAGTTGCGCGAATGGCACACCTCTCACCACAGTAATACATTCAGGCAATCCTTGAACGATATGGGGTGTTGAATTGCACAACCATCAGCACCCCCGCAGATGCTCATGTCAGATTAGTTAGATCACCACCCGAAACAAACGTTGAGTCTCACAATCAGCAAACATACTAATTTGCAGTTGGTTCTCTCATGTACGCAATGATTGCAACCCGGCCAGATATCGCATTTGCAGTATCTGCAGTAAGTCAACATAGCACCAATCCAGGACCAATGCATTGAACCGCCCTACAAAGGATCTTCCGCTATCTCTGTGTAACCCGGGACCGAGGACTCGTATATGGCAGAGGCTACTGCGGTGATTACACAGATGCCGATTGGGGGTCCAGTGAAGATAGGAAGTCTATTGGAGGATATGTCTTTATGATGAATGGGGCTGCAATATCTTGGGCAAGCAGGAAGCAGCCCACAGTGGCACTGTCTTCCACAGAGGCAAAGTATATGTCATTAACACAAGGTGTTAAAGAATCACTATGGTTGCGAGAACTACTTAATGAGTTGGGAGCTTTGAAACACCGGACGGAAATGCAACAAATATTTTGCAATAATCAAAGTACCATCGCCCTTACCAAGAATGCACAATATCAGGCGCGAATCAAACACATTGATATTCAGTTTCACTTCATCCGCGGTCATGTTGAATCGGGCAGGATCAGCATAGGCTACTGTCCAACACATGAGATGATGGCAGATATTTTTATGAAGGCATTGCCAAAACCGCAATTCCAACAGCATGTTGTTGGCCTTGGATCAGGGTCAGAGCCAGAATCCGAGTATGTGAAGTCTCGGAAGCAGAACGCGCATTGAGGAAGATGAAACAAGGATGCTGCGTGATCACCAGTGAGGAGGAGTGTTGAAAAAGATATCTCCGGTGATCACTGCGACCCCTGTCATTCTCTCCGTACTTAGAGAATTCCTTGCTTGTCTATTTCTCGTATCTCGGTGAAGAGAAAATATTTTCCCTGTTACATTTTTTATATCTCGCTTAGAAGCGAAACTGCATATTTGTTCCCTGTCTCTTTTTCTCACAATTTATGTCCCTGTAGTTTTTGTTAGCCTTCTTCATGTACCCGTTATTGATAGGAGAACGGGGGTCAGTATACCCAGCCCATATAACATCCATGCTGGGCATGGTAGGATATGGATCGGAGGAAGCAGCGAATTGGGGTAGGGTTATGTTTCTTCGCTCTCATCACCGGCCGGAGAGCCTGCCAGTTATCCCTGTATTTGCGGAGTTGGTGTCGGTGTGCAAGCAACTCTCGCAGAGTATTTCCTTTATCGTGATGGCAGGCACTTTGGGCTTTTACCACTTTATCATCTATATATACCGCTCCTTTTCCCCGCAGTTAGAATAAAAAAGTAAGCTGCAACAATACAATAACCGGTAGCCACCAGGCCTCACCTTCCTTCATTATCTTCCTCCTTTGAGAACTCTGATCTGCGCCTATCCTCTCTTCGCAAGCTTATAACAATACGCAGTAGTGACTGTGACTTGAACAGGTCAAAATGTGTCAGGATACCAAATTTATTAGACGGCAGCCCATGCGTAGCAATAACATTCAACACTACCTTGGTCGCTATCTCTAAGCTAATTTCCCGTCAATAAGAAGAAGGACAACATCTGCAATCTTCGATATGTCAATCATGGATGTGAGCAGATTTTCGCATTCCGGCAAGTCTTGAGGATGGTTCTTGCTCGGGTCGAGGATAGTGTATGTTTGGTGTACCGTTTCACCAGTGACTGTACCAAAGAAGGTTTACCCACGCCGGCAGCCCCGACGACTCCGACAATTAATGGCGGAGGCTTAGCCGGTCCATCATGGTTACCTGTGGTCGACATGCTGTGATCCATCACGCGCGAAAATCACCTACGTACGCATACCCCCCTCCCTACTATTGCATCTTATTATTGCAGATAGCCTACTGAGTACATGCTGAGACACATTTTCTTGCTTCGTAAGTTTTCTGGGGTTCGCCAGGGCAAAGGCTATTGCTTTCCGACCTGAACAATTATTCTGAGTAATGGAGCCCCATGAACAATTAATGGATCTTCTATGTGAATTTCCTCTTCCCCTTTCTTTTAGGGTGAGTCTTGTTAGATTGGCCCGTGATCGCCACCCACGACGAAGATGGCGAAGATGACGAAGGAAGAGGAAAGCCGGAAGTTTTTCAGTTGCGGCTGAAAGGTTCTTTTTTTTCTTCTCCGGGTAGGCTTGGCGCCAATGGACCACACGTCCTGCAGGCCACTAAACAAATACCACCTACCGCATTGACACATAGCCTACAACTCTCATCAACCGTTCTCTCTGTCTCTCCCCCACTCCGTAGTTTCAGCGAGAAACCATCCCCATCATGTCTGGAACAATTTTTAAGGAAATTAAGGATGCGATTAAGACGCGTAGTCCTGACCTCTTAATCTTTCGGGGCGTGGATCAGAAAGAGTTTGACCATGTCATGCAAGGGTTACGACATGCTACCAATTACCTCGAGCAGTATTCCTTTCGGTAACTTTCCTACTTCACCCCTTTTTTCTTATTCCACGCAACTAATACCTTACCATAGAATCCATTGGTTTGCGGCCTATAAAATGCTCAAGGTGGTCTTGCCATCAAAGTTGGACGGGTGCGCTGCCGTCTGGCTCAATAAAATAATCGGGATCGGGTTGTCTGCCGGAATTATTCCCATGGTTTGGAATGAAACGATGGACATCGCTCCTTCACCCGGTTTGTTGCCAATTTCTCCGGGCCACAATGCAGAAATCTAGCTAATCATGTTTACAAGAATACAACAATTTCGTCAGCCCATACCGAGGATCAAGCAAGGAGGCCGATTTAACTTTCGTACCACGTGTCGGTCCCAACTGGATAAACGATGCAGAATTCCCCTCCGTGGTACTGGAGTCAGGCTGGATTGAGCCTGCTGACCAGCTGCACAGAGATGCCACATTGTGGCAACAAGGGTCAGGGAGCAAAGTGCGCGTTGTCGTACAAGTTAAATTTTTTCAAAGTGGGAAGAACCGGATTGGAGCTCGATTATGGATAAACAGGGCCAACCAGGATGCAGGCTCCTCAGTTACTCAATATGCAAGGCTTTCTCATTTCCCTACTACTCCTGATTTTGTTACTAATGTGCGAACCTGATTCGCAGGAAATCTTTCCCGCGGTCAGCAATCCTCACGGCAGCCCTGTAATCACATTCGCGGAGTTCTATGCCGGGGACTGTCCCCCTGGAATTGACCCCGAGGGGTATATTGTCCTAGACCTTGACAGGCTTCGGGAGTCAGCCAGAAAGCAAATCCTGGCACTTGACCTCTTGCCTGATGAATAAATATGCTACATCCGCAAGAGGAGGCGGCGGAGGGTACGTGGTGTGAACTTTGCGGGAGGCGGGATATGCTCTGGAACAGAATTGTAGTCTGTCTGGATTGACCTTTTCAGATGGTGAGTCATTCTGGATATAAATAATGTTTGAAAATCATGGCCTCACAGAAACAACGAACCGCACCCCCGCGATTAAAAAGAACAAACCAAAGACAATAAAAATAAAAAACTCAACAAGGTTAAAAATTAAAAAAACACCCAAAGTAAAAATAAGAGAGAGAAAAAGTAAAGCATTGACTTCCCAGCAATGGGGCCTCCTCCCAACCGCCACGGAAGAATGAGAGAGGAGCCGCGTGATCCCGCACAAAACAGCTTCTCAATCGCTGCAGCCAAACTCTCCAACGAGTCTTCCGTTCAAGCAAGTAGACTCAGGAATCACTATCCTTCCCTGCCTCTAGGGGGTTGTGGCGACAGGAATTAAGGTCACCCTAGGGGAACTGACAACGTGGACATGTTGGACCATGGGGACGGAAAAGGGAAGAGGAAGCCTCAGCGGCCGGTCTCTGACGACTGAGGCAAAGGGTGGTGAGTTTAGCGACGGCTCCACGACCAGTTAATCTGAATCTAGAGTTGATGACCATGAGGAATCGGTGGCCAACATCTCTAACGAGGACCAAATACTAGAAGTCCTCACGACACTTGCAAACCTTCCAGCGATGATATCATCACTTCCGTCTACGGTGAAGTCACCAAAGGAACTTCATGAAAATGATCCCAATGAATGGAAGAGTCCGCACGAGTACAATATTACTACATCCTCAACCTCTGATAAGCACACAGTCGAGAACGTATTTCCCACCATCACCGATCACGGAGTTGGGCAATCATGCAAACTCATCGCCGGCAATGCACCAGGAAAGTCCAGTCAGTGTGTCAGTAGTACAGGGGAACCTCGCTGCGGGATTGACACTGAGGCAAAAGGACAAGCTCGATCGGTCAGCAGTCTTCAAGAAGTCAAAGGGCACCCGCGTCTGCGCGACAGATACAGTGAAGCATAAGTCACTAGTGGATCAACTTTATTTCCCATCAGCCGATGCACGTGATTCCTGGTTGCCGCCACAGAGGAAGGTTACGGTACTTTCAGCTGCCGAGCCTACCCCGTCTACCTAACTTTAAGCTAGAGTCTCTGGAATCCTGAAGAGGTTCAATATTGCTTCTGACAAGCCTATCAAGGCAGTAGAAGAGCTGTAAACGAATCATCTATCTGTGGTGGAGGTCCTCAAATGACCGGCTGCGCTTCGGCTTGGGGTTGAACTCATGTCCCGGGCACAGATTAAGGTGGGACGCATCAGGAAGACCATACCAAAACAACACCTCACAACCCTGGTAAAAGTGCGGGGAAGGCAGAAAAATGGCATTATGGAAGGATTTGGCTCTCGAGGGTGGCGGCGTGCGGAACAAAGAAGATATTAGCGACCCGGAGGGAAACACTGCGGAGGGCGACTGATTTTGAGCCATAACCAGAGTAAGTGGTCAACAGGAAAGCAAGACTCCGGAAGGACCATGTGGGATGTGAAAGTGGAGGATGGTGCGGTAGAGATGGGAAGGGCTGTGAGTGAGGATTGCTGCGAAAGCTGTTCTTGGGGAGGACGAGGAGTTTGAAAGTCGGGGTGACATGGAGGCGGATGGCATGTTTAACGAAGATCAGGGACAACCAACGAAGGTGTTGCTTCCAGATCCAGAAAAGCGGCAGAATGGAAGTGATCCTGCAAGAGGTCAATACAACCAGAGTAGGTTGATGGACCTCCAATTGATTCACAATGCCGAAGCTGCTCCCAAGAGAGCGGGTAGGTCCCAATTTGAGTGTTAATGGCAGGCCTTGGAAACTGATGATAGGTCAGATAGGAGTGTCGAGCCAGAGGACGAGGTTAACGATACCGCAGTGATGAAAAGAGGAAGTAGCAGCCTGGAAGCCTAAGCGAAACAGGTCCTGGATCAGGGAGGGAGAGAACTGGCGTGAGCATGAGAATGGCAAGGTTAGTCCGCAGGAAGACCATGTTATGATAGATATCAACCCGTCTTCCAATATACCAACCAATCCATCTTCAGAACCTAGGGTATCGCGGCTACGGTTGCCTAACCCGACGGCAGAGACTGGGGAACAGGGTAGTACTTCATCTAGGCCTTTATCCGCATGGTGGAGGGAAGGTAAACGTAGAGCACAGCCCATGGCATGCTGAAGACTCCACTTCCAGCCTCATTGGACCGAACCGCCAGGTTTTAGTAGCTGCAAGGCAAGAATCGGGTGACGCGAGGGTGAACACGAGGCTCTCCAAGGATCCCCAACAATCACTCAAGGTGTGTGATGGCGGGGAACCCGATATCGAGAATGATGTGCATGCTATACCTCAACTTGCAGGAACGAAGCTCAGGGACAACAGAGATGGTGGCGGCGCAGAGGGCCGTGACGGCGACGGGGGGGGAGCCACTAATTCGGTGCCAAGCAAGCGAATGAACCGTGCGAATATCGATCAATGGGATCACGTATTTAGAGGACCGCAGGTGGCAACGTTGCAGCAGAATTCATGACAAAGAAGAGAACGATGGACGAGGAGGCAGACCAAGTAATCGACACTAAGATTCCGAGATGGGGTAGCTGGACCGGCACCGGTCCCATAGGACAAAACATGGGAGATAGACATTAGGTTTTTCACCTTGATCACGATTGTCAGTAATGATGGACCGAAGGATAAGAAGCTTGAGAAAGTTAACAAGAAACCATTAGAAGGTATGAAACTCGCAAATTGATTTTATTATTAATAATGCTAACGATCTGCCTCACAAGGTTAAATATCAAACATGTCCACTTGCGTTCGCCTCGGAATGGCCGCCGCAATACGAACGTAGGTTGCGCATCCCGTTTGGCCCCGAGAGGACTAGGCAGACGATATTCCGGGATTCTGCAATACCGAGGGCTAAGGTCACGCAGTGTACGGTTGTCGAACCTATATTTGTACCTTTCAAGTAATGGAGCTTTGTTGGTTGGTGGCTGGGTTGATTGCATGATAAGTATAATATTCGGTTGTACCTAGCCTAAAAGTATTTTATCTTATGCTTGTATTTCCCGTATTGTCAATTCTAGCACATCTAGAAAATCGAGTGTGGCATGCCATAACTTGTCCAAGATTGATTGGAAGTTGCGAGAATCACATTCCCAGCCGGCAGGGTTAGGGGTGGCCAACTGGACACTCACTCCAACGTGATGCCATCCGGTCCAATAGACATGCCCCCGTAACAACACACGCCCCTGCAGGACAAACAATATCTACATCGATACCCCTAGCCTTCGGATAGAGCCTTTGATTGATACGACTTTCTAAATCCCTCTGAATCAACTCCTAATAACCCCTCTCTATCAGCCCCGTCCACCAAACCGAAATTTCACGAACTTCTGAAACCCAGCCTCAATGTGGTTGGATCCCCGCCGCTCCTCCAGTCGCCACCACCTACTGAACCCAATACGTCTCTCCATCATCCAACGCTGGATCCTCTGGGGTTCACCCCTACTAGCAACCCCTGCTGCACGCTCATCCCCTGCAAACCCCGGCCCACAATTGGAGGTGCCAGAAGCTGATAAGCTCGAGAAGCTCCGATTCCTGGACAGAGGGTAGGGGGGCAGAATTCTCACGGCGGTGCGCGGAGGTGTACGGAGCCCAGAGTCCGTCCCCGAGGCCCACGCGCGACGAGACCCGCTGGTCACTGGGAGCAAAGGCCTCGAGATCGATGCGACAATCGATCTCCCAAAAGAACCCGGAGGCCCGACGAATTATTTCAAGGTAGTCAGGTCAATGCAAGTCCTAAAGCATGTCGCGCGTCCGAGTTCGCTCTGGAAGGCCGCCGGAGAGCATATAATGCTTGGGGGATGGCTGGTATTATACACGATGCAGAGGACCTTAGAGAGCATTGTGAAGGAAAGCTTCGTAACTCAAGACACCCTCGGGATCCTAAGGAGGAGGGTGCGCGACTGGAATAACTAAATGAATGTGGGGGGGCAAGGGGCATCCCCAAAGGCACGGAGGCATGGCGTGATGTTCTTGTTATGAGATGTGTTTACCGGCCTGCGTTTGGATCGATGGAGGTTAGGGGTGCGGAGAAGGTTTGGAATTGTTTCTTTGGAGTGAGGCGGGGGCTTGCATCAGTTGCCACGACCTTGGGCTCCAATCAAACATTGTTGGGGGATAAGGGGAGTTGGCGGAATCAAGACATGATAAGGGTGTCACGTCATGGGGTTGCCATTGCCAAGAATTGTGTAATACCGGTATGAGATGTGATACGGCTGGGCGATAGGAAGCACCAGATGGCTCGAGGCGACATTTGAATGGAGGACCCACATTGCGAAGAACTGAAACTACGTACAGCCCCTCATCAGAAGGGTTCGTGATCTGCGACATGCTTAACTGCGGTTGTGCCATACTGTGACGGGGCAACGGGCGGGGTTGTCAACGGGAAACTTGAAAAGTGCGCACTCACGATCACAACCTAACTACCTCACAACAATCATCTGCTATGTATATTTTTGAGTAGCAAAATAATAAATGAGACTAGCGAATATCTTGTATAACCTCTCATTTCCTCTGCTACTGGAGTTACACTATCAGGCCTTTATTTCTGCAACTTGGGAAAAAGCTCCACATGAATTGTCTCCCAAACCAAATGTACCACTTGTACAAGTCTCTTGTTAACAGCTTCTTTTCCTCCTACGGTATCCCCAATCCTTGGATATGGCTGGTGCCATCGCTTTTTAAGCTCATCCCATACATGCTAATGATTTACATGAGGAGAGTAAGGAGCGTGTTCTACTAATATAATACAATTTCGCTCCTATCAATTCATAACACTATATGACATATGAACAGGAGCATTGCCTTACTAAAATGGAAGATCTTCAAGTGGCATATGAAAGGAAATCGCCGGATGAATAAGAGGAAAAAGATTTCTTCTCCCGAGCCTACAAGAAGTGGTCTTGTTGATATTTTGGGTAATAAGAATCCAAGGATCTTTTTTCTTATCCTACAAGTACCCACATACCATTAGTAATATACCCTTATCCTGTTCATTAGGCTGAGTATACCTTGCAAGCTAGTGCTCTGTGGGTTCACAGAAAACCTACTGTTGCCTGGGATCTCTGCATTTGTTCACACAGCACTCATCACTCTAAAGCCTTACTTAAAATTGTTCACTGTTCAATCCTTATAAGTTGTAGTGCACTTCAATCTCTTAGCAATATCTATAGCTTTCATCATTGGTCTTAATTTGGCTCAGCATTTCTTGATATTAGTATATCTCGATACTTTATCAACCATAAACTTTTTAGCAAACCGTCTCTAATTCCTCAGAGTCATAGGGTATGAACCAGGGGAAAGGGAATTATCTGGTACACATTGGTCAACCAACTCCGATTTGTTCATTTTCTAGTTGAATTGGGCTGTCTGAATAATTACATAATGTTGTCCACAGCAGAGAAGAAAAGTGCAACAAGGGTGAGGAACATTATCATAGGATTAACAAACACATCACTACCTAAGGATGCTTTTGATCATGGACAATGACCAAGGAATAATTCGCGCAACAAGTGCAACATTTGTGAGGAAGTGGAACGATCGGATGATTATGCCTTAAACATTTTTGTGCATTTTGGTTTTAGAGATCTTTCATTTTCACCTTTGCTTTCTTGCAGTGTATCCAGATTGGTTAATTAATGAAAATTCAAAGATCAAATACTTAAATTCAACAGAGCTGATAGGAGCAGATTCTCATGCTCGTATAGCTATAAATAAATGCAAGGAGGATGGCAGGTGCTGGCATGATGAATCAATAGGATACGTGACATTTTGCCATAGGCTGTTTCTTGCTTAGGCTGGTATGAAGTGGTTCACCAACACTTCTGTTGTGGCATTGCCGATCACACGCATTTGTTCTCAGAAGGGATAGTGAAAGGATATCTACAACCAGATTGTTTCTAAATGCGGGTGATATGTGGGCTAAACCACGGGAGAAGTCAGAAAACATCCGGGTAGAGCAACCACAGACACTAGTGAATCATCGTAGTGGTGCCAGTAATTGACCTTGACTAACACCCAATAATGAAATAGTTAGTTCAAAAAGTATATCAACCAAACTGCTGTATGGTTTCTTCAATCTGCATAACAGCAGAAACCTATTTATAACTTGTATAGCTGTTTTAATTACCCTGTGATGTTTCTTTTAACTTCACAGTCTGAATCACACAAGGGGTCATAAATTACAAATGAATTTCAATTTAAAGTCTGCAAGGAAATTGGAATTTACCTCGCACTTTCAATAATAGCCACAATACTAAAATCTGCAACCCGCATGGTTGGTGTTAAACCTACAACATTGCAGCACAAAACGGATCATAGGAAAACAAGAGAGGAGTGTAGTTAAAGACAACAAAATGTCACACGAGTGGAAGCAAAATTTGTCATTACCTCACACAATCACTGAGGGTAATTGCAATTCTTTATGACTATAAAGAATATCCATAACTGGGCTGCGGATATTTACTGGCTGTCCGTAATGGACAGAATACTAGATCAGTGTAGGATAAAACATACTTTCCACCATAGGCATCGAGAAGTTGAAATGAAATTTAGGAAACAGTTAGACCTTAAATAGTAGCTACGTGGAAACAATAAGGACATCTTCCTTTACCTCCATTTTTGTTGTAATTGTAATTGACTCTTAACACAAGACTACTATGACTTCTCTCCCCACCTCTCTACTCTGAGCAAAGCCCCCACTAAGGTCGGCAACCGGTCACTTGTCATGAAACAGACGGTGCGGAATCAAGGTTGTAGGAAGTGCAAACAAGTTCGAGAGGCCCATACTGGCTCTTGCCTCTCTCTTCTTTTAGCAGCCACCTAGCAAGATACGAACCAGTTTACAAAGATTTGATGCCACCACTGTCGATTTGTACTCCCCTCCTACAGTTGGATCTGCTTGCACCCTACTGCTACCACATCTTCCTGGCTGGTACCCTCCTGTCCTCTGCTCTTCTACTGCCTCCCACTGTCATTCCCCATACATAGTTGCATTGCATTCCTGGATACTTACCTGTGTTTCTGTCAGCCAGTACATATATCTACCTTGATACTTTGTACAAATTGCTTGTGTGGTTTTTCATTTCTTTTTGGGGATGTTCCTAGTAGTTGCCTTGCAACATTTTCCTACTTCGTCACAGTTCAGCTTCGCCAATTATGAGTCTTCACTTACAAGAGGGAGACGGGTTGACTTAAGGTGAAATATGTTGTGAGGCCCGTATAATACTGCCTTAGAGATACACTCAGGTGGGGCGGAAGGATGTTATCCCTTTTCTTGTATGCCATAGCCCGTGCTAGATTCATAGTTTTTGTAACTCTAGTCAAGTAATACATGTGTGAATAAAAAAAGGTAAAATAAATGACAGAGACAAAATGTAGAAACAACAAGTAATTTCTGAATGATTACTTTGATACTGGATATTGTCTAACTACTAACACTGCAAAAATTAGTAATTAAGTTATAAAAGCTTTATAGTACGTACAGTTAATCTCGAAATGTGGTATGCAACCTTATAATAACTACAACAGCAAGGAGACTAGATTCCTCATAGGTTTTGGACTATCTGAAAAACACCACCAAGGGATTTAATATCTGCAAAGAGTTACTGAGGGGATCTGCTGTTGCGTTTGTAGTTCATCTACTGCCAGAGGAAGCTTTTTTAAGATGAATTGATTATTAGATGATTTAGCCACATAATCTATCGAGAAGTGATGAGAGCTAAATAATTGACTAAAGGGCCTGTGTGGCATATTTCTCTTTCATGCACCTGACCAATTTGTTAGGTATATGGAAATCTGAGAGAAAGTGCACAAGCCAGACCGTATGGTAATTGGGCACAGAGTGACAGATTTCCTGAGAGAAGCGAACACCGCCCTCCAGCCACCTTATAGGGCCCGGATATCATTAGTGACCTTCTGCGGGTTTCTTCCTACAACTAAAATGTCACATCAAGAAGTCCACTGCATAACACCGTATACATCGCCCCCATCCATCTGACTGCATGCTGCGTGCAGATTATACAAAGAGGAGACCTTTGGCGACATCAGAGATGTAGAACAGAAGAAATCAGCAGCAGGTGGATTGAGATAGTAGGCTACAAGGTTAGGCTATATAACCTTGAGGCCTCAAGCGATAGGAAGTTTTAAGTGAAATACTGCAAGCGGATGTCCCAATAGCAGGGGCTATTAAGGATATAGCGAATCCACTCATATCCTTCGCAGATCTACTACGGAGTGGTTGATCTTGATAATAGTACCTCTTGCAGAGGCCAGGAGACTAAGGGGAAGAATGCTCAAACTGTAAGATGGAGATAAGTTCAAGACCCTGAAGATGTAAAACATGTCAGGCTTGGGCTTGTGATTGGCACTCTGTGGCCCAGGATGCAATTGATCACCTCATAACTGCAGAGACTACACGAACTCTAGTCGATGAGATAGGAGTTATATAATAGTTTAAGCAGAGAATAAAGTTGATGACCTTGGTTTGATAAAACAAGTAGGGAAGTCATCTGAATAGAGGAATACTATTCTGTAATAATGAACAGAGTGTGAGATGGTTTAAGGTCAAACTGTGTTAGTACTTATAATATTCTAGGCTTTTGCATATTAGGGGGAAAGTGGTGCTTTACGAGCGTGGTGGTTAGAACTTGTCCGCCAATACTCAAACATGGGATATAAATATTGAAGTGAGTCTGAAACTTTACAGACATCATCAAGCAACTGGAGAAGAGATCTTATAAAGATAATTTTGTTCTACAATTTAAATATTTACATTTCCTATTTTAACGAGATGACCGTTCCACAGCAGATTCTTTGATCCAAGGATATTGCCTACGTCCCTCAGGCATACTAGAGTTTGTCATCCACCTAACAGTATATGGATAGTTCTCCTGTTACCAAGCTGCACTATATGAAATACACAGTAATTTCAAACTCTGCTATTATTGCATACTTTGATTGAATTTTCGAAGCACTATGCGGTCCCATTTATATTCATACATTTGTAGTAATATTCGTGACAAAATGCTACAAAAACAATGATACTGAGTTATATACAAGACCACTTGTGTTTTACAAGACCATTCTATATCCTATTGAGTGATCAATTCAATGGCATATAGCGTAGCTTGTACAGTTTGGACTTCAAGTGGAGTTTATCAATATCCGAAAACTTTATCAAGTAGAGTACCCCGTACTCTCAAAATTGGAAACCGGGCAACCTCAGCCATGGGCAATCTATGACCATCAGCTAGAGCCCAACATTAGTATATGTACTACAACTACATTCTAAACTTCGAAAAAGGTAAATTCAGGTCTTAAATTCAGAATCACACCGCCCCAACTCTTTTTACCCACCCCCTTTGAGTTTCTCAAGCATTGCATACCATTCATATGATTCTTTAATCTCTTTCAAGGTAATAGTGAACTGTGGCACAACATACAGGTAATTACACATCCCAGGCTATGAGAACAATTATGTTATCTTGAAAAAAGTTAAAATAGCACAGATCTTTACAAGATCCAAAATAGATAATAATAATGGGAGAACCCACAAAGAGCCAGCCAGATATAACAAGGAGAGATGACTCTGCAATCTGGAGTCATTCTGCCAGCATCCTTCTGTTCAGGACAGGAGTTTTACCATATTCTCACAGATCTTCCTCTATGGCAAGTACACCCTGAATATTACAACTATCGACACCAAAGTCAGGAGGCCATATGGCGAACCTAGCTATACTAGATAGTCATCTATGAATAACTATGGGTCATATTAGATGAGACATAGACATATCTGTTGATCATGCCAATATCGCTTTCAAACATTTGAAGGTAGCTATACCAGAAAATACATTATAGCTACTTAAGGTACAAGAGCTGATAACAGAAGGACACGATGTTCTTGACTATGATATCTCTATTGTATTGATGCAGCTGGCCGGCATGGAATAAAAGGTCCATGATATTCCAAAGGAAATGCTCTGGGAAGTGGCATAAAACATGTTGTCACCCAGGTGAAGTGGCAACAAGAGTATAAAAAAGTGACGAGCATGTTAGATGATGTGCTGGGACCACAAAGGCAAGAGGGCCTAGCGCGTGATCAAAACCGGGAACAAATGGTTACTGACCAGCGAAGTGAAGGCTGCGAAGTCTGTTGTCAACGTATCAGGTGCAATCAAAATGTCAATCAGACTGAGGATTCCTGGAGGAAGTACCAGATCGTGCACCACAAGGAGATTCAGGTACTTAAAACCCCGTATTATGGGTAAGGTGAGGAAACAAGCAGTGGGATTAGAGCATTGACAACATTGATAACCAAGCTGCTAGCGGCAGCAATAGAAGGAGTGGCCTGCATAATGGTACCCTTGCCTGTAGTCCAAGAAGGGAATGATGAGGTATATAATTCTGCATCAACCAGCAGGAATAAGGAATAATACAAGCGAGCTGCGAATGCAGCTGCTTAACAAGCGCCAGGAGGAGACCCTAATCAGCCTAGCGATGATGGTGATAATTATGAAGAAAGAGGAAGGCGGAGAGGAAGTCCATGCCAGGGGTGGTGAGGACAAACACGGGAACAGTCTGGCATGGCAGTGATACTTGCCCACATAATGGTAGTTAATATTAAGTGACCATCAGAACCATCCCCATGCTTTGCAGCCAAATCGATTCTTGACATCTAGGCCTGGATTATTCAATCTAAGGACCATTTCCAATGCAACCTGCAGATAAGGGACAATACCTGGGAACGAATCATATACATGCTCGTTTGTACAAAGAGAGACATTGTACTTCCATATACTATTTGGTACCGGAAGGCAATGGACATACTACATGATGAAGCACAGCAGTGCAAATTGACTACATGGACAATAGCAGGAACATGACATGATCAAGCGGTTCGCCCCAGTGGAAGCAGAAAGACAAGCACTTTAAGATATAATGCCCATTGAGTACACAAGCAGTAGTGAGATGTTCTTAATATTGATGCACAACCTCGATATTAGAGTACACTTGATGGGTGAATGCTGGCAGGAGTAAGCTGAAAACAACTTCCTAATCAAATACTGCGCAGCTTTTTGGCCTTAAAATATGATATGGATCAAGAATGGGAGGGACCGGGGAGGTCGGTTGGTTGATCAGATCATGGCTTGCTAGCAAGAAAGAAGCTAGTATGAGGCCAACTACCCAAACCAAGCGAACTCCAGAAAGGCAAAAGAGAAGACCGATGGGACTTTAAACAAAAGGGTCCAAGGACTAATAAACCGTATGTATTAGGCGGACGCCAAACTCAAGTATATAGCCAAGAGATGTAGGCTTAAAATGTTGGATTGGAGAATCTGTCGAGGAGGTCACATCGCGATAAAACATGTCCGGCAAAGATTTAAAGCGTAAACAATTTTATATTGCTATGATCATTTCTCTATTGCTTGATGATGTCCGTAAAGCTCGTGAGGCGCTTGAATATTTATATCCTGTGTCTGAGTGTTGGCGGACTACTTCTAACTACTATGCCTCTGAAGTACCACTCTGGTTATAATATGCAATCGTCCAGAATCTTAACAGTGTGAGCACTCGTTGACTCTGGAACTTATTACGCCCTTTTGCAGACCCAGAATAGTATTCTTCTATTGAGATGACTGCGCTATTTCTTATACCAAGCAGCGGCCTCTAACTTAGATGTCTGCATTGACTATTATATTACATTAGTCTTGTTGACTATCGTTCCAGAAGTCTCTTCAGTCATGAAGTGATCAAGTTCATCCTGGGCCACCTGGTGCCAATTGCAAGTCTGAGTCCGACGTGGCAGCGTCGTAACTGTCTCTGAGTTAGTTAGGTCGTCCTTTCTGAGAATGCTTCCCCTTGGTCTAGCGGCCTCTGTAGAGGGGTCCCATCACTAGGACCAACCAACCTACAGCTGATCTCTGAAGGGTCTAGGTGGACCCGGTATGTCCCTAATAGCTTATGCCACGAGGACATCCTCTAGGAGTATTTTGCTGAAAACGTCCCATCACTATCAGCCCATAGTTTACAAAGCCTGACCTGAAAGCCTAGTATCTCCATGCGCCTCAAATTGATCTCCCCCATTCCACTTCTCAGATGTCGCCAGAGGTCGCCTTGCGTATATCCTGCAAACAGCACTGGGTTGGACAGACCGCAGCGAGGTATTTGGTGTCACGAATTGGGTTTCATTGATGTCACACTTTAGCTACAGGACGCAACTCTTGAAATTTCGCTAATGATGTGCGGGCCCCATAAGTGGGCCGGAGAGGGGTGTTGGTACTCAGGTAAATTGAGCGTCTGTGCGCAGTTACCCTCCCGTGAGGTCTGTGTACTTGTCTCAGATTTCCATTTGCCTAACATTATGTCTAGGGAGGTGGAGTCCTACAATGAAAACAGATATAGTAAGATAGGTAAGAAGGGCCACACAAAGGATTTGGAGGCATGGCAAAGACAACGTGCACCATCTACGACTAGCGTCAGGCTTGTATTCCACAAAATATTATAGACATGTACTGGAAAGATAAATATTCCCTGAGTTGTGGAAAGAAAAACCAAATCCACTAAACATGTTAATGAGATATCGATATGTCGATAATAGCAATCATTTTAAGACCAATAAAAATGCCAATTTACAGTGCAATATACGCTATGTTTAAGCAAAAAGTAGATAGTAAATTTGCTACAGTCCAGTAACCAGCTCCCAGGCACAGGATCTGAGAAATAGTGGACAATGAAAAACTCCCCTAGGTCAGTTTATAGGCACTGACGGCGATGGTGGTTGAGTAGTCAGTGTCCATATAGAACTGTAGTCACAATGGGAACCAGATTTGGCTAGGATCCTTTTCAGTACAGACCATGATGGGTATTGCGTAGTCCATGTACAATGGCTGGTATCGATACCAAAACCCGATCCAAGCCGCGCACAGCAAGTCTTTCCTTTCAAGATCATTGCCCATAGACTCCCAGTGAAAGGAGCCCATGTGGGACCTGGTAGCTCGAACATGAGGAATTAATACATAGAGAGTCTTGACTGCAAGAGAGGATAGTTATCATGCCCACATGACCTGAGAGCTAACAGTATGAAGTTACTTGAGTCACCTAGTAGTTACCTTTGACTCATGTGCAAGCAAGTGACTATACCTAAGAGGTTGAGACATGGCAATACAAGATCTACATGATAACGATATGGGCAGGAGGACAACAACCGTTGGCCATTACACCTACCACACCACTTCTAGTCAAATTATATGCCTGTACACCGGGTTGGAAGAAAGTAGTGCAACACCATTGCAACCGTATCTCCCACAATCGCACCTCCACTTCCAACCCCCGTATTGTGATATCAACCCTATTCTTCATTGTCCTCCAAACATTCCACAAGAATCCAGATGCGGGTAAAGGGAACCCACCACAGTTAGCATAAGTAGTTTAATTAAATAAATGTACATAGGTAGTTGAGATAATAATAAGATAAGATAGGATAGCAATCAAGGCGGAAAATAATGAGCAACGGCTATCATTGACCAAGAAGAAGCAATGCTTCGAGTGAGAAACTACCTGGAATGACTGGATCCGAATTACTGCTCTACAAGGAATAGCAGAATGGTCTTTCTGAAAGACAGCTGCTAAGATGGAGAAAATACCTAGCCTGAAAGTACACTATCGTACTTGTTCTCGCATTTATCACGGCTACCAGGAAACAGGTAGTCCTTCCAACTACCAGTAAACAGGAAGACCTGCAATCTTCCTAGAGTCTCACTTAGATGATTTGAAGTGTTTTATTAAAGAAAATAAAAAAATGAAAGACTATCTTGGAAAGATATTAAAGAAGTAAAGAAATTGAAGGCCTCATCTAGGACAATTAGGAAGGTAGCTAGGAGTATGAATCTAATTAACAGAAAACCTTGTAAGAATTAAGTTTTCTGATAAAAATTTATGTTTTCACAAAGCTAAAGTATATTTTAGATAGGTTTGCACCCTAAAAATATACCAATTAGATTTGGTTAGTGTATGAGAAAAAGAGCTTGGATATTGAGAGAGTGGACCACAATCATGTGGATAGATGAAATTTCTTTCTCTACAGCTGGATTTGTACAGAGAGGATGGGTGATGGGAAAGCCTTCTCAGGAGTATGATGAGGATTGCCAGGATGTGGTCTGTGAGTCAGGAAGAGAGACAGTTATTGTATAGAGAGCCTTTTGTGGAAATTTGAGGTCAAAGTTGGTACTAGTGCCAGGAAAGGTGAAAGTGGATTCTTGTGAGTATACTAAGTATATTCTGGATCCAGTTTTAATTCCTTTCTGGAATGAGTGTTGTGAGAGATTTGGTTAGATAAGGGTTGTTGAAGATGGTGCACCAGGGCATTAAAAGTAAGTTCTATCTTCTTTTATATATCTCATAATTATTTTATTTTCAGTCTTTTTGTTGTAAGACTACTTACTTGAGAATATAATCTAATTACTAATTTAATTACAGATTTTTACAAAGTGTGGAAAGAAGAATAAGGTGGATACATTGCCTTGGCTACCACAGTCTGCAGATCTGAACTTGATTGAGAATATCTGGGGAGATATGGAGACTTACTTGGAAAAAAAGTATGAAAGAGTTGCAAGTAGGGAAGAGCTAATCAGAGCTGTAGAGGAAGCTTGGGAAGCTATTCCTAATGGAAGGTTTACGGGTCTTTGCAGAAGTATGCCAACAAGAATCAGAGCCATTATCAGAAGAACAGGGCACCAAACTCATTATTGATTTAAGATTTTCTTTTTATTTTCCTTCAAAAGAATACTGAAGACTATTTTATTTTTTCTACTTTACTTATTTTATTTATTAAAGGTTGTTGTGGAATAAGGTAGTACCATATATTGTTGAGAAGATTGATGTACGGAGATTTGTGTCGTATGAGTGTCACGTTACTTTTTTCAACCCCCAGTATTGTCTTGCCTCATGGCCTGAGTATGGGGCAGAGATGCATGACTGCAGTATGCAGGACCCTTGGAGGTAGCTGGATGGAGAACTGAAACCCTAAGGAAAAGTATGAGAGCAAGTAGAAATACTACATGCGGAGAGTAAAATGGCTAATACCCGCATGACACTTTGCTATGAGCCTAGGTTGGCATGTCAGAGGAGGTCAGCTGGTGGAGGAACTGGCCATGCAGCATAGTGTATTGGTAAAATACTGCATAGTATATAGACCAAGATTCTCAGTGCATATAGTTACTAGTTTGTCCCTGGAGACCTCTCTGGTCGAAACTATGTAGTGTCGCAAGAAACATTGTATTACTTACATCCAACACTAATGATGCCAAAATGAAAGAGCTAAGAGAAACTAGGGTGTCCTAAACACATAGAAATAGATATTCTAAGACCCAAACAATACAACTGCTCACAGGGAGTATCTTACCTCCTTATACCTTTTAAGCGATGCAAAGTTAAAGTCTGACTTGACTAGTAATCCCCCAGATTCTTTACATATAAGGTCCTAGGTGAAGACTTTCATGTTCCTATAGTCGTGCGCACTAATGCAGTTGATATTCGAGGATTTAATTGCTCATCAGGAGCCTCTTGAGGGAAGTATTATACCCTACCCCTAAAATTGAAAATAGGAAAAAGCCAACACACATTCACAGTGTCATGTGAAGTTACTTAAGCAGGTTATAATGGAATGATAATTCTCTTTTGTTGGTAGCATGATGAACACTCAGAGTCTCATATATACGATGCACAAAATTGGACTAGCACCACAAAATGTTTTAAGAACTATGTAAAAGAAGATGGAGGAATAGCAGTTAGGTTTGAATACAATGAATATGTTGCTTGGGATCCTGATGCTTGCTGCATTGTACAAATTGGAACAATTGTACAAGCAGTGGAACTCGAGATATTGCCAAATGAATACAGGTATTACAAATATTTTGTTCAAGTCTAGATTGTAGAAAAACTAGCAATGCAACCAACATTTCACTACAAAATTAAATTGGTTCTTGGATTGACACCCTCATAGAGACCGATATATCAAGTATCTATAAAACAACTTAAGACTATACGAGAATACATGGGAACTATGATGAAATCAGGTATGATTCTACTAATCAATATCTGGTAGCAGCACCTATATTATTCGTATCTTGGCCTGATGGAAGCCAGTTTTCAGGATCAGATAGAGACATTACGAATAGAAGGTCATGCCTTTTGGATTGGTGAATGCACCTTCAACCTTGGAAGATATGATAAACCAAGTGCTTAAAGATTAATGGAATGTGGGAGTTGGATATTCCATTAACAATATCCTTATCTATTCCAAGGACAAAAAGGAACCTATTGAAACAGTTTAACAAGTTGTACAAAGTCTATCAAACTTTCACTTAGTCAAATCGCAAAAAAGCGAAAACCTTACTAACCAAAGAAGTGGAATTTCTAACCTACATCAGGGCTATTGATGGAGTGTCAATGAGCAGCCAAAATGTGGGTTCCATAATGGTTTGGAAACTACCTGAGTCAATTAGAGAGGTGCAAGTCTTTACTGCATTCACTAACTTCTACCGATGATTCATAAAAAACCTATTAGCTGCTTCCAAGCTACTAACTGCAACATTACAGGTAAATCCAAGGAATTTTCAATTGGAGGAACACTAGAATACTGTGTTTGGAGAATTAATATACTGTTTCAGAACAGCCCCCATCCGCCACAGTTTCTTCCCAGAAGTAGAGACAGTGGTAGAAATGGAGACATTCTATTTCACTCTAAGTTGCGTACACTGTTAATACTTGGAGAAAAATTGGGGTCCGGTAGCTTTCCACTTCCAAAAGTTGAATCTGGGAGAATGTAATTAAGAAATTCACTCTAAAGAGCTTCTTGCGATCCTCTAAGTATTGAAAGAATAGAGACACTACTGGATCTGAATCAAAAACCAATTACAGTCTTTACCAACCAACAGAATCTGCAATACTTGCTTACCTCGTAAGTCTTAAGTGGCCATCAGATTGGATGGGCCCAGAACACAGTGCAATACAATTTTCGTATTGTACAATGACCAGGCATGATGGTAAGAGAGCCTGATACATTGAGTACATAGCCAGAGCAACTTCTTCAGGAGGGAGCAACCCGTCACAAACACAAAATTTTGAAAGTGGAAGGTTTCCTAGTATCATTAGAACTGACTATAGGTAATGAAGGCAAAAGTGGAGATGGAGACAAAGACTTGGACTTAGACCCTTGAACCAGCAGAAATTAACTCCTTATTGGATTCAGAGATTGAGCAAAGTAGCATACCTGCCAACAAAGGAGTCATGAATGGTGGCCAGATATGGCCTATATGCCATAGAGGATGAGCCTATTCTGAAAGATGGACCAGTTTTAATGCGGCCGTGAACAGCCACAGAGCCAAATGTACAGATATATAGAAGAATTGTGCCAAGCAGCGGATTAGCAGTTTGAAGCAGGATCTCCACCGGAGCCAGACTGATTGACGCTGATTACATTGAGTAAATCCAAGTCCTTCTATTCAATGATAAGGATATGGATTGCCAGATGAAATGGGGTGATTACATAGCCCCACTAGTAGTGCAAAGTAGGAATGACTTAGCCCTGAGGGAGCTAGATGACTTAGAACCAACTGAAATCAGAACCAAAGGATTAGGAAGTACTGATATAGTGAAAAGTTCCTTGATCATCAAAAAATGAAAAACTAGCATCAGTTACTTATGGGCATTGGTTAAAGACAATAAACAGTGGTGCAATCTTTGAGAAGTACCGCGAATAGTGTTAATGTCTAATGCCCTCATCTAGCACAATTGTGTGAAGCAATTTAATCCTGAATTGTTAATAGAGATACAGGCGGCTATCGGGACAGACCCGAGTTGGAGGCAATGAAGGAATAACCTTATGAGGTTACGAGAGGAAGGAAAGGATTTTCCCGAGGATTGGACCCTAACCGATGATCTACTCGATTACAAGCAACGGCTAGTTGTCCTCCAAAGTCAAGCTCTATATATAAAGATCCTGGAAGGATATCACAAGGTAAGGATTGTGAAAATTTTGGGTAGGAAAAGCTCTTGCAAATCATTAAGGGAGACTTCGCTAGGAAAGGACTTACAGATTGGGTCAACCATTATATAGGATCCTATGCTGAATGCCAACCCAACCAAGTGCCATGACAAGCTATGTATGGAATATACTAGCCTTTGCAAATACCCTATAAATCATGGGCGTTTATCTCCGAGGACTTTACCACACAACTACTAGAGGTACAACGATGCACACATATTAGGGTAGTAGTTGATCTATTCATAAAAGTAGCATATATCATCAGACTACCAACCTTAGCGAAGGCAAACGATGTCGTAAAGATATTCCTGAAGGAAGTCTAGAGGCTGTACAGCCTAGCAATGGAAATTGTCTTGCACTTGTCCTCAAAGTTCATAGGAGAATTCTCCTAATCCCTTTGCAAGCCATTGGAAATCAAGTAAAGAATCTCTATAGCATACCACACTCAAATGGATAGACAACTAAAATGTACCAACCAAGTACTAGAAGGATACGGGCGAAGCCTTCGCGACTATGATCAGGACGACAGGTATCAGCTATTATCTGGAGCTGAACATGCCTATTACTATTCTGCTATGAACGACCATAGGATGTCACCATTGTATACAATATATGGATTCTATGCATGAACTTAGTAGATGAAGGAGTGACAAGCTGTAAATCCTAGGGCAAGAGAATATGTGCAATGGATTAAGATGATATAGGAACAAGGGATAGGGTGATAGTAAAAAACACTGGAAGGAATGGCAAAATACAGTGATCCAAAAGCTAGACAGCAACCAGACTTCAAAATCCGGGACAAAGTAAGTTTGAATGCTAAAAATGTCCACACCTGCCGAAGATTACCGAGGTTAAGCCTCAAGCATCAGGGACAATTTTAAATTCCAGAAAAAAGAGGATCACGAGGGTTCGAGATCAACATATCCAATTGATGCAATATTTATCCCATATTCTACGTCATATCACTAGAATACTAGCCTGATTCAGGTCCTAGAAATGGTCACCAACCCCCTAGAGAATCAGAGGATGTCGATAGTGATCTTCAATGGAAGGTTGATATAATACTAACAGGCAAGATACACTCTTGCCCATCCTTCGTCTCCGCTACACCTCTAGCGATTGAAATTTATTTCCTCTTTGAGGTAGACTCAACACCACACCAAACTATCACCACTTTTCAGTCTACACCCTCCCCTTGGAGCGGGTGTAGGCTATCTCCATCCATCCTTTTAGACTTCGAGCCTGTCTCCCCATCCCTTTGCCTGTGGGTCTACCCCCCTGGTATACTCTATCCTCCCCTCTGCCATCTCATGATGTCCAGAAACATCTTTACCCTGCTTTTGCTCTAGCTTCACTTAGCATCAGCACGGTCAGCTACAACCCTTTCTTCATCTTGGCGGACAGCGGGGATTACGGCTTGCAGTACGCGATTACGATGGATTCCTATATCCCTCCGCCTCCAGCAACTGGCAGAGATGCGTCAGGTTTCCTCAACAGTCCGGAGTCGATTTCGCTACCCTTCTTCCTCACTCATAGCTTCAGCTGGTGGTATCCCATCCACTATCGTGACACTATCAGTCTGAGAACAAGGGACTACATGAGAGACGTGGTAAAACAGCTGGCTTTGTTTGTGGCCTGCTGGAGGTCACCTAGAATAACACAAACATGATACCGACAGCCTTTTTGTCACTGAGGGATGGATGCCTTCCTCCTACACTCCACAAGGTTGCGATCGGCTAGTACCCTACTGCTACACCACACCTTGGCTGGCACCCTACTGCTACCAGATAGCTAGCATCTTACTGCCATCTTCACTCTTCGTGGGTTCTGGACCAGCACCTCCACCCAAGCTGACATCTTACTGCTATCCTGGCTGGTACCCTACTGCTACCACCACGACACTGGGGTTCCTCCGGCATCAACCCACCCCCCGCTGGCACCTTACTGCTACCTCTCGTCAGGTCATGAAAGTGGCGTTGCCCCTTCTGCCCAATAGCTCTTCTGCATGAGAAGGCTGACACCTACCTCTATACCTCCTGGTGAGCTCATACCGGGTGAGGGGTTACCACCCCGACTTTAACTCTTCAGCTAGTCATCCCTATAGTGGGTGCACTCGGGGATATTAATTGGTTTCATTAGTGATTTTGGGCCAAGATTTCGCGCGGGGTTTTTCCTGATCTTTCCAGCTTGTCTTGGGTTAACCTTCTCTTATTCTCCGAGTTCGCTTGCGATGTAGGGACGGGTCTGGCTGGGGGTGAGATGTGCGGTTGGCTCCATACCAGAGGGTCTTCCGACGGATGGCTTTTACCTGGCGGGGGGAGGTATCTTTGAAATTAAGGGTTTTCTTTTTGCCATAGGTTACGCTGCATACATATTCTGGTACCCTAATCAAGTAATATATGATAAAAAATAAAAAAGAAATTAAAAAAAAGTTTGCAAGAAGATATGCTCTTGCAGAAAACAAGTACGCGGTTGGTCTTAAGAAAAAGCAACAACTACCATACTGCATCAAATGGCCCGATTGTTCAGTAGATGAGAACGTATGGGAGCCTGCTACCGGGACGTAAAAATGTGGAGGAAGTTGTAGAAAACCTTCATGATGACAATCTGGACATGCCCGGAAGGGCAGAAGTAAGTCAGTGAGGAAAAGGTTTTCCTACCATTGCCCAGTAAACATGGAAGGTTTCTTATCTCGACCATATTGAGTCTTAAAAGGTATTAAGAAAAAAGTGGAAATGGTTATCCAGGCATACAGGGCGAAACCTGAAAGGTGGTAACTCATGTTCGGGGTCTGCAAATTTGAGACAAAGTGTACAGACCTCATAGTAGGGTAACTATTCACGCACCCTTGAATTTCTATACAGGCGAACAACCCCTTCTGGTCCCAGTATTGGAACCAGACATCATTAGCAACATTTCGCGACTGTTGTCTGACAACTTGCATGTCACATCAACAAAGTCCACCTCATCACACTATACACATTGCTCCCGTCTGTCCAACAACATCCTATTCATAGAGTATATGAGAGGGAACCCTTGGTAACATCTGGGAAGTAGAATGGAAGAAGCCTGTCCCAAATGTATTGAGATAGTAGGCTTCAAAGTGAGCCTTCCTAATATTTGGGCCAAAGGTAGCGTGACATTTTCAGAGAAAGACTCCAATAGGATTTCCCAATAGCAGAGGCTATTAAGGACATGCTGAATCCACTCATACTCTTCTGAGATCAGCGGTCGGTTAGTTGGTCCTAGAAATAGGACTCCACGCATGATCTCGTGTACCAAGGGGAGGCGCACATAGACAGGAAAGTTCAACAAAGTCAAGGACGATTAATGGGATAATACATCGGGCTTGCACTTGGAATTGGCGCTTTGTAGCCTAGGATGAAAGTGATCACTTTATGACTTACGGGAATACAGGAATGACATTTGAGAAGACTCTAGTAATATAATCGTATATACGGACTAAATGGTTGACGAGGTCTGTTGTGTATAACAAATAGGGCAGTGATCTCCGCAATGGAATTCTATTTTGTAACCTTAAAAACGGTGTTTGAATATTTTGGGTGGAAAGCGGTTCGCACTTATCAGATTCTAGATGCTTGCATATTAAAACCTGAGTGGTCCTGGCCAGAGATTGTGGTTAGGAGCAGAGAGCAAACACTCAGAGGCAGGATATAAATATCTAAGTGACTGCAGACATTAACAGATATTATCAAGCAAATAGAGAAGAGATCTTGTCAATATATTTTCATTCTGCTACTTAAATCTTTGGTTTACCTATTTTATCATGATGCACCTTCTTTGTCAGGTTTTCTGATCAAAGGATTTGGCCTACATCCCTCAGTTATACCTTAGTTGGGCATCCTCCTATTACAATTACATTATTAGTACCGCTACCCACATGACCATGGAGGTGGTGAAGTAGGACATATCATTCCCGACACAGGACCTCTGAGGAGGTTAGGGGGGTCAGATATCCGATGAATAATAAAGACATAATTATGACATTCATGTTATCAGGTATCGTAACTATCTGGATGTGCAGGACGTGTATTACGATCTGATCGTATCAACATGTAATGCATAGCGCACCTCAGGTTATATTTTAGAATGCCTGGTAGTGCGATCTCCTCTGCTAAGATCCTGCATACGTACTAGGATCTGTATAAGTGGAGGCCGGGTCGAGAGGTAGCCAAGGGGTGTCAGTAACATGGCTGGGAACCTTGCTAGAGCTATGGTGGACGAGGAACAAGCAGTGACAAGGACAAGGGACAAGAGTGAAGACAAGTGACAAGGACAAGAACTTAAGGCGAGGACAAGGGCAAGGGGACCGCGGGGATGAGAGGGGCTGGAGAGGAGATATGCTTTGTCTGTAAAGATACAAAGATACAAAGTAAAGAGAAAAGAAGAAGAAAGGCAAGGAAAGTACAGATGAGAGAGTCTTGATACCCTGTTATGAAAACAGGGACTTGGCACAAGTGTGGCTCACTAGCCTTCATGCTTACATCAAGCATCAACATAAACCTAACATCAGGGTGTAGGGAGTCCTTTCCTACTAGCCAATTCACATTTACCAAATATCACAAACAAAAAGCCTTCAGAAATACTTCTTGACCTAACCATCCTCCCTTAACTCTGATTATCAGCAGTAACCGCAATATTATCCTCCCCTTATGGCCAAGCTCCTGCGAGGCATAGGCCCTTGCTTTCCAGGAAATTGGGTATAGAACTCCTGTACCTTCACTGGTGCATTCTCCAAGTCAAAGTGTGGCTGCCAGGTAAGCTCTTCATATCCTTCCCAGCGTACCAGACACTCTAGTTGTTGGCGGTAGCAGCATGAGTCAAGTAGTTCTGCTATTTCCTATTCTGGACTAGCTTCGATCTCAATAGGTAGTGGTTCAGGTATGAGGTGTCGTGGTATTAGGGTGGTTTGAAGGAAGTGGTTCAAGGAGATTTACATTGAAGACAGGATGGATTCGCAAGCTAGCCGGTATCTCCAAACAGTCGGCATGTAGACCGACAACAGCCTGAATAGTATCTGGTCGTATTCCCCTTTGGTCTAACTTCTGGGATAGCTGAGTTATAAGGATATTCTTTGTTAACAGCCATACCATATCGCCAACTCGCAGCAATAGTACTAGTAAGTGTTGTTTATCTGCCTGCTCCAGGTGCAGGTCTTGTACATAACGAATCTCTTCCCTCATAGTTGGTTATAGCTCCTGAATAGTGGCTACAAAGTCTGGTGGATTACCAGCGAGATTTCCTGTGGGCCAGGAAGAGTAATTTCAAGCCAAGGATGACAGTCATAATTGTTATGAAAAGGCCTGGTCCCTGTTGTGGCAGATGTATGTCCATTAGGGGCGAATACTGCTTGTGAGATCTATGTATACCAGTCATCATATTAGTAGTTAATATATCCACAGAGGTATTGTTCTAGGATGGCATTTGTCCGCTCAGTCTGGCCATCTGTCTCAGGATGGAAGGCTGTACTAAGTCTGGACTTGATACCAAGGTTTGAACACAAAGCTCGGTAAAATTATGATACAAATATAGAGCCCCTGTCCGATACAATAGATGCAGGTAGGCCATGGAGCTTTCAGATTGAGTCACAGTATAGACAGGCAAGATCCTCAGCTGAGCTATTATCACGGCCCAGAATAAAGTGTGCCATCTTGGTTAGACAGTCCACAACAACAAGTATAGAATTACAAGCATGGCTTTCAGGAAGCCCAGTAATGAAGTCCATACTCAAATCATTCCAGGGACCATGAGTGATAGACAGGGATGGAGGTTGCCATAGGGTGCATGACATCGATCCTTGATTCAGGAGCACATATGTCAATGGCATATATATCGCTGGATGTATTTCCTCATACTGGGCCAGAAATAGTTAAGGGCCACTAGGTTGAAGGTTTTTGTAACACCAGGATGTCCAGCTAGCGGGCTGTCATGGGAGGAATGGAGAATAATCAGGTGGAGAGGATCTGAGTCAGGAATAAATAGGTGCCCTCAAAAGTACAAGCGGCCCGCATGAGAAGTACAATCAGGAAGCAAGATCTGTAGGCCGTAGCACACGCCCTTCGCGAGCATGCGGAGAAAAGATGTCGGAAAGGGGACGGAATCATAAGCGGCTGTCCCGGCTTCTACCAAACTGACTAGTGGGGCGAAAACATCAGCAAGAGGTAATTTGGAGGGATTTAAAACAGTTTGGTACGAGTGAGTAAGCCATTGATCTCCCTCTTGAGGGAGGTCTCCTGACAGATGAGTTAATGAGTCAGGCTTCCTCCCACACTTTCTAAAGCTAAATGTTATTATGAAATCAAATTGTGACAAGAGTTCAGCCCACTGTACTTGCCGATGATTTAACAGCTTAATGGACATAAAATACTCTAGATTTTTATTGTCAGTTAAGACAGCAATTTGAAATTCCGAGGCCTCAAGGTAGTGTCTCCATTCTTCAAGGTCAAGGACAACGGCAAGCAACTCCTTATCATATATAGAGTACTTGCACTGTATGGGAGTCATTTTCTTTAAGAAGCAGGCAATTCGGTGAAGGATGCCAATATCATCCATCTGTGATAGTATTAGGAATATGGAAATTCAGGAGATGCGCACAGACCCACGGTAGGGTAACTGCGAACAGACCCTCGATTTACCACAGTACTAACACCCCCCTATAGCCCGCTTATAGGTGCCACACGTCATTAGCGAGATTTCGCGAGTGGCGTCCCATAACTAAAGTGTCACATCAACGAAGACCACTTAATAACACCATATACTGTAGCTCAGTTCGTATGACCTTTGTATTGGTTTACAAGGTCAGGTATTGAACTTCCTGCGTGGTCAAAGTTATTATTATAATTTATATACTTTGATACACGCAGGAGTATAAAAGATACTTATTCTGGGCTGATGAGGGTTCAACAAGCAACGGAGGTGAGATCTTATCAATATTAAATTGTTTACCGCATAAATATTTACTTTACTTTTGCTTTGTCAAGATGAGCCTTCCTCAACAGATTCTCCGAAAATAGATTTTAGCCCACGTCTTACAGTTATAGTAGAGATAGGCGTCCCCCTAACAGTATATTGATAGTTCTCCAGTTACCAAGGCTCACTATCTTAACTAAGAGTTCACTTCAAACTCCACCGCCAGCTCAGACTTCGCTTATATTTTCCCAGCACCGCACTGTCCCATTTACATTCCTATATTGGAAGAAATCTTTGATACAGAGGTCCTCGAAAGCGCAGAGGAATTCATCACAGAACCCTCGTAGTTCAAAATACATTTCGGGATCCCAATGAATGATCAATTCAATTGCGTATATCATACCTGGTACGGTACAGACTTCGAGTGGAGTTCCACCATATCAGAAAACTTCGTTGAGTGGAGTACTCAGTACTCCGATAACAAGAAACCAGGCACCGTCATCCGAGGGCCAGACATCCCCTTGGCCTGGGCCTACCAAATCCTTATATGTACTACAAGTACATTTTAAACCCCAAGAAAAGGAAAATTCAGATTCTGAGTCCAGAATCAGATCTACTGAACCCTTTCATACATAGACCCCTCGAGCATCTCAAATGTTGGATACCTCACACACGATTCCTTAAACCTGTGAAAGGATATGAAGAACTCTGTTACATAGTACCCGGAATCCCACATCCAGGACTATTGGAGAGATTAGCCTACCTAGAAGGTATCACAATGGCATAAATACCACAAGATCGAACGAAAAGAATAACGGCAGCAGTACTTATGGATACCCGACTCGATACGACGAATGAGACCGATAATTTGGCTATATGGAGTCCCTCACTGTGGACACCTCATGAAGCCACATTCTGGAGAGGAAATCTACCCTCTCACCGCTCCTCTCATGTTGCAAGTACTCAACAGATATCACCATCCTCTATGCCAAAACCAGGCGCAGACCATGCGGCAAACTTAACAAGATTGGCTACCTGTTTAGGGATAACATTGGGACGAATAAGGCAAGACATCAACACCTCACTTGACCAAGCAGATATCGCCTTTAAACATTTGCAGGGAGCAACCCAAGAAAATACTCTAAAACTTGTTAAGGTTCAACAGCAAATAGCGGAAAGATAAGATGTCCGCAATGATGATATCGCAATTTTGCTGACATAACTGGGAGGCATGGAAAGTGAAGTTAAGGCTATCCAAGAGGTAATGCTACGGGAAGTGGTAAAAAAAGATAGACACCAAGGATAGGCGTCAACAGGAACATGAAGAGGTAACCACGAGGTTACATGGAATACAGGAGCAAGAAAGCGAGTCAGCATTCGCCAGAGATCAGACGTTGGAACAAAGGGTCATGAATCTAAGGTCGGAATTCTTAGAATTCCGAAATCAATGCACCACGTGGGAAAGAGAAGTCAACCTTACCCTAGGACGAATGCACCTAGATCAGACTACTAGCCAAGTGAAGATTCGCAAGTCACAAGACCAGCAACAGCAGCAGAATAATAAGACAAATGATACCCTAAAAGGGTGGACAGCGACTATAAATAAGATACTAGCTACCATACCAAGTCCTAAAGCTGCAGGACCCGCACCCTTACCCTCAGTTCAAAATACTGATCACATGGAGTACTACACTCCACCTACAGGTAAGGACAAGGGGAAAGGCGGGGAAGCCGCTGATGCATCCCCCTCACGTGGCCAGGGCGGTAACCATGAAGATCCTAGTGATGATGACAACGATGATGATAAGAGAGGAAGGAAGAGAGGCAGTCCTAGTTGAGGCTGGCGAGGACAAACACCAGAACAGTGTGTTATAGCAGAAACACTTGCGTTTGCAATGGCTCTAAGTATTAAGCGACCACCAGAACCAACCCTGTTCTTTGAGGATAAACTCGCACAGGATATATATCGGTGGATCTTACAATGCACCTACTATTTCGAAAGAAACCCGCAAATGTGGGACAATGCACGGGAACGAGTCATAAACGCACTCAGTTATACGAGAGTGTAAATAGTGCTCCCATACACCAGTTGGTATCGAAAGGCTATGGACAGGCTTCAAGGGGAAACCCAGCAGCGAGAACTGCCTACATGGACATGCTTTGAACATGATATGATCAAGTAATTCACCGCGGTGGAAGCTGAAAGACTAGCGCTGCAAGCTATGAAGCTAGTCAAGTACGAAAGCAGTATGGAACAATATCTATTGATCATACATAACCAAAACATTCGTGCACGAATGACCGTAGAATCCGGGCAGCAGGAAGTCGAAGATAAACTTTCCAAACAAATTGTCCCCAGGTTGTCGGCTGCGCAGTATGCAACGGATCCAGAATCGGAAGAAGTACTCACGCTATGTGGTCGGTAGGAAGAGGGACTTCTAGCCAGAGAAAGAATAGGGAGAGACAAACTGTCCTAGCCGAAAGCAGTCCAGGAGGTCAAAAGGGAAGACCGTCGAGACTCTAAACTGAGTCGATAAAGGGCAACGAAATCTTTTGTCAAGGGAGGTGGAGCTCCACAACGGACACTCAAAATGGGAGGAGGAACTGGAAAAGCCCTGAAAGAGGATGGGAGGTGCGGCAAAGACAACTAATACAAACTTCCGCGGGGCCCATATTGGTATTCCGCAGAGTCTGATAGATACTGAGTGGAAAGCTGGAAATTGCACGTATTGTAGAAAGAAACGGCAGACCTATCAGACGTGTTGGGACGACTCCCATATATCGGCCGCAACAGGCAGCTTATGGTGGATAAAAATCGGAATTCGACGCGCAAGATCGCCTATTGGAAAGCCCAAATTAGCTCCTAGGGTAGCTACTGTCCAGAAACCAGTCCAGGATAATAAATTCCGTGAACTAGCGGACAACGAGGAACTGACCTAGGTCAGTTCATTGGCACCAATGGCGATGGCAATTGGGTATTCAGTGTCATAATATAGCTGAAATCAAAATGGGAACCCCCTTTGCCTGAGGTGGATTGGGTACTGACCATGAGAGGGATCGGGTATTCTGTTTGCTACTAGGCGAATGGAAACTCAAAATATACAAAGCGGTGCAAAGCCAGTCTCCCCTTTTAGGATCAACGCAAGTGGGCTCTCAGTGCAGGGATTCCGCGAGGCACCTTTCAAGCTCAAATACAAGAATCAATATATAGAGAGTCTTGATCCAATGAGATGATAGTTAACATGACGACATGGCCCGGGAGCTAGCAGTACGAAGTTCCTCGAGTCACCTGGTGGTTGCCTACTACCCGTTTGCAAGCCAGTTAATATACCGGAGAAGTTGGGACATAGCAAGGCAAGACCTACATGATAACAATACACGACAGAAGGACCTCCGACGCGGGCCATTAGTTAGGCATATGGAAATCCGAGACATGTGCACAGACACACGGTAGGGTAACTATACCCAGACCCTGGATTTACTGGTGCCAACACCCCCCTCTGGCCCCCTTATGGGGCCTGAATGTCATCAGTGAGCTTTCCAGAGTTGCGTCGCATAACTGAAATGTCACATCGGTGAAGCCTACTTCATGACACCATATACGTCACTGCCGTCTGTCCGGCTGCATGCTGTGGGCAGGATAAATGGGAGGGGACCTCTTGCGACAACTGGGAAGTGGAACGGAGTAAGTCCATGGGAGGCGCGTTGAGAAAGTAGGCTTCAAAGTTAGGCTTCCTATACTACGGGCCAATGTGACGGGACCTTTTCAACAGAATACTCTAAGAGGATATCCTGGTAGTGAAAGCCATGAGGGGTATACTGAATCCACCCATACTCTTCTGACATCCGCTATAGGTTAGTTGGACCTAGTAATAGGATTTCACTACGGTGGCCGGTGGACTAAGGGGAAGCACCTTCAGAAAGGAGGACCTAGATAAGTTGGAGGCCCTTAAGACAGTGACATGTCGGGCTCAGACTTGCAATTGCCACTGGGTGGCCTGGGATAAACCTGGTCACTTCATGACCGAAGAGAATACAGGAACAATAGTTAATAAGACTAATGTCATATAATAGTTTATGCGGACATCGACATTAGAGGCCGCTGTTTGGTATAACAAATAGCCTAGTCATTGCGATGGAGGAATAATATTCCCAATCTCCAAAAGGGGGTGATAAGTTTATGGGTCAAACGGTGTTCGCACTTATAAGATTCTGGGCGTTTGTGTATTAAAACCAGAGTGGCACTGCGAAGCCATAGTAGTTAGAAGTAGTCCGCGAACACTCAGACCCAAGATATAAATATCGTAGTGCCTCCTGAGCTTGACAGACATCATCAAGCAAGGGAGAAGAGATCTTATCACGTTAATATTGTTTTACGATTTTAATCTTTACCTTAACTATGTTATCGATAGGCGCCTTTCTCGACCGATTCTCCAATTAAATATTTCTGCCTAAGTCCCACAGTTATATACTTGAGTTTGGCATCCGCCTAACAGTATATCGATAGTTCTCCTGATACCAAGGCTCAGTATATGAACTACAAGTTTGCCTCAGACTCCACCCTCAGTTCAGACTGCGATTACATTGTCAAAGCATCTCATGAGTGCCATGTATATTCATTGCTTTGAAGAAATATTTGAGTCCGAGCTACATGAGATCGAAGAAGAATATACGCAAGAACCCTCATGGTTCATAGTATCTTTCGGGATCCCAAAAAGGAATCAATTTGGTCGCATATATCGCATATGGCACGGTTCGGACTTTGCACGGAATTTAACCGAATCAGAAAACTTCATCGACTGGAGAACCTAGTGCTCACTATTGACAGAGGAATAGAAAAAGGAAGCTGTAGGCATCCCAGTCCACGGGCCAGACATCTCCTTAGCCTGGGTCTAACACATTTTCATATGTACTATAAGTACATACTAAACCTCGAGAAAAAGGTGATTCAGGTTCTGAGTCCAGAGTCAGACCAACCGAACCCTTTTATTCCTACACCTCTAGAGTACCTCGGACATTGGATACCTTACATACCATTGATTAAATCGTTTAAAGGATATCAAGAACTCTGGTACGAAGTACCAGTAACTACTGATCCAGGGCTATTTGAGCAATTAGTCTATCCGGAAAGTTTCACAATGGCTTAGATTCCCCAACATTGAAGAAAGATAATAATGGCTGGTGAACCTAAGGATACCCGACCTGATACGGAGGAAAAAACAGATGATTTGGTCATATGGAGTCCCTCCCGGTCAACAACTCAGGAACCCTCCTTTAGGAGAGGAAATTTACCCTCTCAGAGATCCTTTAGTGCCACTAGCACTCATAGGAAATCACAAGCTCCCACGCCTAAACCAGGTTGAGACCATGCTGCAAACCTGGCCAGATCGGCTGCCCATCTTGGGATACCCTTTGGTTGAATAACGAAAGACATAGACACCTCGCTCGACCAAGCCAATATCGCCTTTGAACATTTGAAGGAAGCTACAAAAGACGATGCACGAAAGTTAATTATTGTGCAACTGCAAATCGCTAAAGGCCAAGATGTCGCCTACAATGATATTGGACACCTATTAATGCAGCTAGCAGGTGTGGAAGTAGAGATCAGGGGAATTCAAGCGGAAATGCTACGAGAAGTGGCAAAGAAAGTTCACGCCCAAGAAAGGCTTCGACACGAACATGAAGAGGTAACTACGAGGTTACATGGAACCCTCACAGAAAGAAAGCCAAGTGGCATTAGCCCGTGGTCAGACTCTGGAACAGATGGTCCTTAGTCTAAGGGCAGAATTCGTCGAATTTGGCACCCAGAGCGTCACTAGGGGAAGAGAGTACAACCGTACCGCGGGCCAAATGCGTGCAGATCAGAGGACCCTGCAAGCGGAGATTTACAGGTCTCTAGACTAGCAACAACTGCAGAATATCGCGATAAACTAAACCCTCAAAGGGTTAACAGCGGCCATAGATAAGATACTAGCCGCCGCACCAAGTCGCGCAGCTACAGGACTGGCATCAAGTCACGCAGGTGCCAGACACGTACAAAGTCCCGCAGCTGTAAGCGCCGCACGCTTAGCCGCAGTCCCGGAAACGGGCGATGTGTAGTACTATGCTCCACCAACACACAGGTATAAGGGAAAAGGCGCGGAAGCGACAGAGGCATATCCATAAGGTGGCCAGGGAGGTAGCCTTAGAGATTCTAGTAACGATGATGACAATGACGACACCGGAGGAAGAAGGAGAGGAGGTCCTAGCCGAGGCAGCGGAGGACAAACATCAGAATAGTCTGGCATGGCTGAAAGACTTACCAACGCGATGGCGCTAAATATTAAGTGACCGTCATAGCCACACCCATTTTTTGAAGACAAGCCCATACAAGACATATGGGTCTAGATTCTCCAATGCAGGGACTATTTCGAAAGATATCTGCGGATCTGTGACAATGCCTGGGAACGGGTCATTTGGGTACTCAGTCGTACGGGAGGAGAAATAGTACTCTCGTGTACGATTTGGTATCGTGAAGCTATGGATGGTCTTTAAGGGAAAACCCAGGAACCGGAACTGGCAACAGGGACTCGTTTTGAACAGGATATGATCATACGATGGGCTCCTGTAGAAGCCGAACGAGTAGCATTTCGAGCTATGAAGCTAGTCGAGTACGATGGTAGTATCGAACATTATCTAACGATCATGCATAACCATAACATTTGTGCACGCATGACTGCTGAATCCTGGAGGCAGAGAGTCTAAGGCAAACTTCTAAAACAAATTCTAGGAAGATTGTGGGCAATGCGGTATACCGCAGATCAAGAATTGAAAGAGGCACTAAGGCAGCGTGGTCGGTCAGAAGAAGGACTTCTGGCCAGAGAAAGAATTTGCTGAGACAAATTGTCCAAGCCCAAAGTAGAGCAAGAGGTCAAAAGAGAACACCGTCGGGACTCTAAACTGAAGTGAGAAAGGGAGACTATACCTTATATCAAGGGAGGTGGAGCCGCACCAGGGAAACAAAAAGGGACAATGAAGCGGAAAAACCCCAAAAGAGGTTGGGAGGTGCGACAAAAACCACTCATAGAAACTGGGGCGAGGCCCATACCAGTATTCCACTGCGTGTGATAGACACCCGCCGGAAAAAATGAGATTGCATACATTGTGGAAAGCAAAACCACACCTATCAAACATGTTGAGGAGACACCGATATATCGGCGGTAACGGTCAGCTCAGGAGCGATAAAAATGGGAATTCGAGGAGCAAGGTCGCCTATTGTAAAGCCGAAATTGACTCATAGGTTCGCTATCGCCCAGAAACCAGCCCGCGTTAATAAAATCTTGGCAACTGGTGGACGACTAGGAACTGACCTGGGTCAGTTCATTGGCACCAATAGCGACCGCGATTGGGTATTCAGTGTCCTAATAGAGCTGGAATCGACAGGGGAATCCCCTCTGGCTGCGGCATATTTGGTACCGACCACGATAGGCATCGGGTATTCCAGGTGCAACCACGGCAATCGAAACTCCAAATAATCGACCCCGCGCAAAGGGAGTCTCTACTTTCAGGATCAAGGCAAGTAGGCTTTAAGTGAATGTACCCCGTGAGGGACTTGCCAACTGGAACACAAGAATGAATATATGGCGAGTTTGGATCGCAAGAGGGCATAGTTAACATGGTCACATGGCCCTGGAGCTAAAAGTACGAAGTTGCTGGAGTCACTTGGTGGTTGCCTGCTACCCGTATGCAAGCAAGTTACTCTACCGAAGAGGTTGGAACATAGGAATGCAAGATCTACCTAATAACAATACACGACAGGAGGACAACCGAGGTGAGCAGTTCCACCTACCCCAAAAGTATGAGTCGTATTATACATATGTACTCTCTTGCCTTCTGGCTAGAGTGTGGCACAGTGATATACCGCTTTGGTGCGCAAGGCCCCTCTGAGGGAGCTGGACGGATAACTGAAATCCTAAGGCAAAGGATTCGCGGAATACGGGAAGCCGACAACAGGGGTCTAAAATGGCTAATAACCGCCCGAAAATCTGCTGTAAGCCTAGGTCTGGCTTGTTGGAAGAAGGGATCCAGCCTGAAAACTGGTTGTGCGCAATTGCGCATCGGCGAAATGCCCCTTAGTATGTAGACCCAGATTGTTAGAGCTAAAAACTTAGTAGTTTATCTGTGGAAACCTCTATGGTCGAAACTATGCTGGTGTAGTAACAAATATCTGGTTACCTACACCCAACACAAAGGATGCCTAAACGCAAGAACCAAAAAAAGCATATCTCCTCTAAGTGCGGGGAGTTAGATGCTCCAAAACCAAAGCGAAAGAACTGTGCTAAGCGGATCGCTTACCTCCACATAAATGATAAGCACTACAAAGTTAAAGTCTTGTTAGACTCGGGATCCAATGTATTCCTTATCAATAAGGACCTACTTGAATAATTTTGCATTCCTACAGTGGAACGCAACGATTCAGGTAATATTTTAGGCTTTGACGGATCTTCAGCTGCCTCTGGAGGGAACTGTTACACTCTTCCTATAAAATTTGAAATAGGCAAAAACAGACAGATGCCTGAAGTATCGTGTGAAGTAGATAAAGCGGGTCACTATGGGATGATAATTCCTTTTGGTTGGTCGCATCGTGAACACCCAGTGTCTCTCATAGGAAAGGCAGAAAATTGGACCTTCTCTGCAAAATGTTTTGAAAACTGTATGGTAGAAGTTGAAGGAATAGCGGATATGTTAGAATGTGATGAATCCGTCGCTTGGGATCCTAATGTATGCGGAATCAAAGGAATCGGAGTCATCGAAAATACGGTGGAATTCGAATCATTACTGCAAGAATAAGCGCAGTGTGCACATGTGTTTGAAGCCCGGACTGTAGAAAGGTTAGCCCCAAGACGAACTTTCGACTAGGAAATCCCGTGGATTCCAGGATCAACTCCCCTTTGGTGACCAATATATCCACTATCTGAAAAACAGCTTAAGGCTTTACAGGAATACTAGGAAACCATGATTAAGCAGGGAAAGATTACTTATAGTCAATTTTCTATTATAGTATTTATACTATTTGTACTCAAACCTGCTGGAAGACTACGCCTAGTTGTGGACTACTGAAATCTAAATAAGATTACTATCTTCAACAAACATCCACTTCCACTAATGACCAAACCCAGAGATAGAGTAGCAGGCGCAAAGATCTTCACCAAGTTGGACCTTAAAGACAGTTACCACCTGATTAGGATTAAGGAAGGCGATGAATAGAAAACGGCTTTCCGGACGAGGTATGGGTATTACGAATACAAGGGTATGCCATTTGGATTGGTCAACAATCCCACCACCTTCCCTGATCGGTTGAACCAAGTACTTAACGAATACTTGGATGTCGGAGTTGTGTGTAATCTTGACGATATTCTCAGATATTCAAAGGATGAACAAGAACACAGCGAAGTGGAGAAGAAAGTTTTGCAAAGTCTGTCGGACTTTCCATTAGTACTATCAGTAAAAAGGTCTACCTTCCACGCCACTGAGGTAGAATTCCTCGGCTATATGGTAGAAGTTGCTGGGGTATCTATGAGCACCCGCAAGGTACAATCTATAATGATTTGGAAAGCACATAAGTCGGTTAGAGAAGTGCAAGTCTTTATTGGATTTTCTAACTTCTACCAAAGATTTATCAAAAACCTCTCGGCTATTTACCAACCTATAACCGAGACACTACATGGAAATCCTAAGAATTTCAAATGGGGAATGGAGCGTGACAAAGCTTTTGAGGAGCTAAAACAACGATTTACAACAGCTCCTATACTACATCACTTTTTCCCAGAAAGAGCCATGGTAGTAGAAACTGCTGATAGCGATTTCGCACACTGTTGCGTCCTTTCTCAATATTTTGAGAAAAGATTACATCCAGTAGCTTTCCATTCCAGAAAATTAAATTCCACGCAGCGCAATTATGAGATCCATGATAAAGAACTTCTCGCAATCCTAGAAGCATTTAAGGAATGGAGATACTACTTGAACGGAACAGAAGAACTGATTAGAGTGTTTACCACTCTTCAGAACCTACAATACTTCCTCACCTCAAAACTCTGGAGTGGCTGTCAAATTCGATGTGCTCAGAAGCTAGTGGAATATAATTTTCATATTGTATGCCAACCAGGCACTAAAGGCGGAAAGCCTGACGCATTAAGCAGATGGCGGAGCACTGTTCTAAAGAGGGAGCTACATATCTCGCAGAGAAAATTTTGCAATAAGAAAATTTCCTGGTATCACTAGTAGCGAGAGTAGGTGATGCAGGAGAAGAGAGGGATGGAGATAAGGATTTGTATTTGGAACCTCGAAGAGGAGAAAAGGAACCTGTTATGAGGGTCGAAGGATTGAGAAAGAAGGCATACTTGCCAACAAAGTGCTCAAGAATGGCGGCAGGACATGACCTGTATGCTACTGAGGATGACATTATCCGGAAATATGGACCAGCATTGATAAGAACAGGTATAGCTGTGGGGCTACCTGAAGGAACTTGCGGAAGGGTGGCCCCAAGAAGCGGATCAGCAGTTTGAAGCGGAATGTCCACCGGTATGGAAGTAATCGATCCAGATTACACCGGTGAACTCAAAGTCATACTTTTCAACCATAAGGATGTGGACTGCCAAATAAGAATGGGCGATCGCATAGCTCAACTACTGGTAGAAAATGTCAACACTTCAGACATGATGGAAGTGGACGACTTGGAAGAAACGGGACACGGGATCACAGGATTTGGAAGTGCTGATATAGTAACAAGATCCTTGATCGTGAAGGAACAGGAACCTAGCATCAGCTACCTGCAGGCATTGGCTAAAGACAATGAACTTTGGTATCACATTTCAGAAGTACCCAAAAAAGTTCTAATGTCAAACGCCATTACCCTACAAAAGGGTATGAGGCAGTTCAATCCTGAATTGCTAAGCAAGATATAGGCAGCTGTCGGATCAGATGCAAGTTGGAGGCAACGGAGGGAAGAACTAATTAGTTGACAAGACGAAGGAAAGGATTTCCCCAAAGACGGGACATTACCCGACGATCAACTATATTATAAGCAAAGACTATTTGTACCAGATTGCCAAGCACTATATACCAAGATCGTGCAAGGATGTCACGATGCAAGGGTTGCAGGACATTTCGGACAAGAAAAGACTTTGGAAATAAGCATGATAGACTTCTACAGGAAAGGACTTACGGCATGGGTCAACAACTACATACGATCCTACAAGGAATGCCAACATAAAAAATCACCTAGACATGCTGAGTACGGATTATTGCCACCACTGCAAATACCCTAAGCAGCTTGTGTATCCATTGCAGTGAACTTCATTACACAACTACCAGAGTAGCAAGGATGCACACAGATAATGATATTGGTTGATCGATTCACGAAGATGGCACATTTCATCGGACTACTGACGTCAGTAATGGCCCAAGATGTCGCAAGGGCCTTCCAGAAAGAAGAATGCAAGCTGCACAACCTCCCAACTGAAATCGTCTCAGACATGGACTCAAAGCTCGCAGGAGAATTCAGCGAATAGCTCTTCAAAGCCCTGTAACCGCCTCTCGGGAGATGCGGTAATCGTAGGGTTGGCGGGCTTTCTTCTGTACCAAGGTGGTAGCTAGCAAATCAAAGTCCGGAGGCTTTAGCCAAGGTTGTTGAATAGACTTCTTACTGTATCACAACTACTGAAGCCTCCGAGATGTTTGGTAGGTCTCAAACTAAAGATTCTTGAAGTGAACTGAAGAGAGTAACTGTTCAACCAAGTATATTGAAAACTCTGTCTGCCGAAGTCTGCTCCTTCTAACAAGAAGAATAACAGTTATTAAATACACTTTTTCTAGGCTACCGGAAGCCTTGTTCTCATAACATAATGGACTCCCAAACGGTAGCCCTGAAACCAAACATAAAACATATCGAGTATCAAACCGATACTCGAAACCAAACATAAAACATATAGAGTATCAAACCGATACTTGAAACGAAGCATAAAACTTATAGAGTATCAAACCGATACTCGAAACCAAACATAAAACATATAGAGTATCAAACCCTATACTATCAGGCTAGAGGCACACCTCTAGAGTATCAAACCGATACTCGAAACCAAACATAAAACATATAGAGTATCAAACCGATACTCGAAACCAAACATAAAACATATAGAGTATCAAACCCTATACTATCAGGCTAGAGGCACACCTCGTTTCCTGAAACATATTCAAAACTCAAACAGTATCAACTGATGCATGAAAATCTTAACCAGTAACCAGTACCGGTTACACCCCGAAAACAATATAAAACCCTTATTTCAAAACACAGGAAGAAAATTCCTAATCCTCACTGTCATAATCAGAATTCAAATAAGGATCCCAAAAACCTCTATCAACTGGGGGCACATTTTGATAGCTCTCAAAACCATCTTTAGTAGGAGAGTAATACATAGGAATAAACCCCAAAAATACCCCAGGAAACTCATCTCCTGGCATGTTATCTGTCCACCATGCCTGAACTAATTCCATCGCGTGTTCTAATCCTTCCCCTGGTTCCCAACTATTCTCGCTTGCTGGGTATCCCTTCATGCTAACCAAAAACTGTCCCTTTCCATATCGTTCCCTGTAATCGATGACTGATTGAACTTCCCATTCTTGTTCTTCGTTGATGAAGATGGGTGCCGCCTTTGCAAATGTTCCTCCTGGAAATCGGAAATCGTCGTTAGGGTGATAAGGTTTGACTACTGAGCAGTAGAAAACTCCTTTCTTCCTTCAGTACATTCTAGCATCCATGCTAACTGTATAGTTCTGAGTATGTTCGTCAAATTCGAGTACTGTAAAAGGGCCGCGCCAGTGTGGCTGCAATTTCCGAGATCTGCCGGATTCTGTTGCAAACTGGTCTCCAAAAACCCTAATTTTTTCCACAATCTCGACAGGTTTGTGTGAGTTCCTCCTCTTGATTGCCACTCTGTTTGCTCTTACTCTAGCCAACCGTAACGCTTGGTATGCTGCATTTCTGATTTCCTGGTGTCGATTGTAGTAATCATCGGATGCGGGTACTGTGGTAGCATTGACTTTATAGGTATCGAGTAGTTGGTATTCTCATCCATACACAGCCTTATATGGTGACATTCCAATAGTATCGGAGTGACCTGCATTGGAGTAAGCTGTTACATCAAGGAGGGAGGTAAGCCAGTTGGTCTGGCGGGCATTAACAACATTCCTTAATGCTGTTTTCAGTTCTCGAATCTTTCTTTCTGCTTGTCCATTGGTCTGGTGGTGGCCAGGCGTAGCCATCATGTGTTCGACTCCTATCGTCTTCAAAGTTTGTTTCCAAAACCGGGAGGTGAACCGAGGATCAGCATCGCTAACAATCGACGTAGGTATTCCCCGAGGGCTGAAAATATGGTGTCGGAGTAACTCCATAGTCGAAATTGCAGTGGCGTTTACTGATGTTGGTATCAGCTAGCTGAAACCAACCGCTCTATCTACTACCACCAGTACTGAATCAGGTCCTTTCAGCTTGGTAAAGGGACCCATGAAGTCAATAGCATAACTCGAAAATATCTCCGAGGGAAAGGGAAGTGAGAGGGTGTTGCCAGTAGGCAATGTAGTCCTTTCCCGGTTCAGTTGACAGATATCACATTGCTGGACATAGTCTTTGAAATCGTTCCTCATCTCCGGCCAGTAGATGTATTCTGTTCCGTATCAGAGGTTTCGATCAGCGCTATGGTGTCCCTTATTATGTATTTCTCCTATCATCAGTTCCCTTAGTGTTTCTCCATTCACTCCATGACCCTTCGGAATGTAAAGGCGATCTTCACCTCCTCTTGTGGAAGCGTACAGTAGCCCATTACGTATTTGGTAAGGTTGCATCATTCCGTTTCGTGAAGTAAGGTTGGAATCCTTTGCTAACCGATGGATAGGGTCATTTCTATATCCTTTATCCATCTGTTCCCTCCAAATGTTCTTCATATCATCCACTCCTGGGATGATATCCCTTTCGTCTACCACTCTTTCTAATACCTAACCTCCTCCTCCTCTTCATGTGTTTCATACACTTTGTAGAGCTCGCGCTTCTCGTGAGGTAGGGAGGGTGGTTCCACTATTGGAACCTCATTCAGGTATGCGAGAGCCCCTCCATAGAGGGGCTCGTTGTGGTGGTGTTCAGGGTACTTGGAAGTCAGACTTTCGGTAGGGGGTGTGCCACAGCCTAGCGCTTTCTTGACACGTTCTTTGATGGCTCGGATATCGAGGCTTGAGCGTGGTGAGTGGGTATCTCTATCATTGTGATCGTCATCAGTGTTAGGCGGAGTTTCGATAACTGGTGGACTGCTGCAGGGGGACCCAGCGTAGGTCTTAGTCTTCGGTTTCAATTCCTCGTGGTCAGGACAGAAAGGTATGTTGCAGAATGCCCACTGCATTGATGCATGTTCAAGTTCCTCCTCACTCCTACCACTGGTATTACTTCGTTGGTCCCCCCAATCGTTTAGAGGTTCGCTATTTCTGTAATCGTCTGCATCTAGCTGTGCTTGCTCCACGCTGCAGTTGCTTCCACATTCTCAGTGAGCACTGATGTCCTCAACTGTGAGGGCTTCGAAACGAGACATTTTGTGTTCAATAGTAGGTTCTTCGCAGGAAAGGAAGGATGAAATAGGTGAGGAACTAGGTAAATCGTCTTCTGATGTAGGATCGTTTGCAGTATGTGGGTAATCATCGTTCTCATCATAAAGGCGGGATAAAGCATCCGCCAAATAGTTCCATTTTCCTGGTCTGTACATCATTTCAGTATCATACTTCCCAATAAACCCTCGCCATCGTAACTGTTTTTTGGTAGATGTTCTGCTCGTCTTGAGGTACATCAGAGGTAGATGATCTGTGACAATAGTAAACTTCCTTCCTGCTAGTATGTGATAAAATGCCGTTAGTGCATCAACTATCGCTAGAGCTTCCTTGTCGGTTGTGCCGTAATTCATTCGGGCATTAGAGAATTTCCTGCTATGAAGCGAAGCAGGTCTGGCATTTTCTGCTGTTTCTCCCTGTCCTGCCCATGCTCCCACACCTGTGTTGGATGCATCAGTTATTAACCATATTGGAAGTCACGAATGATATTGTAGTGGTTTCATAACCTCGTATTTTGAAACAAGTCGCTTAACATTATCCACGGCTTGGTCCTGGGTGGCGGTCCACACAAATTCTGCAACTCCAGTGAGTTCCGTTAGGAGTGATGTAATGGTTGTAATATGTGGCAAAAACTGGCTGATGTAGTTGACCGTTCCTAGAAATTCCTGTGACTGTTTCTTAGTCTGTGGCGTAGTCCATTCTTTGATCTTTGCTATCTTTTCTGGTGCTGGTGAGAGTCCTTCATCATTGACGACATGGCCCAACACCTCTACGCTTGTGGCGAAGAATTCTGATTTCTTCCTGCTTGCGTAGAATCGTGTGTCCTTCAGTTTGTCGCAAATCACAGATAGGTGTTGCAAATGTTCAGTCTCTGTATTGGAAACAATGCGTATATCATCAATATATACCCACATGAATCGTCCTGGGTAGTCCGCAAATAGATCGGACATTATGTGCATGAATGTTCCTGGGGCGTTCATATCTCCCTGTAGCCTTACTTTGCTAACAAAGCATCCAAATGGTGTTTTAAAAACGTTTTTGCTCACATCCTCTAGTTCTACTCTTGTTTGAAAGTAGGCATCGCTAAGATCGATTTTACAGCGGTATCTTGCCCTAGCTAGAGCATTCAGGATCATTTTTTGGTCTGGAATGGTTTCAACATCTTTGATAGTGATCTCATTCCGCGCCGTGAGATCTACTAATGGCCTCATTGGATTCTTGTCCTTTTTTTCTTGTGCAAACATGGGTGCTGCCGATGAAACTGGTTGTCTCTGGATAATTCCCGCTTTCTCCTTTTCGCTTAGCCATATGCTCATATCGGTTGCCCATCGTTCCGGTATCGAGTAAGTGGGTAATGAGCGCTGCTCTTTCCCTGGTTGCAGATCTATCTTATGATTGATCTTTCTTAGGGGTGGTAAATCTTCCGGTATGTCATCAGGAAATACCTCCCCGTGTCGCCTCATGACATCTTCAATGCTGATCACCGCTGCTCGCATCATACCAATAGTAGGTGTGCAAATAAGGCGAACATTCTGTTTGGGTAACAGTATTGCTAATTTACCACATTCGATTTGAGCTTGGTGTTGTTCTCGGAAAGGCATTCCTATCAGTGCATCATATTTCAACAGGTTTCCGACCAACATCCTAGTTCCTGGTGCACTCAGCTTTCCTCCTGATATGTTGACAGAACATTCTTTATGAGCTTCGGATCGTGATCCTTTCCTAGCTAGGTGTATTCTGATCGGTGTTTTTAATTCCAGACAAGGAATTCCGTGCGTTGTCACCAAGGTAGCACTAATCAGGTTTGCTCCTATTGATCTGGTATCGAACCGGACTCTGGCTTCTTTGCCCTTGATGTGCATCGTTCCTTGGAGAGCGTCATAGGGTTTGATGTTTGTTGGTCTAGCAGCCATTGTGATAACGTCTTCCTCTTCTTCCTCTATTTCCATACCCTTGACAAACACTTCTTTCGCTAGTTGTTCTTGTTCTGTTCTGTTGGAGGTAACTTCTTTCTTCACCTTAGCCTTGCCCTTGCCTTTACACTTTTCTTCTTTGCTAGGACAGTCTCTTGCTAGATGTCCTTTACCACCGCAGGTATAGCAAAGACCTTTTTCTTTTCGTTCCTTAGGTTTTGAGTCGGGCTTGTTGCTCGTTTTCCGATTGTCCTTCCGGCCTTCTTGTTTGGAAATGAATTCCTTCACTGGTTTTTCGAACCTTTCTTTCCCATAAGCACCAGTGCTTTTTAGGGTAGCATCTATGCTTTCCGCACTTTGTATAGCTTCCATAACAGTGTCAGTTTCAGCATGCTGTAATTCTGCTTCTTGCCGTAGTCTAGGGTGCATGCTCTTGAAGAACTGTTAAATGAAAGCATAGTCGCTTATGGTATTTGCAGGTAGGCGTGATCGGAACATTAGCATGTCAGTTGCTATGGTTGATATTCGCTGTATCTTGCCATTGTGCACTTACCTGATTTCACGGAACTTGCGATAGGTATCATCTTTCTATTTTGAAGACTAGAATCTTTCCTGCAGGAATTCAACAAGGTCTTCTCTGGTCATGTCTGCACCGAAATACTCTGCTGCTTGGAAAGCTGCTTCTTGAGCTCGTCCTTCAGTATAGAGGATCCAATAGTTTCCTCCTCCGGCCTCGCTAGTCCATAAACCATTAATCCATAGGTATAACTGTACTGAATTATACCATCTAGCGAATGCTTCCGGTTTGAGCTCTTCTCCTTCACCGGTAAACCTATTGGGCGAAGGTACTTTGATGCTGAGTTTAGCTGTAACAGCTGGGTTAGGCCTAGGTGTCGGTGGTCTAGGGACTTCTGGTGCTGGGGCCGCGGACCCCGAGGGTCCTGCTTCTGAAGCCATGCCGTCTGATCATTTATCACTATCCGAGCTTTCTGGATCGTTACTTGGCGGTGCCGGAGGTACTTGTGTACCTGTAGGCTTTCTTCAGGATTCTGGGTACCCTCCAGGGGTAGTGGCTGGCGGTTCGAGTGGTTGTTGTGATGATTCTTCTGTCGATTGTGCAGCAGCGTCTCTGGCTAACTGCCTAGCGGCTGCTTCACCGGCTGCCTGCTCCAAAGCTGGAGTCTTTGTGAACCGTCCTTTGGAATCCCTGGTACGCTGTTGAGAACCTTTCTCGGGGGCCTTGCCCTTACTTGGTCCTGAAACGCCTTCTATCTTGATAACTTGCTGAAGTTAAAAAAATGTAACTACCTCTTGGGAGATGCAGTAATCGTAGGGTTAACGGGCTTTGTTCTGTACCAAGGTGGTAGCTAGCGAATCAAAGTCCGGAGGCTTTAGCCAAGGTTGTTGAATAGACTTCTTATTGTATCGCAACTACTGGAGTCTGCGAGATGTTTGGTAGGTCTCAAACTAAAGATTCTTGAAGCGAACTGAAGAGAGTAACTGTTCAACCAAGTATATTGAAAACTCTGTCTGCCGAAGTCTGCTCCTTTTAAAAAGAAGAATAACAGTTCTTAAATACACTTTTTCTAGGCTACGGGAAGCCTTGTTCTCATAACATAATGGACTCCCAAATGGTAGCCCTGAAACCAAACATAAAACATATAGAGTATTAAACTAATACTCAAAACCAAACATAAAACATATAGAGTATCAAACTGATACTCGAAACTAAGCATAAAACATATAGAGTATCAAACCGATACTCGAAACCAAGCATAAAACATATGAAGTATCAAACCGATACTCGAAACCAAACATAAAACATGTAGAGTATCAAACCCTATACTAGCAGGCTAGAGGCACACCTCGTTTCCTGAAACATATTCAAAACTCAAACAGTATCAACTGATGCATGAAAATCTTAACCGGTAACCGGTACCGGTTACAAGCGCCAGAAATTAAGAGAAGACTGTCGGCGATATACGATCCTCAAACTGATGGACAAACTGAACTAACAAACCAAGCCCAGGAAGGTTACCTGCGAAGTTTTATCAACTATAATCAGGACGACTAGTATCAGCAATTACCTTTGGTCGAACATGCCTATAACAACTCCGCTACCAACGCTCGTGGGATGTCACTATTCTATGTGAACTATGGATTCCATCCACTGACAGAGTGGATGAAGGAGCGCCAAGGTCAAAATCCAGGGGCAACACTTTGTGCAAACTGGATTAAGATAATACATGAACAAGCAAGAGGGTCACTAGAAAGGACAAGGGAAGGAATGTCAAACTAGGAGGACCGGAAAGCACGACAACAGCTGGACTTCAAGATCGTGGACAAGGTAATGTTAAATGCAAAGGACTTAGGAACCCGACGGAAATCAAAGAAGATAAGTCCTTAGCTATACTGGCCTTTGCAAATCATGGAAAAACACAGATCATGAGCCTTCAAGCTCAACATATCCCATTGATGTAATATTCACACCGTATTCAATGTCGGACCAGTGGAAAACTATTGCGAGTCAGTTCATGACAATCGTCAGCAACTCCCTAAAGAGCCATAGGATATTGACGGTGATCTGCAACGGGAGGTTGAGAAAATAGGGCGCGGCGAGATCAGTTCTCACAGGAAACGGGTACGCGGCCGCTATCAGGAGAAGTGGGAACTGTGGTACTTTGTCAACTGGCAATGGTGTTCAGAAGATGAGAACACCTGGGAGCCTGCTACCAGTATGGAAAACGCGTAGGCAGTTGTAGAGAATTTTCAAAATAAAAATCTGCACATGCCAGGAAGGGCAGAAGTAAAACAGTGCGTAAAAGGTTTTCCTACCATGGCTAAGCAAATGCGGCAGGTTTTTCACCCTGACCACATTGAGTCTTAAAAAGCATATAGAAGAAAAATGTGAGGAAGTAATAAAGGCATTCAAGGCGAAGCGTGGTAGGAGAGAGCTCATGTTATTGATACGGAAATGAGAGGGAAGCGCACAGACCCACAATAGGGTAATTGCACAGGGACCTTCAATTTATCGGAGTGCGAATACCTCCCTCCGGTCTTCTCATGGGGTCCGTGCATCATTAGCGAGACTTTCAGAGTTGCGTCCCATAACTGAAATGTCACCACAATGAAGCAGACTTCATAACACCATATGCAACGCCACCCTCTGTCCAACAGCATGCTGTTCGCAGGAACTACGAGGGAGGACATTTAGCGATATCCGGGACGTGGAATGAATAATATCCGTCCCAGGCGCATTGAGATAGTAGGCTTCAAAGTTAGGCTTCCTAACTTTGGCCTGCAAGTGATGAGACATTTTCAGTGAATGACTCCAAGAGGATGTCCTAGTTGCAAGAGCTATTAAGGGTATACCAATCCACCCATCCCCTTTTGAGATCAGCTGTAGGTTGGTTGGTCCTAGTGATAGGACCCCTCTACTGAGGCCGGCGGACCAAGGGGCAGCATGCTCAGAAAGGATAACCTATATAAGTGGGAGACCCTTAAGACGTTGACACATTGGGCTCAGACATGCAATTGGTACTAAGTGGCACGGCATGAACTTGATCACTTCATGACTGAGGAGACTACTGGAATGACAGTCAACAAGAATAAAGCAATATAATAGTCTACGCGGATATCCCAGTTAGAGGCCACGGTTTGGTATAACAAATAGAGCAGTCATCACAATGTAGGAATACTATTCCGAGTCCGTGAAAGGGTGTGATAGGTTTCAGGTCCAAACCGTGTTCGCACTATTAAGATTCGGGACATTTGTAACAGCTTCTTAGGAGATGCAGTAAACGTAGCGTTAACGGGCTTTATTCTTTACCGAAGGTGGTAACTAGCGAAGCAAAATCCGGACGCTTTCACTGAGGTTATTGAAAGGATTTCTTGCTATATAGCAACTACCAAAGTCTCAGACATGTTTGGTGGATCTCAAACTAAGGATTCTCGAAGCCAAGTGAAGAAAGTAACTGTTCAACCAAGTATATTGAAAAACTCTCTCCGTCGAAGTCTGCTTCCTCCAATGTGGAGGATAGCAGTTCTTAAATACACTTCTTAGGATGCCAAGAACCTTATTCTCATAACATATAAGACTCCAAAATGGTAGCCTTGACACCAAACATAAAACATATCGCGTATCAAACAGATACTCGAAAAAAAACATAAAACATATAGAGTATCAAAGCGATCCTGGAAACCAAACATAAAGCATGTAGAGTAGCAAAGCGATACTCGAAACCAAACATAAAGTATATAGAGTATCAAACCGATACTCGAAACCAAACATAAAACATATAGAGTATCAAACCGATACTTGAAACCAAACATAAAGCATATTGAGTATCAAACCGATACTCAAAACCAAACATAAAACATATAGAGTATCAAATCCTATACTATTAGGCTAGAGGCATACCTCGTTTTCTGAGACCAATTCAAAACTCAAACAATATCAGCTGATACCAGAAAATCCTAAACCAGTAACCAGTACCGGTTACAGCATTTGCATATGAAAACCATAGTTCTACCTCAGAGGCATGGTAGTTAGAAGTAGTCTGCGAATACTCTAACATGGGATATAAATATCAAAGTGCTTTCTGAGCTTTACCGACATGAAGCAACGGAGAAGAGATCTTATCAATATCAAATTGTTTACCTCATAGATCTTTACTTTACTTTTACTTTATCGAGAAGAGCCTTCCTTAACAGATTATCCGAACCAAGATTTTAGCCTACGTCACTTAGTTATACTAGAGATAGGCGTCCGGCTAACAGACTCGCCAGGCCCCGTAATGGTCCCACCCCTTTCGTCTGGCATCGTCTGGCATCCTCCCCCATCCCGGCGATTCTCCTCTATGGAGTGGACCTCTTCTCCCCTAGCCTCACCGTCCTCCATCCGCTGTCCCTCTTTTCAAGATCTGTGCAGAGTTGTGTAATAAATTGCTCTTCTTCAACTCCCCCTGGCATCTTGGCAAGTGAATCAGCTCTCCTCCCCATCCCTCTATTAGTACTCTACCGACAACAGTTGGCTGCTGTGTAGCTAGTGTGCCTCCCCACCGAAGCCAACTCAGTGGCTGCTAGGCTCCACTCGTTCTTGCCCGCCTCCTCCCCCTTCCAAGCCCTGGAGGACCACCGTCATTTCTCCAGGGGCCTGACGTCCGTCTATGTCCTCTCCTTTAGAAAGCTCCGCCCCCCTTGCCCTCCTATTAGGAAACACCTGCCGCTAGACGTGATCACACACCGCACTCTCTCATTCTTGGGCGCCTCATGCCCCATTCTGGTGGCATCACTCAGCCTTCTTCCTCCTGACCAGCTCTACCTGAGAGAGGGGATCCCGCCCTACCAGTCAATCAAAACATGACTAAGAGCTACACTCACCAGGGATTAGGCCACTCAGTTGCCCCCCCCATCCTACTACAAATACGCCGCATCCCTCTCTCCCCACTCTTTCATGGGTTGGGGAAGGATTACAGCAGGCAGGATCCACCAAATGCACGCGGGCAAGAGCTACCTTACTGCCCACCCTTCGTGGTTCACTAATGACCCCTCTCTCCGTGGCCTCCGGTGCAAGGAGGATGAAGGGGACTTCGCTCATATCACACTGTACTATGTGTCGCGCAAGGAACCTAATGAGCGCCACCTTTATAGGCACGCAGACATTGGCAGGGACAGCCCACTCTGGACTGACACAGACACTCTGCACTCCCTGGCGCGAGACCTCAATGTAACCACCACAGGCTTTCCCCCCGGCATGCCGCCTGCATGCGGGGACCTCCCGCCCAGACTCACGCCCAGCAGGACGGAACTCCCGATCCATGTTTTCAGGCCTTGAAGCCTGACACCCACCTACTGCTTTGATCTACCCACTGTGTCCTGTCATTTTTGCTTTGAAGGTTGGATTTATTTTTCATTATGATTTCTGTACTTTGCTGCTTTAGTTTAGCGGGATTTCACGTTGGCTATTGGACACTACTAGCAGGATTTCACATCTTTGGTGCGTGGGATTCCCTTCTGCTTGCGATTTTGAGACCGAGGTTTTGTTTATCCCATAGCTAGGGCTGCATGCAAGTTCTTGTACCATAAACAATGAATATATGATGATAAAAAAGAAAAAAAAAAGAAATAATATGACTAATACACAAAATAGTCCTAGCTTGGCAATTGAGATGTGGCTGTGTATAACACATTTTGCATTTCCTCACCGAAACTAAGACATTTCAAACGATTATACCACCTCTTGGAGAATATTAATTAATATAAAAAAACCACTATCTTATTCTCCTTCATAATGCCTATCATGTAGTGGTTTTTCCAAGATAATAGTTGTGATTATTGACAATGTATAATGATTTGAAAACAATAGAAAGTCAGGTACACATTGTGAATTGCAGGAACCATAACCCAGGCGGGATTTAGCATCTTGAGAAACAAGCCGGTGATCCCCCATAGCTCCAAACCTGAACCACTCACTCAAAACGTCAACCCTCAATGCAAACCTCCAGCCCACCATGTTCCCAATACTGGGCGTACTCTGATAACTGTCTGATTAAGAGAAAACATCTCTTAGTTGCTGAGAAGAGGTATTACCACTGAAGCACAGTGCGATAAGGTAGGAAAGTATAATCGGTTGTTCAATTTAAATTTCATTTTAACTTGTACTGCCAAAATTGGCTTACGACCAATCTCCTCCATCACAACATCCCCCACCACTCTCCTATGCACCAAGGCTACATACAAGTACCAACACTGTACCCACATACCAACAATGTACCCACATGCCACCAACAGCTATTAAATACAAGACAAGAACTAAAGTTCAAAAGGACAACCCAATCAGCCCGCTCCGTAGACCCTCTGGCATGGTCCAAACCACAGTTCCCATAGCAAGTCTGCATCATTCTCGCTCTAAATTAGAACAAACATAGAGTGAAAAATGAACTACAGGCTACACCGTGGCCAAACCTGCAAGGCTGAAGGCAAGACCAAGTGTTAACCAGTACAAAATAAATAAACACTACCACGGTATGAATACGCTCTCGCAATACCTCCTAAACTAGAGAAAGCCCTACCTCAACAAACCTACAACAAACAAACAAAACACATGCAGCACTGAGGCAGAGAGGTAAAGGCAAGGCGGCTAAACTCATGTACTGTATACCAGGCTGTCGACCCTGCCATACAATTACGGACACACAAGGGTCTGCCCGGGTACAACCCACAAGCACATACTAGGTGAGGCGGAACTGTATCCACTGCTCACCACCACCTACATACCAGCCACTAACATCTACGGGGGTCCTATTGAGCTGAATGCGAAACACAAAGGGACGTTGAAAAGACTTTACCGACTGTGTTGGCCCAACCGTCAGCCCCAAAAATACCAAGGACCAAAATACTCGTAGCTTGCGGGCCAAGAATTCAGCCCAACCTCAACACGTCCCGAAGAGCTGCGAGAGAGCCAGCTTGACCTGTGCCCCATCATGCAAACAATCAAGCCCAAACTACTAGGAGGGTTAGTGAAACAATGCACCCAACTGGGCACCCCAAACATAACAAGAAACCCAACAGAGATGCGGAAAGATTTTACCCACAGCAGCTACCCAAGCCAAAACTACTGCGGGCACACACACTGCCCACAGGGAGGCCAGAACGGCAGCTGAACCACATCGTGTCGTGGGGTGTAACAGATAGAGCCAGCTTGACCTGAACGCCAGCGCAGGAACCACGGAGCAAAAACATGTGTAAGAGGTGGGGGATATGCCATAGCAAACAAATGCTGCACACCCAGAGCAAACCGAGCACCAGCGAAGGGAGGAATGCCACACTTGTCCGCAAAGGGAGGGTATTACTGCCGATCTCCGGGGAACCCATCCGGCCCCTGTCCACAATTTCCGGCAGGCCCTGTACCAGGGCCTGGCGACTAGTCATCTCGCGCCACCCCAACAGAACCGTAATCCCCAGCAGAGCAGGTGAATTGACAGGGTCAAAAGGCTTGCCAGCACAAAGGCGAAAAGATCAATACATTGTAATCCAAGAGAAACAAGTTCTCCTAGGCCTCAGTAGTAAAGCTATCCTGAATCCCAACTGTAGAAATCGTGCAATAGCCCAATCTTCATCTCAAACCCATAGTAAGAGGAGGGGCCACAAAGTAGGAAAGGGGGCTGAATAATTGACAGAGGGTAGAACCCGTGGAAGAAACACCTGAGCGCCGGGGCCCGTGTTAACCGCTTGTTCTGAATTGTAACCTAGACAGGCTTTAGCAACATCAAAAAATGAGCTGGTGATCCCCGATCGCTTCCAGCTCAAACAGTGCAGCCAAAACGGGAACCACCAATACCCGCCACAAAGTTACTTGATCCCAGATACTTGGTGGACTTAGATATCTGCCCGTCCCTGAGAAACAAATAAGATGTGCTGCGAAGAGGTATCATGGCTGAAGTGGAGTGTGTGATGGCAGGAAAGCATAATCGGTGGTTCAATCTCAATTCACTTATACTGGTACTGCCAAATTGGTCTATGAAAAGTCAACCCAATCATAACATTTGCTAACACTATCCTTCGTGCAAAGTCTACATACAAGTACCACCGGGGAACCCGCCCACTTCAAACAGCTATTAAGTACGAGATGATAATAAACCCACAATGACAAAACCCAAGCAGCCTGCCCCGTAAACCTTCGCTTATGGATTGAACCGCGGTTCCCATAGCAAGTCCACATCTTTCTCCCTGTAAATTACAAGAAACCTATCGTGAAAACCCAGCGACAAGTACTACCCAGGCCTAAGTCACAAGATGGAGGAAAAGACCAAGTTCTAACTGGTACAAAATAAATAAATTACTACTGCCATTTGAATACCGTCTTGCAAACTACCCACACAGTGGAAGACCCCACCTGCAACAAACAAACTATATACAAGCAAAGTACAAGCAGCACCACGGCAGAGAGGTAAAGGCAATACCCCTAAACTCACATCCGCACGCCAGGCCATTGACCCCTCCCCCACAATTATGAATACGCAAGGATCTGCCTGGTTACTACCAGAAGGTACTGACCTAGTGGGGAGATCCGATACCAGCTCCTCGCCACTACCACCTTACTAGGCACTATCATCTAGCCAGGCGGTATTCAGTGGAACATGAAACCGAAAAACGGGAGCGGAAAAGGATTTTTACTAACTGGGAATGCCTAACCGCCTACGAAAAACTACCAGGAGGCACCTCACTCCCAACCCGAAGCCCAGAAATGGAGCCAAACCACAACGCATCTCAGAGCACAACAGAGAGCGCCAGCCAGACCGGTACCCCATCGTGCGAACAACAAAGCACAAGCACATAGGTGGAGGTGTGAAACTGCGCCCCCAACCGGGCCCCACAAGCTGAACTTGAAATACAACAGGGAAGCTGACAGATTCTACCGACCCCGGGTGCCCAATCCAAAATTACCATGGGCCACCAGACTCCCAAGCCAGAGGACAGGAAGGCAGCCCAACCACAATGTGTCCCGGAGTGTAACAGCGAGAACCAGCTTGGCTTGAACCGCATCGTGCAAACCCGCGAGCCCAAACACCTGTTCAAATGGCGGGGACTTGCCATAGCAAACAAATCCGCAATACTAGGAGCGAGAAGACTGCCAGTGAACAGAGGAATGCTACACATATCCCCGCAGGGAGAGTGAGACCGCCAAGCCCCAATCCACCCATTCAGCCCCTACCACCACACCAAACGCCAGGCCCTAGCAACCAGTCACCTCCCACCATTCCCACAGAACTGGAATTCCAAAGAGGGCAGGAAAATTGACAAGATCAATAGGCTTCCCACCTGCGAAGGTGAAAAAATCAACCAGTTGTCTCCCAGAAGAAATAACTCCCCATGCGCCGCAGTAGTAAAACTACCATAAATCCCGACCATCAAAAGTATGCGACAGTCCAATGGTCACCGGAAATCTGCAGCAGAAGGAGGGGCCATCCAATAGTAAGTGCGGCGGAGTTGTTATTCCAGCGTCTAACGCCATGAGGAAAGATGTGAGCTCTGGGGCCTGTACTAATGTCTCGTCATGAACTGTAACTGCGAGGGGCAGCAGTATTTTGAACATCGCGCAGGTGATCTCCCACTGCTTCCAATCAAAACACTCCTACCAAAACTCGAACTATCAATGCCAGCCCCCAAGTAACTCGGTCCAGCATACTAAGTGAACCTGGATATCTGCCCATCTGACAGAAAGTAATGAGTTATACTGCCCAGAAGTATCACCGCCGAAGGGGAGTCTGAAGAGGTAGCAAAGTATAATAGGTGATTGTGTGAAGCAATAACTAACAGGCTCCAATGTCCTCCGTTTATAGTTCTTCCCACAACCCATGTACAAATCAAAACAACTATGAGTTGCAACTGCAACTCATACACTATCATAACATAAAACTCATATGACCACATTATTCGGCATGTGCAGGAAATCATATATCCTTCTGGACTGCCCCCTTGGATGTGTTCATAGCGCTTGTAACCTATTAATAGTTGAGGTACATGAAAGTAAACTATTGCAAACTGCCTTCTTGGTCTCGTGCACAGTCTCCATGACCTCTGAATAGGTCATGCGCGTGAAATAACAATATAACAAATGAAACCTGGTGACCAATATCCTCATCATGGTATGAATACTTCCGCTCACTCTATATGCCAAGAAATCCTAACAATAGCTTCTCTGTACCATAAACTCAGTTTGTTGAGGTTCATCGCTGCCCTCAGTATCTATTTCGGAAGTATTCCGATCTCATGTACCTTGTAACGTGGGCGCATCATCGGCGAGCCAGGTCAGTCGTACCTGTTCCTCCTTTCTGGCCTACTTCTCTTTATTGTATGCTCTTTTCAGTTGTCATCTTTCAAACCCTAATGTTGTACTCTCTATCTTCTATCTTGCAGCCAGTACATTGGCTGTATCTAGTTGATGTTGGAGGTCCCAAATCATGGTCTCCAATTCTTTAATCTTTTCCTTCAATTCCTCCCCTTCCTTGTGTAGCATCTCTTTTCTGATAAACGGTTTTTTATCCTCCCTTTTTGCCATGTATTCAGTCCCTCGCACTTTATCTTCTTGGGCTATTTTCTCTACCTGACAGTCACAGCGATTGTCGTAGCAATTGCGACACTTGTTTCTTTCGTGTTTTGGCTCCAAGGGTATCCTAGGAGTCTTTTCTTCTCTGTTATGATCCTACCCGCTACCTTTATCCAATGATCTTGTTGTGGTAGCCTCCGTTGGCCGCCAGCTTTTGTCACTTTTCTCCGATACATAGGCAGCGTAGTTGTCGTTTCGATATGTGGTCTATGACATTTCTGCCTCCATGCATTCTTTTTGTATTCCTTTTCAATTTTGTCAAGTTATTGGTGAACCTGTTCTGCCTTGTCTATTTCCATATCATCTACCTAGCTAATATTTGTCAAAGGGCTTCCTGGGGTATCATTGTTGGATCTGTGGGATGGCATCTTGGGTATTTATGAAGTTAGGGGCTTGGTACCACTCAGGATTGTGTTCTGGAACATAAGTGGTCCGCTTGGCCTGGTATGGAAGTTTCATGTGGAAGAGATGAGAGTCTGTTATCCCTTCAAGTGCGTATTCATCTGCAACTTCGATTTCCATGTGTGGTGGAGGCTATTTCTTTTTGATGCAAACGTATTGCCTTAGTAAGGTTTGCGGAGACGGGTGTGGAATGTAGGATGAGTGTTGCTCATCGAGTATGGAAAGTCAAGTTTATATGCTGTTACCGCTAAACATGCGAGAATTTCAAATGGCCCTAGTTTCTTGTAGTCGACTTTCATCGCAGGTCCTCTAGTTCATATATTTCGTGGTACCAACACCATCTTGTCGTAGACTTAGCAGTTGGAATCAGGATTTCACTAGCAATTGGCATACTTTTTTTGTTTCTCTGATGCATGACAAATTTCTTCGTATTGTATATCATGTAGTTGTTGCATATCCCTTTTTTCCGTTATCTTCGTTGTTATATCTGGTTTGGTCGCTTGATATATCGGATCATAGTGACAGTTCGCAAAGAAGGTTGTTGTCTTCATTGTTTTTTGTTCTCAGTTGTTGTATGCGAACTCTGCCAGTGCATGCATTCCTGCTCCATCATCTTGTTGATGATTGATATATGTCCTCAGATATTGTTCCAATATCATATTTGGTCGTTCTCTTTGCCTGTCACTGTGAGGGCAAAATGCTGTGCTGAGCTTTGTTGCAATCAGACATCGTTTTGCGATCTGTATCCCGATATTTGCCCCGAAGAGTGATCTTCAGTCTGATATGACATCTTTCCCGAATCCATGTAGTCTGCGACGCCAATCTTTCCATAGGTGCAAAAACTGTGGTGTATCTATATCTGTTCTGCATACCATAAATAGGGCCATTTGTGTAAGTATATCAATTTAGCTCCATATTGTATTGTAACTTTTCGATTCTTGTAGTCCCATAATAAAATTTATTGCGATGGATTCCCATGGTCCTCCAAGTGGTTCGATAGGTTTTCCTCACCCGTATGGTGCGTGATGCTCTACCTTTATCTGTTGGCATATGACACAGTTTTTAACATATCATTTGATGTCTTCCCTTATCATGGGCGCGTCGTATTCTCTCTTCATCATACCTATATTTTAGCCATTCCTCGGGGTCGTGCTTGTGATATGTCACGATTCCTTCTTATTGTCTCCATCCCTAGTAGTTCTTCATATAGAATTCTTATCTTGTTGTCGTACTATAAGTAGTTGCCTTCCTCCTGGCAGAGTCCTAGTACCAATCTTTTCATTTCTGCCTAGTTTTTCTTTAAAGCAACCCAGATTGCTGGTATCTTTATGATTTTTTTGCCATTGCTCTTCTGATCCATTTTATAGGGCTGTTATCTGACAGTGTTGCTGTTTCCATCTCGGTGATGAATTCGCATCCAGTTTCTTCCTTTTCTCTCTTGTAGTATCTTTTCTTTGCTAACAGGATCCCTTTTCTCTTTTCTATCCTTTTTTCATCCTTTATTGGTATCTCTCCTTGTCCTCCAGCATGGGCATCTGGTGGTCCTCCTTTCTTCCTTCGTTGGTATTCAATCTTGATATAGGATTGAGACAGGGTCTCACTCTATTTTGCTTGTCGTCGATTGTATTCTTTGGTGGTAGTTAAGGCTAGGAAATTCTTGTGCTCTGATACCACCCGTATGCTATGTTCACTTCCTAGAGCATATTTCCTCCTTGCCCTACGTGCCTGATCGATGGCTAATAGTTCTTTGTCATAGATGTCGTAGTTGCATTCTGCTTTACTCCTTGTCTTGAAACGGAGATGCTACTAGGCGCTAGATATTGTTGCTACCTAATTGTGATAGGATCCCGAAAGAATGTATAGTTGGATGCATCCATTTCGATACTAATTAGGAATTCGGAGTCCCAGTATCTTAATATAGGTGCCATTGACAGTTTGTTCCAAAGTACATCGACAGCTGTTTATGGTCTAGTTTCACAGTGCCATTGGATATCCTTGTTAGTTGTTTCGTATAGTGGTTTCACCAGGCAGCTCAATCGTAAGCCGAATCTTCAGTAAAAGTTGCAAGAGCTGATAAGGTTTTGTCTTTCTGCTACACTCCTGAGTGGTTTCCCTTTATCGATCACTTGTGTTTTGACCTGATTCTACTGTATTCGTTCCGCATTGAAGATTAACATCTAGTATTCGGTTTCATCGCAATTGAATTAGGATTTTTTAAGGTTTGAAGTGATTAGTGTGTCCATTAGTGCCTGCATTACATTCTTTAGATATCCTTGTGATATTGCGCGCAAGTCTAAGAATATATGAGAATATCATCTACATAGAGGATTCTGCATATATCTGGGAATTTGCTACATTTGGAATTGATCCATGCGGTCATATACCTGCTGCATTGGATAATCCGAAACCCCTCACATGGTATTCATAAAATTCTTATCTTGTTCGAGATGCGGTCCCGCTTTGGTTTCATTCTCCGATTCTGATATGGTTACAGGGGTCCTTAATGTTGTTCTTTGTGTAATATTGGGCTTTTCCCACTCTGTCCCATACTTCATCGATCAGTGGTAGTGGATATCCGTCCTCCTTAGTAACAGCACTCCATCTTTTGAAATCTACACATAGGCTGAGGTTTCTGTTTTCCTCCTCTGGTGAATAGGATTAGTGCTCCTGCTTATAACGATGATGGTCTTATCCATCCTCTCTCCAGGTTTTCGTGAACATATTCTCTAAACACCTTCAATTCTTTTTCTCTTAGGGAGCGGAGCTCCTTGAATAGTGGTTTTTTGACTAAGACGATCTTTTGGTCTTCATCATGATGTTCTGGTCGATCAGTCATTTCTCCCTCTTTGAACATGCCTCGAAAGTCAACGTATTCCTTCGGTACCAGTTGTCTCAATCTGATCTTTTTTCTTGTTTCTTCTTGTTGTACTACTAGTCTGGTGCCAATCATTGATGCTGCCGCCATTGCTGGCCCATTTTCTACTTGATCCCATTTAAGTATCCCGATATGTTCCCCTTTACGATTGAGTTCACGCATGTTTTTTGCTGATATAAAATGGATATCGATAGATTTCTACTTGTACTCTATAGCAGTGGTATTCGCAGTGCTACCAAATCCTTCTTTATATCTTCATATTTTTTCAGGGGCCACTACATCTTGTAGTTCTCTATTGTTGATCTTTTCAACAATCATTTGTGTGATTCTATCAACTTTCGGGACTTTTTTATCTTCTTCTGGGATGTTTATCAACAGGACTTTACCCTCTGCTTGATATTCTGAGTCTATTACCCCGGCTGCTGCAGTTACGCCGTGCATGGTTGCTGGTCCACTTTGTGGAGTGATTTTTCCCAAGGTACTATTAGAAAGTCCTATTGTGATTCCTGTTGTCATCACTGCTTGCCCTTTGGCCCACTAGATTTCATCAGGAATGCGGGATAAATCTTGTCCAGTTGCTTCTTTCGACCCTTTGGCTTGTATCTTTGCTTTAGGTTCCAACTTCTGGATCCTGACGTTGTCTTGCACAGTTATTGTTCCGGTAAATCAAGGGTACTGGTTTTCCCATTCCACCAGGTTCGTCAGGTCCTTATTTGATTTTATGGATTCTTTTAGGCATGCTTTGGTACACCGGTCCCTTGCGAAGTTGATTCGTCTTCCTTCCTAATCAATATTGAAATTGTGTTTCCCCAGCCATGGTATTCAGATAATTGCATTTTGCTTGAACCTATTTGCTACTGGGAACGATATTTTTTCATGATGGGTCCAATTTGCATACCTAGTTCGGCTATTCGGGTGATGGGTCCAGCTTTGCTTTTTTCACCGTTGACCACATTGATTTCTGTTGGTTTGATGATTTTCCTGAGAGGTATTTGTTGGGTGTAGCAGAATTGTCAGGCGATACAATGCTGCGTTGCGGCACAGTTGATCACGGCATTTGTTTCTGTAATTCTGTTTTCATCTAGGAGTTTTATTTTTGCCCCAAGTTGATCCGCTTCTTCTTCGTTGTTGTTGGTATAGATGATTGTTGCCTTATAGTCCATTACCATCGATACTTTTATCATCCTGGTAGGTTTGCGGTATTGATCATCCCGTCGACTACTCTTTACTGCCGACTTCCTTTGTTTAAATCCTTCCTATTTTCTGGTTCTTCGTGGCTTCTCATATCTCATGCTTGGACCTCTTTCCTTTTCCATGTATTTGCTCGATATCCTGTTTCGCTGTATTTACAGCATCAGAGGTAGTCCATTCGTTTCCGATATGACTCCTGAGATAGTCTTGTCAGGTTTGATACGAATCATTGTCCTGGTCTTTGTAAACCACTTCATGTTTGTTGGAAAGGTTGACTTCTTCTCCTAATAGCATCCAAATCCATAGCGTTTACACATTGTGTTATTGTTGCAGGGGTGAAAGTTCCATTATTATTTGTCGCTGAGGTTATCTCTTTTCCCAGTCCGTGTCTGTGCTATCTGTTTTCTCTGATTCCCGATTTCTGTGAAAAATGTTAACAAGTCTTTAGTAGTGTCGTAGGTTGTTGCTGTTAGGGTCCAGGCCTCCCATTGTTGTTTCTATACTCATCTTAGCAATGCTCATCATAGTGACTATGTGTCATACTCTGTGTTCATTGATAGGAGGCTCATATTGTGCCAGAACTCGGTCATTATCTCCCTGCCTTGTTCCATCTCTTAGATATCATTTCTGGTACCTGGTCATATGTCAATATCTTGCAATTGGCTTTTCAAACCTGGTTCACATTCCTCCAATTCATGCCAGACTCCTGATGTATTTCCTTCGACAATTGGATTGATCCATTTTTCTGCCCTATCTCTCAGCAGGGTTGGAGAATATTTTCTGTTTTTGTGGGTGTCTTCACCTGGACAGTTATTTCTAGCATAGTATGGGTAGAGTTATTCAAAGAAACAGTATAGTTTCGTTGATGTGCCATTGATCGTGTCCGAATCTTGGAGTTTGAGGATTTCCTCTCTCAGAGCTGGTCAGAAGGGTGTCATCATTGCTTCCATCTTTGCCTGCGCTAGGCTCAGCATGTTGATTGGTGGCGCTGGAGATTGTATGGGTGGAAGTGCTCCATCTTATTCCTTAGCTTGTCCTTCCAGTCTGTCGTTGGGTATTGCTGAAGAGACGCAATCAAATGATAAGTATCCTACTCGTTACCTGCTTCCTATATATGTCTCACCCCAGGCAACCATATACTATCAGTAATGCTTATGTCTTCTAGGAATACTTCCTTCTTGTGTATACTTGTTCAGAGTCAGGTTATGACTCTTAAGCTATCAGCTTTATTCTTTGCTTGAACGTTAATAATTTGATCATATCACAACTGTAATAGGTTGAGTCGAATATAATTATATTCTTAAATGTATAGGTCAGGAAGTCTAGTAGGTGGTTGGGTGAAAAAGCTGTCTACCAGGCCCCATGTCCTCCATTTATAGTTCTTCCCACAATCTGCTTATTAATCAAAACAACTATGAGTAGCAACTGTGATGCATATACTCGTATATCATAAAAGTCTTATGAATCCATCATTGGTCATGTGTGTGAGTCACAAGACTTCTTAATAGTTCATATGCATGAAATAACATATCCTCATGTACAGCCGCCTGGGACATGTGTATAGACCGCATGAGCTCTTACTAGGTCTGGTGCGTGAAGCTAAAGTATAATGTACAGCCTCTTTAGTATCGTGCGCAGCCCCCATAACCTCAAATTAGGTCACATTCGTGAAATAGCAATATAACAAATGAATCCTTGTGGCAAATTTTCTGATCAAAGTACAAACTCTTCTTTCCACTCCATATGCCAGGGAATCCTGACCATAGTGTATTGAGATAGTAGGCTTCACAGTCAGGATTGCTAATTAGGGGCCAAAAGTGATGGGACATTTTTCGTGAAATACTCACAGAGGATGTCCCAGTAGTAGAGGCTCTTCAAGACATACTACATGCAGCTATACCCTTCCGAAATCAGCAGTAGGTTGGTTGGTGCGCGTAATAGGATGGCTCTGCAGAGGCCGGTAGAGTAAGGGAATGCCCTAACAGAAATAAGGCCGTAGTTAAGTCAAAGACATGTGTGACTCTGACATGGTGGGCTTGGGGTTGCGATTGCGACTACGTGACCCAGCATGACACCAATCACTTCATGATCGCAGTGACTATTGGAATGATAGTCGACAAGCCTCAAGTCATCTAATAGTCAATGTAGTCTCCTAAGTTGAGGACCCCTATTCCTTAAAACAAATATTGCAGTCTTCGCAGTGTAGGAATGCCATTCCGCAAGCTAAACGTATGTGAGAAGCTTCTGAGTCAAACTCTGTTTCCACTTATACAGCTTGTGGACATTTACATATTAAAATCAGAGCGGTAGTTCCGACGCGTTATAGTTAGTAGAACTCCACGAATACTCACCTGTGGGATGTAAATATCCAAGTACCTCTTGCGCTTGACTCATATCATCAAGCAGCGGAGTGGAGATCTTATTAATATAAATTTAGTTCCACACTTGAAATGTTTACTGGACCTATTTTATCGCGATGATTTTTCAGCGCCAGATTTGTTAATCAAACGATTTTAGCTTATATCACTCAGTAATACTGGAGTTTGGCATACACCTAACCCTATACCTATCTCTCTGCTATAATTCGTATATCAATCCTGAGGTATACAAATCAGAGCAAGATGTGAAATATATTTATAAATATATGTAGACGGGTAGTAATATGGTCACAGTGGTCTAGGAGTCCAAGGTGGATGAGATCATGGGACACTTGGATGGAAGGTACATTTAACCAACTGCAGTAGTTTGGACCTTCTTTGAATGCAAAATATGTGTTCCACAACCCAGTGTGAAGTATCTAGCATTACGCCTCCCAAATCAACAAGCAGTATACTTCGGGAGCTGTGAAGATCTAGAGGAGCTATGTAATGAAATTGAAATAGTAATGACTATATCTTTAGTCCGCTTCAAATACAGGGTAGTAAATGAGGGCTGGAGACAATACCTATATTAGGAGTTTCCAGAAAACGTGTTTATGAGGGAAAGAAAGGAGAAAAATGGTTGGGGCAGTGATACACTTTTAGACAAATGTATATTACGAGTCCTTTCATTGATGAGAGGTACTACCGGTTCCTCCGGTTGATGGGACTCGGTGGAGTTGCTAGTTACACAGATATCCGCACAGTTGATGGTGTTGGTTGTCCTACCTTTCAAGGGGCTTGCAACACTTTGGTATCGCGTGAAGATGATAGTTAGTAGATTGCCCTGTTTACGGAAGGTACTGAGTTTATGACTGGTAGTGTGTTATATCATGTAATAGCTTTTTCCCTCCCGCATACAACCATCACCAATACAATTTCCATCTGGCAAAGATTTAGAGAGAGCATGTGTGATCATCCAATACATCATATAACCAGGAGAAGGGTTCTTTTTACCTCCAAGACCTCAGGACTTTAGTGCTGACATCCACCTCCACTATAGCTTATATTTTCTTGCGAAGGTTTCTGGATGAATTTGGAAAGACACTGGGTAAGTTTTGATTACCAGATCCAGTCCAGGCCTGGACTGCAGAGTATGGACAAGTGATTAATCCTATATTGGATGAAGAGTATGACTATAACCTGGAACATGGACAGGAGACTTATGACACTCCACAATAACAGCTTAATCCTAAGCAACAACATTGCTTTCAGGTAATTAAGGCTGTAGTTGAGCAACATGAAATAAGTCCCACCAGTATAGGAGGTCAGTCTTCTTTCCGCAAGGTCTTGCAATTATTTCCACTTATAGGGAAACACTTTGCCTTGTGTTCCATCATCAGGAATAGGAGCTCAACTGCTACCCAGTGGTCGCACTCCACATTCAAGATTGGAAATTCCTTTGTGCAATGCTTTGAGTACTGGTTGCAGTATTACCAGCAATTCAGCATTAAAGTTGCCAAAGTTAATGAGAGAAACCTCCATTGATTATCTGGTATGAAGTTCCTATACACCACAAAGCTTGCTTTGAGGCTGCTAATTGTACCTTGAATAATATTTGTCAAGGGGCAGATAATTCTCTCTCTGGCGGAATTCCCACTATCCTTGGTGGTGACTTTACATCGATCTTACTAGTAGTTAGGTGAGGTTCGCGGCAGGTTACTGTCCAGGCATGTATATAGTATCGTTCCTTGTAGCATTACTTACCAGTTTTGTAATTGAGATTGAGCATAAGCATAGTAGTTAATTCTACTAATCAAGTCTCGCTGGATTTCCGGTAAGATTTGATTTCTAATCTTGCATATTATACCAGTCTTGATCTTCCAGCTTACATTCTGTGAGTTAATCTAGTGGAGGATCTTTGCAATGACCTGTATCCAGAATGTTGGTTAGAAGAAGCTGGGGATTCATACCATACTCAGCTTAGAAGAGCTATTTGGGCTTTTAAGAATGAGACAGTGAATGAGTTCAATGACAATCTGCTAGATGAAATGCCTGGTGTAGAATACCACTTTGAGGCTATAAGTACAGTAGAACTCAGTCAAGAGGTGGTAGCTGCTGATGCTCCAGTGGTACAATCCTTACAAAGCATTAAATTATCATCCATTCAACCATCAAGCCTCCCCTTAAGATTGGAGTTCTTCTTATTCTTATCTACAACTTAAGTTCTAAGCAGAGCATGAGCAATGGTACAGATTTAATACTCTGGAGTCTTAGCCTCCACTTTCCTCTGATTCATATTCTTGGTGGCAAGTTTGATGAACAGATTTAGCTTTTACCAAGAATAAAGTGAACGACAACTGATGAACATCTACTCTTCATATTAGACTGCAAGCCGTTTCCCTTCTGAGTTTGTTTTACCATCACGGCAAATGGATTGCAGCAGCAGGCACGTGAGCACGTCAGCAAAAAGAATATCCTGTTTCACAATCGTCTTGTGGGTCTGACGCACAGGATGTTGTAATGTTAACCAGTAGCCAGCATGCAACATTGGTTCAACGTCGTAACCTGATCTGTGTTTTGTGTCGTCCTGCACTCTGCTGCCATCCTGGCACTGACCGCGACACCCTGTGTGCCCTGACCACATCAGAGCTTCCTTCCATACCAGCTATTGCTGTCTGATGGTCAACCCCTTGCTCACGATTGCGTCCAATTGAGGGCCACTTTTTCCTGGCACTCCCTACTGGCGCCATCCCTCGTCCTAACATCCTCAGCACTTTGTTCTTCTGCCACAATCATACCCACCCTTGTCCTTTACACTAAGGATCGACCGATGCCTATCAACTCATTCTGGTATCAGCAGGTGTCTGGCCCTGCATCCAGTTTCCTTCTACCACTGCTCATACTGCTCGGACTTGGGCCTGCTATATTTGCCATTTCCTGTCTTCACCTTGATCCAATCCTCTCATCGTGTCTCTAGTATATGGTATCTGAACCTCCTACAGATGACCTTTGAAGCATGGCAAATTTTTGGAGACACTGCCCCTAGTGTATATGCTTTATCCACACATCCTCTTGTCATTGTCCCCATAGTTTATTTATAATCTCATGAAGTTGCATTCATTGTGATGTCCTAGTGACAGCCCATTTCATCGTTTGTATGCCAAATGTCATCCTCAGAACTAGATGCCACACTGACTATTCCTGACTCTTAAAGCCCATCTCACATCACGGTGCGAGAAATTAAATCTATTACTTTCTACCTTCACATCAGTAAAAATAAATGCTAACATCCTGTACGTTCAGTGCTCCGGGCGCACAGAACGGTGGAATGCAAATAGCGATCCAGGACCCAGGCAGGCTAGCCACTGGTGTGAGGCAGCAGGCCCCAAGCCCTATATACTCAGGTTGCAACCGGACGTAACAACCAAACTCTGAGAATGTGAACAGATTCAGCAACCAAACACAGAGGACACAACCAGATGTTATAAGCAAAGGTGTAGCAAGTCTGGTGACATCACACTGGCGTCTGAAAATATCTACTAAACTACCTGATTAATCAGCCTAAGACATAAGAGTGGAACTCATGCTACTAGTGACCTGGGTCACAAAAACTGCACATACTAAAATTGTTTTTATTATTAAAGCTAATATACAGCAGCAGCGAGTACAACTATACTTGGAAAGACCACTTCTATAACAGCCTGGAGCTCTATGGATATGGGCCTTGTGTAGACGTTCCTTGCACTATTGGAAGGCTGGCGTTGAGTAGGTCTACGTGCCAAAGCATTGGATACTGCGTCCAAAGGACTCTGATGGGATCTAGCATCAAATCAGTACTTAGTCACAGTATCGCTAGAGAGTACTACTTCTATAACAGCCTGTAGCTCCATGGGTATTGGCGTCAAGTAGACGTCTCTTGCAGCGTTAGGACACTGGCATCGAGTAGGCCTATGTGCTGAAGCGTTGAATGCTTCATCCAAAGGCCTCTGAAGATATCTGGTATCCAGCTCAGTACTAAACTATAGCCATGCTAGGAAATACCACTTCTATAACAGCCTGTACGTCCATGGATGTTGCCGTCAAGTAGACATCCTTTGCACCATTGAATGGCTCTCGTTGAGTAGGTCCAGGTGCCAAACCATTGAATACTGCGTCCAAAGGGCTCTGCAGGAGTCTGGCGTCAAAGTTGGCACTTAGTCACAACCTCACTAGGGAATATCACTTTTGTAACACCCTGTACCACCATGGATATTGTGATCGGGTAGACATTCCCTGCACCGTTAGAAGGTTGGCGTTGAGTGGGCCTAGGTACCAATGCACTGAATGCTGCGTCCAAGGGACCTTGGGAGAATCTGGCGCCAAAGGGGGCACTTAGTGATAGCCTCGCCAGGAAATACCACTTCCATAACAGCCTCTAACCCCTTGGATATTGGCGTTGAGTAGACGTTCCTTGCACCATTGGAATGCTGGCAATGTGTGGGTCGAGGTTCCAAAGCATTGAATGCTGCATCCAATGGACCCTGAAGGAACCTGGTGTCAAAGTCAGTACTTGACTATACTCTTGCCAGGAAATACTACTTTCATAACAGCATGTACCTCCAGGCACATTGGTGTCAAGTGGACGTTCCTTGCACCGTTGGAAGGCTGACGTCGAGTAGGTCCAGGTGCCAAATCATTGAATATTGTGTCCAAAGGGTTCTGCAGGAATCTCTCATTTATGTGCGTACTTAATCAAAACCTTGCTAGGAAATACCACCTCTGTAACAGGAAATAACCCGATGGAGATTGGTGGGGGGTAGACATTCCTTGCACTATTGGAAGGCTGGCGTCAAGTAGGTCTAGGTGCCAAAGCATTGAATACTGTGTCCAAAGCGCTCTCTATGAATCTGGCATTAAGGTCAGTACTTGGACAAAGACTTGCAAGGGAATACAACCTTTATAATAGCCCCTAGCTCCGCGGGTATTGACGTCGAGTAGACATTCTTTGTAACGTTGGAATGCTGGGGTTGGGTGTGTCAGGGCACCAAAGGATTACGTACTCCATCCGAAGGACCCTTAAGCAATCTGGTGTCAAAGTCAGTACTTAGACCAAACCTTACTCAAGAATTCCGCGATTATAACAGGCCGTAGCTCCATGTATCTTGGCGTTGAGTAGATGTGACTTGCACCATTAGAAGGCTGCTGCCGAGTAGGCCAGGTTGCCAAAGTATCACGTGGTGTACCCTAAGGGCTCGGAAGGAATCTGATATCAAGGTCAGCACTTAATCAAAGACTTACAAGGCTGTAAATCCATAGGTATGTGTGTCAACTAGACATCCTTTGCACAGTTGGAAAACCGACATCAAGCAAGTCCAGATGCCAAAGCATTGCATACTCTGGCCAAAGGGCTATGAAGGAATTTTGCATCAAAGTTAGCCCTTAGCTGTTAGTGAAGGTAAGGGAGGACTCAGATATTGTATGGTTGCCTGACCAGTGACACTGGCAGGAAAGGGATCCACTCCTGGCCTGCTAGGACCTGACTCAGGCATAACCGCTAGAACTCTATTCCTCTGTTTTCCAGTCAGAACTTGGCGCAGTCTCACTCCACAATTGTTGTGCAAACTAAAACAAATTTCCTGCCACCTCTTCCATTTTTGCTGCTACAAAAAGGTTAGCTCTGTTGCTCACCGGCAGGTTGTAGTACTTATCAGGTCCAGTGTACTAGTAGTGTCTGATCCTTGTTTTTCTAGCTGTGCAAGTATCACACCTAAGTAAGAGTAATCAGATCCAGAAATGCAGCTTATCAAGTAGAGCTCCTTACTTAGCATGTCTTCCAGACACTCCAGACATTCCCTGATACCACTAGATGCCACTAACATCCCATGTTACCACCAGATGTAGGTAGCGTCAATGGTACTCAAAGGATGCACCAGACGTACTGGGGAGGTAGATTGAATCTCTGGACATACAGCCACAGGACGCAATTGACATCTACCAGCCCTCAGGACGTGAGACCTGTGCATCAGATGCATCTTTCTTTTTTTCCTTAGGTACGTGCCCCTAATTCCGGTTAATTCCCCGTACCAATACTCCCATGTGACAAGCATACTTCCACCTGTGGCTGTCATTCACCAATCGCCATGTGCAGTGTCTGGCCTTCTTGAGACTCCTCAAGGCTGAGCCAGAGGTGACAGGTAAGAGAAGTGCTTGCCGGGCTTCCTGCTGTCAGTCCTATACTTACATTACCTGAATCTTCAAGACTTGTAGGATCTAAGTCTAGAAATGCCAGCCCCTATACAATCGACACTTGGCTGCAATGGAATGCCGTGTCTGCTTGCTGCACTTGATTCTGCTCCCCCCAATGCTGCTCAAAGGCTAACAAATGCCGGTTAGTCCGCCATGGAGCATGCCATCCCACTTCAGTCTCGTTGGATACCCGGCTCACAAGCTGTTCTTTTATGGCCACCCAATTATGGTCATATCCTTCATGATGGTCTTGCTGCACTGGGTGAACCTTCGGTACTGTGTTCTGTTTGTTATCGCGAACGTAGTCCAGAATTTGGTTTTGCATGACGCGAGGGCATTTGGCCCAACTCTGTTTCTGTCATACAAAAAGGTCTTCCCCGTGCCTTAAGCAGTTAGCAGCCTGGTCGCCAATGTTCCATTACAACAATTGAACAATCCTACCTCACACTGCCTTCAGCTTGAAGTCCTACAGCTCCTGATATATCCGTGATCTCCATGGGTGGAGTCTATAACAGATTATGGTCCAGGTCAAGCAGATCATAGTATCCTTGATCCTCCTAGGAAATTCGGGCTCCATCATCCTGCTCAATTTCTTTCCCATCAAATACTGATCATAAATTGCCTGTGGAATAAGCGGTCTCTGGAGGCAGAAGCTCTTGTTCTGTATCACGTTCAATATTAATCAGTTGTAGTCATTACATTGGAGTTACCCCGTATAAACAAGCTTCCTACCATTTCAGGTCACACATAAACCTACCCTGGTCATGAAGATATTCCATGCAATGTGCTGTGGCTGTCGGATCATCCTGCAGTTCTTATAACTTGACCATGAAATTCTTCACAGGGTATACGAACTGCAACCATACACCAGAGTACTATTGACATATCTTTCTATATTAGTACCTGACTCTATGCTACATCACACCGACCTGAGTTGACCTACCAAATTTATGCACTGCTCCGATGGTCTGACATATTCTGTCTCTGTATCACATGTGACCACAACATCTGAAATTTTAAGCACCTGGCCAGGCAAAACAATGTTATCCGGAAATGTGTCCTCGAACAGCATGTATTACAGAATAGTTGACTTTGGGAACTGTATCCTGGTCCATTCGGTACCTGGCAGTAAATTGCGCCGTGAATTGCCTACCAACCAGTTGTTTGGGAGGGATGTCCCTGGGTGACTGGCTGAACTAGAACTCCAGATATCAGATATAGAAGTACTCCGGCCGCCCAGGGATGATGAAAATTGGGGAATGCAGGATAAGGGAAATGTAGGAGGACTATCGGCGCTGCAACAGCAAACTAGCCCAGGAGCCCCTAGTGTCTGGGATGCTGCATTAGCTGCTTGTGATACAGGGCTCCTTGAAATCAGCAAAGCAGTTGTGGGATGGTTTGACTATCGCTTGGCTGCTTGAGACTACACGGTTCGTCATGAAGTATTAAGGAGTGGCATATCAACGTCATCCGGAGCGCGTTCGGTATCTGTTTCAGTGGCATCTGATCCTTGTACATTTTCGTACTCCTCGCCGCTAGCATCGCCAAGATGAACTCTGTCTATTCGACTTCATGCGACCAGTTCCGTCGCTATTTTGGCATATGCCGCGGGTTATATTGTACTCTTCCCAGGATAGTCCCCAGGTCTTCCCAGGCATTTTGTGGCGCGCATGCATTTTGAACTTAAGACTCGTAGTTCGCTAGTGTTCTCCCAGAGCTGCCGATTTCGAATTGTTACGGGGCCAATATCTACTTTCCCGATCCCACAGTACAGTGTCCGACATCACGTCTACCCAAATTCAGCTTTCCTACTTGAGCCGTTGGCTGACTTCATGTATTGGGGTGATATTGATTACGCATTGTGCAACTCATTAGTGAATGTCAATCATGGTAGACTGCACGATGGAAGCTATTAGTAATTGTACGAATCTCGGGTCGGCTGTAGACCAGGAGTTTCTGTCCTTCTTTATTGTTTAAAGTGACAGCTCCAGCCTTATACCCAAGGGTGTACAGGTGGGGTTAGGGTTGTCAGAAACATATACTATCACTTGCCCCCACAGTCTAAAGATTGACTTGTTAATTGTGGTCAAAAACATGGTGTTCCAGACATTCTCGCTTATCTTAGGACCCAAGACTCCACCTGGTTACAATTAGACATAATATTGGTGTTGCTACAGTAGAAGGCTAAGCTAATTGTCTAAAGGGCATTGTCTCTTTCAAAAATGTCAACATGATTATGTCTGTAATCAATGGGCTCAGGTATACGTTCTCAGGCAGTTGGACTCCAGACTCTGCAAACCAACTATCTACGAGTTAGGTGAGGTGAAGGTTGCGCCAAAGGAGATTGCTTGACCAAATCTAGCTACAAGCGGAGTCAGTAGTGACACTATGTCCCTTGAGACAAGCCTCATACCGAAAATGTAATAGGGGCCCCCAGGCTCATCTACAGATGGCAAATTAGCACTCGTATATGTATGAAAGCTATATTGAAGGAAACGGTACCTAGCGAATCAACAAAGATGGGTGCTTGCTACAAGTCAAGTCAAAGCCAAGGAATGTGAGATGCATTTGGTGCATAAGATTCAGGATACCAATGTAAGTGGGCCTATAGTTATCATATATGCAAGTGCTTGAGTCCTCACATGTCTTTGCCAAGAATACCGGCATAAGCCACACATTTGGTGAGGTCAGAAGCAAAAGATTAGGTGGTGGTGGGATTTTTGGCGAAGATGTGTGTGTAAAGTACGAGAGATGATGCGCCAAACTAGCTATGAGTAGGAATACTGGATGCCGATATGAGTGCGTCCAATGGTATTATTACTATCAAATACTAGCTAAGGCATCACAGATGAAGATTCGGCCCCATTGTCCCACAAAACACCGCATATCAAATAACAAAAAATAAAGGAAAGAAAAGAAAAGCGAAAAGCGAAAAACTAGGGTAGCTAAAATGGGTTTTTGGGATTCCGATATCTATTGCTATGATGGGAACATGGTGAGGTTAGGTGAGGTCGTAGAGGAGTCGTGTACAAGGAGGATGAAGTAATACTCGCAGCGGTGGCCGTCTAAGGAGACGCTGGGATAATCACAGTGCTGGCATTTGCGGAAGACTGGGGAGCAATTGCGGTACTCAAGGTCCGCAGGGGTGCCCAGGTCGTCGCTGGACTGGTGTTCAGGGGAGACTGAAGAACCCCAGTCGTAGGGTCGCCAGTGACATAATTGTCGGATTAGCGGTGGGGCGACTACGCTGAGTCCAAAGAGATGGCAGGACAAAAGCGGCTGTCATGGTTGCCAGGGCGCGTGGGAGAGTCAGGGTTGGTGTGGAGGTAGTGGTTGCTCTCTTGGCGCTACCTCAGATAAAATGGTAGAAGGAGTGTCTTCTGCTCTGTCTTGCCCACAATGGTGTCTAGTCTGCTGTCTGGAGATTCCTGGTATAGCAGCAGCTGTTGGAATTCGGAGGTACACAACCACCTAGCGGTTCTCACAGAGAAGCTCCTTCAGGGATATTAGCCATTTCCGTTTCGATGGCTGGTGATCCCGGAGTCTGTACAGGTTAGCTGATGGTAGCCCTGGGTGCCAGGAGTAATGATATCCTCCTAGCTATATAAATAGCTATGGTATTTGGCTCACAATGTTGGCAGAAAACACGCTCGGGTTAGGAACTTACCATGTCAGTATGGGGGGCTGGGCTGGCGTTCTGAGTGGATCCTGAGGGGCCGGAGCTGAACCGGTCATCATACCCTGTAGGCGATTAGGTGCAGATTTTGTTAACAGAAGGAAGGCACTTTCGGGGATCTGTTGTCATCCGAATAGGCAGCAGCGCAGGTGGCGCATCGGGATCCTACAGGGGAGCGGGGGGGGTTTTCAGATTAGTTGTCCTATATATGTTATTAGCTACACATTTTGTTAACAGAAGGACGGAACGTTTGTGGAACTTACCTCGTCAATGAGCATGGCCGCCTCACGCCCCAGTGCCAAAGATTCTGACTCGGACTTGTCTATGTGTAGATAGGTTTCCTCGTCCCGGAGCCCCTCATCTGCATCCTCATCACCATCCTCTTACATTGGCTTCCTAATATCTACAGCTTGCCCACTTCGATCCTAGACCTCGCAGTTAAAAACAGGTATGGCTGGTGGCAGGTGCTGTGCTCTCATCGTGGTCCTCTCCCTGACCCAGGTGTGGCATTAGCACTATAAGATTCCAATGATCATCGCCATTATTGACAAGGACTCACCCTGGGACATCATCATCTTTGTATAAAATGAGGTTGTCATGGACCGTGAGAGGCTCTGGGGTGCCTTCTGAAGTTAGCCTGTGCCCAGACCAGACATCTCGATGAGATACTGTAGGCACCTGATTGCCTCCTCCACACGGTGTCCCTGGACTACCACAAGGATACTTTAAATGCTCAGTAATTCCATGACCCGCAAGTGCTTCCCCAGTCAGAATCAGATGAACACCAGGGCGAGCCAAGGTATGGGTCGTCCTCTCCAGGGTCCTCTGTCTAGCAAATGATATGGATCAGTACTGCCCGTGGGCAGTACAAAGAGGTCCAATTGGATTGAACCACTCAAAATAGATGTTAACAGGAGGGTAGCAGGATATGGAAGGAGAACAATGCTTACTCCGGGGTCCCTCAACCTCTGCCACAACGGCCCACCCAGCCATAAGAGGATTGTTTATTAGATGAAGTTTGTAGGCAGTCTCGAGGACCCGGAACGTAAACTCACTTTCGATTTCCATGACATCCTTGGTAGTATGCTTGTTCTTATTGAGCTCGATCCATGCCATAAAGGTGGGATATGAGTAGGTCATTAAGACCACTGCATCCAAATTGGAGTCAGTCAGGCAGTGGTGGTCCACAGAGTGTGCTGTCTTGTGTCTCATGATCCGCTCGTACTAGGCCCTGTACGGACCTATGCTGGCCCCAGGGTTCCATAGCCCACACCGGCTTTCGGCGCATGCTATTTGGCTATAGCGCCTCCTAATTGAAATAGGAGAGTTAGTTTAAGAGCATCTGAGCAATATGTATAGTGTATGGATTTCACTTGCATGGAGCCCTCCACTGCTGGCTCAATACTTTAGTTCTCTACCGAAACCCCCCTCCTTCTCCCACTACCAGTCTCATTACAGCTTAGATTATACCTATGGACATGGTGGAAAGAAAATGAAGAAAGAGGAATTGTAATTGAGATTAATTACTTACACTCTGCCGGATTCTATAGACGCTGTACTCCCAGGTTTCGCACTATGTTTGCCTCTCCTTACATCAGTTGCACGATATTCGGGGGCACTGCATCAATCAAAAGAGAAGATGGTGTTTGTAAGGCCCTGGAGCTAATTATTGGGTGGAACATACTTTCGCATTGGTTGCCTTAATTGCTCACATGGCATTCTACTTTTTTTTGATTTCTTGGAGGGGAGGCAGTAGAAAGCAGGGAAAAAAATCTGCGAAAATCTCCACATGAGGAGGCGGCAAGGACTGTGACTGATGTATGGAGGAATGTGGGAGGGGAGTTTGCGTGAGAGTTGAGGGGTATGAGGTGCTGGCGTGAGGGTTAAGGGGTGTAAGGAGGATATGCGCATGAGGAAGGAAAGGTAAGGTCAGATGAGAGAGAGAACAAGTAGAGCAAGGGGAGAGAGAACTGGTAGGGCAAGGAGAGTGATGTCTGATACAAAGCGAGCAAACCCTAAACCAGTCTGGTAAACGAACACCCCAGTGACCTTGATGTCGACAGACATCAAAAATACATTGTGTTGTCTTATTCAATCTGTTTCAAGAGAAATGTCCTATAAACTTTAGAAAATAGTTTAGCATGTACGTAGTATTATTCTCTACGTATTGTGATATGAATGTAGTATCGCGAGGTGTTGATTTATTATTCTTGAAATAAACTTTTAAGAGGAATACAGGGGTGATACCAAGAGATTTCAACTACATGGCCGATTGAAACCTCATTGGACTGAAAGGGAAACCCTAACACACAACCAGACATGGCAGTAACGTTGTTATTGGTAAAGTGCCATAATATCTCGACATGCGATGTTGGCGTCCATACCACATAACATGTAAGATCAGGAACTGGAGGTTAATATGAGAGAGCGGAGAGGATTTATGATACATATAAAAAACAGATGGAAGTAGAGATTGTGCGTGATTCTCCTAAGATAACGCCTGGGCTAACTACTAACACTATCAATCTTGGGCGAAACCATGTCCAATACCTGTACTCTCCAATCTATCACAGCGCTGGTTGACGGCAACCCCTGCCACTACCTCTTCGGCTTCACTGCTTGAGCATTTTCGTGTATGACTTGTACTCAGTTCAGTACGTTCTTGAGTGCCCCTCAAGTCATTGATTTCTCAGCCCTGGCTTGTCAATTCAGGAGACTAAAGTTTTGCGGTTCTCTGGGAACCTGATCGCCGGTAGACCTGTGGATTTCTACTATGCATAAGTGGTGAGTAGTATGACAAGAGAGCGACCCTTCTATTACCACATCCCCTGTATGATTGTTCACATCCACACCAGATGTGCATGGCGAGAATGCCAGATATCAGAGTAATGTCTCGTGCTTACCCCCATTATTTTGCCCCTGCTGATTGGGCGATGATGCCACTACTGTCGTCTCTCCTACTGGCAAACATCCTGCCAGGCAGCTACCACTGTGACAGGCATTAGCCGGGGCATCCGGTACAGGAGCCTTGGCATGCAGTTGCCATGTGTTTGGTTCACGTTCGTGGCCAATATTCCACACTACATCCTTTTCAGCATAGGAGAGGCCCCTGATGGGTGGAGTCTCTGGTCTCAGGTGGCCTTCATTGCGTTAACAATACACCACAATATCATGGATATCATGTCGCACTTGATTTGAGAGCAACCACGCATACATCGCTTCATTATTTGAGATGAGAATGTAGTTTAAGTGAGTTAGAGGTTGTGCCGAGTGCCATTAGAGTATCCTGCTTCCTTCACCTGTGGAGCCTTGGATGTAGCGAACCTGTCCAATACGCACTAAGCTCAAAATGATCGTGAACAATCTGGAAAGAGCTGCGGAATCTAACTCAGCAAATGGTTTCCTTGATATATGATTGCCTTACTAACAGACTGATTGATAGTCAGATTGAGCTTCAACCCACAACCTCTCAGAGCCTGGCAGACCTGCGCCACACTTTGATGGCTGGAGCGAAACCATAGGTGGAGCACGTAGATGCCCGAGTAATGCATTCTAATCTATATTTCCGGGGTGGTGAGTGGAAACTTGAATCTCTTACGATAGTAGACTAACCTGTTCTGATAGCTATAACACCTTGCAGCACGAGCTGTGGAGGTACCCTCTGCCCCACTCAGAGGACTTGTGCATTCCCCAGCAGCGGCTGTTACGGAACATTGTGAACAACAGGGACAACTTCTACTGTCCGGAGCGCTGGCAGTTATGGAACAGGCTGACAAGCTTGAAAAACTTAGGCATTCTCCAACGCCGAGTATTGGGGCTGGTTCAGGTGAGCCTGGGGATCTTCAGAATTCCTGGGCGTCGGCCGTGCCGGAATGTTCTGACTAGCGCGTAGAACTTCCGCATTCCCAAGCACCGGCTGTTCAGGCGTGATCTGGCTAGCATTTTTAGCTTCGGCAATCCTGGGCGCTACCTGTTGGAGCATATTCTGCCAACCTTGGGGAACGTGGACACTCATCGGTACCGGCTGTGGAGGCACATTTTGGCTAGCTTGGGGATATTCGGCATTGCCTGCTGTAGACCGTTCAGCACCCCTCACGCCTCACTGACCCTGGGCTCCCGCTGGCAGGAAGATTGCGACACCAAGGATGTGTGTGGGAATGATTGCCTGTGCACTTGGCGCAGCTAGAGCTGCACCTTTCTGGAGAAGACTCTCCGTTAACCTGTTGCCATAGTTCTTAATGAGTGAAATGATGTCATGGATGTGGCTTAGCGAGCAAGATGTTTTCACATGTCTCCTAGTTATGAGTTGCAGGTACATTAGGTTTCGCACATGACCTCATTGGTGGTCATGGGTTTCGCACATATGACCACTTCAGTCATTTGATATGGTTATAATGAGATGTGATGTTTTGCACATGACCTCATTGAGAAGTCATAGGTTTCATGCATGTGATCGCTTTTATCATATAACTCGTTATGATGTTTGGATATGTCTCACAGTTGTGAGTCATATGTAGCCCATGACTCGTGGAGTGAGTTACAAGGTTGGGAAGGGCAACTATATGAGGAGGCCATTAGGGCTGTGTAGATAGGCCATCCTGCATCTCCTCTATTTTCCTCACACTTGAAAATCAACCTGCAACCCTGGGGATCTCATGAAGCTCTCGCCCCCCGCCTTTCCTCCCATTATGGCTTTAGCCTAGGAGTGATAGCCATCCAACTCCTACCACCTGTCCTCTTCTGCTCCTTTCCGCATCGAGGCTTTTCTCCCTCTGGGTTCTGGTATGCGTTTCGCGCTGCCCATCACGACCCCCTGCCTCGCTTTGCGAGACCTCTCCCCACAGTGGGCCCCGGGTCGCTTCCGATACTTGAGATGGCCGGGTACAGGGTTCGCAGTAGGGGAGAAGACACCTGCAGGCCTTTAGGTCGCTCGTGACCCTCCTAGCTGATGGCTTTAACGGTGGTATCCTATCTACTAAGGGACGCCATCTCTCACAGAACAAGGGACCGCATGAGATCCGCGGTAAGATTGCTTGCCTTCCCCTGTGGGGACCGCCTAGCAAGACACTAACCAGATTATTGATAGTTAACATGGTCGTGTTTAGTTTCCCTTCTGTCCTTATAGTTGGATCGGCTTGCATGCAACTGCTACACCCTCTCCCAGCTGGCACCCTACTACTACACCACCTTACCTCAACGCCCTTGGGGCATCTCCACTGGGCTTCCCAGTTTGGATGGTACTATTCCCTGTGCCCTGCCATGGGTTCTTTTTTCCACGGCTTGGTCTTTTCTCACTTTTGGCCTCCCCCCACTTAGCCTGGTATATCCCTTAGTCGTAGATATGTATTGTCATAGGTGGCCCTAATTGGCTGGATTAAGGCGGTTTAGGGGTTCTTTCTATGGGATTAGACCTCGGTTGGCAAGTCAGGTTTCTTGTTATGCTGATAGGCTTGAGTGGCATTTCTTTACAGTATTTTGCCTTCATGTATACTACAGGTTGCAGGGCGCGAGAGTTTTTTCGGCTGTGTGGAGTGTGGGAGGCGGCTGGCTTGTTCCAGAGGTTTCGATCCTGTCCGCCAGAGTGCTTGCATGTTCGGATTCGTCGATGGTTTTTCTTATGGCTCTTTTGGGCTGGCCTAGGAGGAGAGGTTCATATGTCTGCCATAACTAGCAATGTATGTGGATGGTATACCTCAAACACAGAATTAAATTGATGATAAAAAGAAGAAAAAAATAAAAAATAAAAAAATGAAAAAAATAAAAAAGGCCCAGCAGAGGGGATATTGACACTTCCTTCTAAGTGATTTCCTTACTTATTACTTCAAGCTTATACGAATATATAACCTTTGTGCTCTTTACGAATATCTACATATGAGTTGAGAGCTCTCATATGCTTGGAGAGTTGAAGAGAGAGTACAATAGGCGATAAGCGCTAGAGACACGAGAGTCTCTCCCACCATATCATAGGCATAGGCCTGGGAACTATCGCCGCGAAGAGAAGAAGACAAGAATCGTCTGCCCGTTTCTAAGAACTAACAGCGGTTAGGGATCGTGACATTACGAAGCGTGACTTATAGCAACACTTAGATGATACCATAATGGCCTATACCATCAAGGATCAGTGCTTAGATCTACATGTAGTGCAAGATGAATTACAGCGAATGGTTTCACAACCTGGACGAACCCGTAGTCCGACTGACAACAGGAGAAGTATCAGTATATGAGGAGTCCAACTCTGAAGCAGAAGATAAAAGCTGGCGGGACCAAGACCAACCAAACGAGAAGAGACCGGTCCTGCACCGGGACCAGTACCAGTGGCAGTACCGGAGCTGAGCTGAGAACAGATGCAGCAAAACCTTAGACTATTGGGACCATATTAACCCAAGGTCAAACAACCGGAGACATACGGAGGAAACAGGGACCAACTCTGAAATTGGATGGCCCAATTGATGGTCTACTTTCGAGCCATGGGTTGGCATGAAAGCCATGATGCGGAAAAGATGGTTTATGTTTCAAGTCTCCTGCAGGGAGATGCAAGCAAATGGCTCACGCTATATATGCAGGGCAATAAGCCGATGGGATGGAGGAACTGGGACTAGTTCAAGGAAGCAATTAAACAACATTGTGGACAAGTAGATCCACAGGGTGCGGCAAGGATCCACATAATGAATACAGTGTAAGAATCCAGATCCATGGTGGAATACTGCAACGAGTTTAGACTCCACCAAATTGAAGCTGTACTGGATGATTCCAGAGTATCACAATACCTGTATGCAGGTATGATGGAAGGACTACAGAAGGAATTCGAACATTTCCATTCCGCAACCAATACACTACACCAATTGGCGACATGGGCCATCAAGAAGGAAACCAGAATGGTAATCCTGAAAAATTTAAAATGGAAAAAGCACTAGAAGACAAAGGAGAGTTCCATCGCTCGGAATACAGATGGAATGTTCTGACCATTATCGCAAACCTATGATGGAAGTTGCAGATGCACTGTCTATGGAGAAGTGGAAAAAAACAAGGCACAAACACTAGGACCCCTCAACCTATTGAATGTGGAATAAAAGAAGTGAACGCAGCAGAATATCTGCTTGAGGTGTGGGGAAATGGAGCAACAAATCAGAGAATGCCAGAACTAAGTGGGCGATGGACAGAAAGCGATGACACTTGCCCTAGGCAACAACTAGATCAGACAACAGAAGAGAACCAACTGGAGGCACATGACCGGGGTGGAGGATCAAGAGGAAAAAGAAGACAGTCCCCAGTAAGAAATGATTGAGTGGACAAGAAGGGGAGGAAAACCATGGGAAGGGTGAGAATGGACAGGAAGGGAAAGGAAAAGATCACCATGGCGAACTACTACACGGCACTGTGGGAAGAAGAAGGAGATCATATTATGATCAAAACGAAACAATACGACATGAAAAAGAAAGGTACCACCATACACGCAATATTGGATTTCGGGGCCACAGAAGATTTCTTCAATAAGCAAATCTACGACAAATACAATTACCCCATAATGCCAAGACGAAGAACAGACAGGTTTACGCAGCGCACAGAAAGCCCAGTACTATGTGACCAATAACCCTTACAGTGCAAGTACCTATGGCCAAAAGTAAGCATAGCGAAGATGCAACCTGCCAGGTAGCAAACGTGAAGCACTATAAGCTTATCGAAGAGAGGCAAGGGTTACGACAACATAACCCCTCGATCTATAGGGACAACAACAAGATTACATTTCCTAGTGAACAATGTACGACTGGATATCTCAACAGTGCACCAGCGGTGTATACAATGCCAGAGAGACAGGCACAAGAGGCGAACCTGAAGGTACGATTCAACCAACTCAAAGAAGATCCAGAATGCAAAATCAGATTCAAGAAGTTATACAAGAAAGGGCTGGAACAACCAAACGGCTCCAGATAAGCGACAGGTCATGACCTATATGCCGACCAAGACAAGATGGTTCAAGGGAGGGGTCAAGAGAAAATATCAACCCGAATAAGAATAAGATTACCTATCGGGACCAATGGACGGATAGCAGCACACAGCGGACTAGCTGGCAACAGACTACTCATTACCAACGTGGAAGTCCACGATGCTGACTACACAGGAGAAATCAGGATAGTCCTAGCCAACCAGGGAGATATTGACCAAAATATCCAACCAGAGGACTGATAGCAATGTTGATCATTGAGAAGATCAAGCAATAGGAGATGCATAAAGTACGAGAACTTCATGACACAATGAGTGGAATGAGAAGCGTTGGCAGTACAGATAGCACGGAGACCAAGAAAGAGAAATGGGTACAGATTCGAGAAATAACAGCTCACCCGTTGAGCAGATATTGCAAGAGAGGAGACCATACAGCGATCCTCAAATCTAATCCACAAGAAGAGAAGCTGGAATTGGTGTGAATCAATAGCAGCACCGAATTAGCAATACAACAAAAGCAACAAACAAAAGTGATGGAGTGGTACGATATAATACCACCAGAATAACATCAGTTCACAAATGTGTTGCAGGAAAAGGAAGCGGATCGACCGCCTCCAAGAAGGCCAGCGGTGGATCGCCAAATCCACATCGAAGAGGACTGGAAAACTAAAGGAATGCAAATGATTCCATCCCAACCACTTTGTCGCCTTGGAAAAAAGTAATTGAAAGCACTGCGAGGATATATTACACAGAATATGAGAAGAGGATTGATACAACACTGATTCGCATTAGCAGGATCATCGATATTATTAGCTCAGAAGAAAGAAGCGAAGTTGAGACAATACGTGGAGTATCGAGCACTCAACGGGGTAACGAAAAAAGACTAATACCCGCTACCATTGATTGGAGAAGCCCTGGATCTGTTAAAAATGGCAATATACTTCACTTAACAGGATATCTAGTACGCCTATCAAGACATATGAATAAAGGAAGGAGTTTAAGGGAAGACGACCTTTGAAACAAGATACTCAATGTACGAGTATTTGGTTATGCCATTTGGCCTGACCAATGCGCCAGCATCATTCGAACAATTGATCACCCAGCTACTCAACCAGTTCCTGAATATATGCCGCATCATTTACCTAGATAATGGACTCATATATTCAGAAAACCAAGAATAACACAAAAAGGATGTAGGCAATATCATGCACGAGATTCAGAAATTGGGGATGAAGATCAAGCCATCTAAATCTGAATTCCGCAATGAAAAAACCAAATACCTGGGATTCATCATTATGGGAAACGGGATTCAGGTGGACCCAGTCAAGACAGCGGCCATACGGGATTGGACGCAGCCAAACAACAAGACTGACATCTTATGTTTTATAAGATTCTGCAACCTTTATGGAATGTTTATTGCAGGGTTCAGCCAAATGGCCAAACCCCTACATAACCTCACCAAGAAGGATGTCAAGTGGGAATTGAGAGAAAAAGAGCAAAGGCCTACGGCGATGTCAGGACCAAACTCACAATGGCACCGATACTGGGACACGTCGACCCTAGCAGGAAAAGGACTATCGAGACTGAGGTATCAAAATAGGTGGGTACAGAGATCCTGGCGCAGAAATGCAAAGACGGAACATAGCATCAGGTGTGCTATCGATCAAAGACAATAATGCCAGCCAAATGTAACTATAATGTTGCCAATAAAGAAATATTGGCCATAGTACAAGCACTCCAGGAATGGAGAAAATACATACAGAACAATGACTACCAGGTCAGGATTCTAACTGAACTCAAAAATCTGGTTTCCTTTAGGACAATGAAGAACTCAACAACAGACAAATTCGATGGATGGAGAGTTTGAGTAAATACAACTGCAAGATCGAATATTGGTTTGGAAAAGAAGCAGGAAAACTGGATGTGGTCACGAGGATCGCAGGTGACAAACTACAAGACAAAGCGTATGCAAGAATTAAAGCAAAAAATGCGGTATTACGCCTAAAAGAATACTTCGAAGCTACGCACGTAACAGAAATCCAGGGCAAGGAAAACGAAAAATTGCAAGCAGCGGTTGCGGAACACAAAGAGTACAGAGAAATAAGGGAGAGCAGGAAGAAGGGGGACAACGAAAGAAAAGTGGTGACCTTGGGCCTATCCAAATGGAAGGACCCCTATCTATAGTATGATGTAAAGATATAGATACCAGAAGACGAAAAGATAAGTCCGAACCTTATCAAGAAACACGACGATGACAAACCAGCAGTATGCAGTGGAACAGCCAAAACAAGGAAGCTGATTACGTGGAAATACTACTCACTGAGACTGAGGGAATCAGGGAAATGATACATCCAAAACTGCGACATATGCCAAAGGATGATGGTGGTGCCACAGGCATCATATGGGCTGTTAAAGCCCAACAAAGCACGGGAGAAAACCATGAGCATCTATATGTATGGATATCATAACAGATTTACCTAAGGCAAGTGGATATGACTCAATCATAGTCCTGGTGGATCGCCTGACCAAAATGAGTCATTTCATATCCAGACAAATGGATGTGATAGGATGGCAGTTCATAACAACATTCATCCAGGAAATCCTTCAACTACATAGACTACTAAAAGACATCATCACTGATCGAGGATCCATATTCATGTCACGAATATCGAATGAGATAACACAAGAACTCAGAATCACAAGGAAACGCTTTTTGGCCTTCCAGTTACAAACTGATGGATAGACTAAATGTATGAATAGCATATTGGAAAAATATCTACGAGCCTATGTCAATTATCAGCATGATAACTGGGACGAGTTACTGCCGATAGCGGAATTTGTATACAGCAATGGAAAGCAAGAAGGGATTAAGGCCACACCCCCCCAAGCAAACCACAGCCCTGACCCCGAACACCAGACCATAGACCACAGGACCAAAGAACCGACAACAGAAAACGAAGATATCAGCCAACCCCACAACACCCCATGAGCAGAGACCACGACAGCACAATTACGACAAAAAGAAAACTACTATTTACAAAGAAAGCCCGATCCACACATACCACAATGAGGCAAGGTATGGTTACTACCAAGAAATACATGAGCGACGTGAGCATCCAAGAAATTGGATTACCAGAAATTGGTACCATGCGAGATATTGGAAAGCATGGGGATACGAGCATATAAACTTGACCTTTACCCCTCTATGAAGATACACAACAGATTCCACATCTCACTTTGGGAAATCTATCAGAACAACAAGCTTCCCTTACAAACAATTGCAGCTCCTCTGCCTATCATAGTAGTCTGGGAACCCGAATATAAACTCCGCGAAATAATCAACGCACGCTTATACCACGGTAACCTGCAATACCGAGCTAAGTGGACCAGTTACTCCGCGGAACATGATCAAGAGTTGTACCCAGCTACCTACTTCACAAACGCCGCACATGCCCTGATCTTCTTCCACCAACGCTACCCACAGAAGCCATCAGCCAAGCATCATGGACGTTACGGAAGGCTACGAGCTCCTGGGTAGCCCCACATGCCCTCCACCTGATGCTGCCAAGTACGCTGTAGCAGAAGCAGAAGTCAGAATCAAGAAGCAGGAAGAGGGGAACACCATCGTGGACGAGTGGGCCAATGTGGTCAACGACCACGAAAAGAACCATAATTCCTACTATTTGAGGACATGCACAGACGATGGTTGCCCTGTGCACCTGGATGGAAAATAGTGAAGCAACCTCTTCTGAAGCAAGAGATGGGCGATGTGCAGGTCGCTGCAAACCACCTCGATGGAAATAGAGTGGGCAATACAACAACAACCATCACCTACTGGCCCCTAACACTACAAATTCTGCAGGCAGAACTGCATACGCAGATACTGCCCCTACCATTGAAGGGAGTGACGGGAAGGCATGCAAGCAACCCAAGAGGGTCAGGGGACCGAACCTGGGAAGGGGGAGGATATGAAAACATTTTGTCCGAGGAAGAACTATGCCTAAAGGCCACGAGATTGCGGTGATCAAGCGATGCGCAAGAGGAGAAGATGAAACGACCACAACAAAAGATTGTGCGGCTTCAAAGTGATAAAGGGGAATGGCTGCGAATGGAGAATGGAATGAGGAGGGGAGTGGATACAGTCCGTGCCTCTTACAATGAGAAGTTAGAAAAAGCTGCTCACACCTTACTAAAGAAACAGCTCTAGCGCAGAGCCATTATCTACGGGCTGTGTGGAAACCGCCGGGAAGCAACAGCCAGCTCCTAACGCTGCGGCAGGTTTGCAGACCACCTCTACAATGAGAGATTCTCAGCTCGAAGCGACTCGAGCTTAGTGAGTCAGGAGCTAATGTCATAGATGTGGCTTAGTAAGGAAGAGGTTTTTACATGACTCTTGGTCATGAGTCATAGGTATGTTATGTTTCACAAATGACCTCATTGGAAGTTATCAGTTCTGCACATATGACCACTTTGGTCAGATGATATGGTTACAATGATATGTTATGTTTTGCACATGACCTTATTTAGAAGTCATTGGTTTCGTACATGTGATCGCTTTGATCATATGACTAGTTATACTGTTTTGATATGACTGACAGTTGTGAGTCAAATGTGGCATGTGACTCATGGAGTGAGTCACAAGGGGGTGAAGGGCAACGATATAAGGGGGCCATTAAGGCGGCGTAGATAAGCCTACAAGTCGATCAAGTTGGCTATCAGATCGGCACTAGTCAAAGACTGGAACGACCAGTTCCCGCCGCGCCTGACCTATCCTTACGCCGTGTCCCTAACGCCCCACCCTTTCATGGGGCTGGGAAGGTTCATGGTGGGGAGAATCCACCAGATGCGATCAGGAAAGAGTTATCTCGCCGCCCACCCATCGTGGTTCACCAAGGACCCCTCTCCCCTCTGCCGGTTTTGCGACGAGGACGAAGAGGACTTCACCCACGCAATCCTGTCCTGCGAGTCCCACAGAGAACCTCGTGAGCGCCACCTCTGAGGGCTCACTTCGTTAGAGAAGGACAGCCCTCTTTGGTCGACCCCCTCCGCTCTCAACTCCCTCGCCAGGTACATAAATGTCACGGCCACAGGATTCCCGCCAGGCATGCCCCTAGCAGAATGGGGCCCTCAGCACTCCCCTAATGCAGACGCGTCTGCTCTACCAATTCATGGTTTCGGTCCGTGAAGAGGGTCCGATCTGTCCCCGTTTTGTCTTTTTTGGTTCGCTAAGAGATTATTTTTCGCTATGATCATGCGCTTTATTGTTTTATTTCCTTAGGGATTTGGTGTCGGCTATCGGACACACTTGGGAGGATTTCATAGTTTGGTGTGATTGTTTCTTTTGTTACTTGCGGGTTTTTGAGATTAAGGTTTTGTTTATGCCATAGCTAGCGCTGCATGCAGGTTCTTGTACCATAAATCAATGAGTACATGAAGATAAAAAAAAAAAAGGAAAAAAAAGGCGGTGTAGATAAGCTCGCACTTGTCAATGATTGGGCCTCCCAGTTGCCCCCCCCACCCTACTACCAATACTCCGCGTCCCTCTCGCACCCCCTGTTCATGGGCCTGGGAAGGGTTATGCTGGGCAGGATCCACCAGATGCCCTCGGGCAAGAGCTACATCGCTCCCCTCCCTTCCTGGTTCACTGACAACCCCTCCTCCCTCTGTCCACACTGTAAGGAAGATGTGGAGGACTTTGCACATGCCATCCCATACTGCGAGTCCCACAAGGAACCAGGTAAGCGCCACCTCCCTGGGCTCCCGAGCATTGACAGGGACAGCTCATTATGGACCGTTAGAGATGCTCTCCTCTCCCAGGCAGGATACCTTAATGTTACCGCCACAGGCTGTCCCCCTGGCCTGCCACTGCCGTGCTGGGACCCCGCACCCAAGCCCTCTCCCTGCGGCATCGAGCCTCTGATCTACGGCTTCAGGCCCTGACCTGCGACGCCCACCCTTGGTTTTGTTCCTTCCCTGTACTTGTTTTCATTCTGTTGGTTGGATTCAGTTTTCGTTATGATTTCTGTATTTTTTTGCCTTAGTTCCTTGGGATTTCGGGTCAGCTATCAGTCACCATTTGGAGGATTTTATAACCTGGTGCAAATTTTCTTTTTTTATGTTTGCAGATTTTGAGATTGAGGATTTGTTTATGGCATAGCTAGCACTGCATATAAGTTCTTGTACCGTAAACAATGAATACATAATAATCAAAAAAAGAAAAAAGAAAAGAAAATGGCAAAAAAGGCTGCATAGATAGGCCATCCTCCATCTCCTGTATTTTCCTTACACTTGAAATCAACCATCAATGCTTAGAGTTCACGAACCATCCACCCATCCTCTCCTCCCACAATGCACACGGCCTACGAGTGATGGCCATTTACCACCTCCTCTCTCTGCCCTCGCATGCTCTTCCAAGACGTCAGGGCTTTCCCTCCTCTGGGTTCCAGTATGGCTTTTGCGCTGCCCGTTCTCGCCCCCTTTCATGCAGAGCGTGGGCCCTCCATCCGGTCAGCGACCATTCGCTTCCGATGCTTCAGACTGCTGGAAATGTGGTTTGCGGTACGCGAGAACTTGTCAAAAGGCCCATGGGTTGATGTCGCCCCTCCCCACAGTTGGCTTCAGTAGTGGTATTCCATCCACTAACCGACGCTATCTCTCTGCGAAGAAGGGACTACATCAGAGACGTGGTAAAATGCTTGCCTTCAGCCACTTGGGACTACCTGGTCAGACATGAACAGGATTACCGCGAGTTCCCATAGTCATCTTCGGTTTCCAGCCTGTTCTGGCTATTACATCACCTTGTACACTAGTGCGATACCCCCCTTGGCTTGCACCCTCCTGTTCCACCCTTCCTTGCCATCCCCCACAGGCAGCTCCTTTTCTCACTTACGTTGCGTTCCACAATGTCTTCTACAGTTTTCTGCTGCCAGCCCGTATATCTGGCTTAGGTTGTTGCGGGATCTACGGTGCTGGTTTTTCTTTTGTTTTGTTTCCAAGATGTACTACGCAGGTACCTTCCTATGCTGTTCTGCTTGTCCTTGGTTAGGCGTCATCTATTCTCTGAGTTCGCTTGCGAGGTAGGGACAGGTTTTCTATTTGTACAAGATGTAGGGTTAGGCCTATACCTGAGAGTCCTGTGAATACGGTTGGGCCAGGCAGAAGGAGGAATGGGGATTCTTTATGCCATAGCTAGCTCTTCATGCAAACCCTTGTACCATAAATAACAACCAATATATGATAATAATAAAAAAAGAAAAAAGAAGAAAAACAGAGGCCTCATAGATGAGCCATCCTCTGTCTCCACGATTATCCTTGTGCTTGAAATCAACCTCAACGCTGGGGATCTCACAAACTATCCATCCCAGCACCTCTCCTCCCATAATGGCTTCGGCCTAGGGGGGATGGCAATCCACTGCTCCTTCTGTCCTCTTCTCCCTTTTTACACGTCGAGGCTTCCCTGCCTCTGGGTTCCAGTATGCCTTTCACACTGCCTGTCCCAGCTCCTCTACTCGCTTAGCGAGGACCCTCCACATGGTCAGCGAACTTTCAGTTCCCATGCTACAGATGGCTGGGGCCACAGTTTGCGGTACGCGAGGACTCCACAACCAGCCTGTTGGTTGATCTCGCTCCTCTCCATGGTTGGTTTAAGCGCAAGTATCCCATCCACTAACTGACGCTATCTCTCGTAGAACCAAGAACTACATGAAAGATGTGGTAAGATCGCTTGCCTTCCACCTCTGGGCACTGCCTTGAAAGATACGGAGACGATTATCCATAGTTGATACGGTTGCGTTCAGTTTCCTTTCTGACCTTAATGCTAGATCGGCTTCTATCCTACTGCTACACCCTCACTCAGCTGGCACTGTACCCCTACACCACTTGACCTCAACGCCCTTCATGCCTCTTCACTGGGCTTCCCGGTCTGGATGGCACCAGTCCCTGTACCCTGCCATAGGTTCTGTGTTCATCGGCTCGCACTTTTCTCTCTTCAGTCCCCCTTCCACTTGGGTGGGTATATCCCTTAGCCCTAGAGGTTTATTGTCGTAGGTGGCACTGATCAGCCGGATTAATGCTGTTTAGAGCGGTTCTTGCTATGGAGTTGGACCACTGTTGGGAAGTGTGGTTTCTCTTTGTTCTGATAGGCTTGGGTGGCTTTTGTTCACAATCTTTGCCATTCGTGTATACTACACGTTGCAGGGTGGGGGAGATTTTTCGACTGGGCGGGATTCAGGAGGGCAGTGTCTTGTTTCCAAGGTTTCAGTGCCATCTGCAAGAACGCTTTCCTCTGCCGGTTCATTGACAGGATTTCTTCTGGCAGTTTCGGGCCGGCGTAGGGGGGCGGTTTATGTGTCTGCCATCACTAGCACTGTATGCGGACTGTGTACCTTAAATACTGCATAAAATTGATGATAAAATAAAATAAAATAAAGTAAAATAAAATAAAGCAGCTGTGTAGATAGCCACCCCACGCATTCTCCACCTGGTTCCATACAGCACTTGGTGGACTCATGGCTGTGCTCAGACTCCATACCCTGGATAAGAAACCCTCTTGCGGGTCTAAACCATAGTGGTCCCCCAACCTCATAACACAAAGATTGGCCATCCACACAACGGTTCAGGTCGCACATCGCGATCCCCTCTCCTTATCGAAGCCACCCTACAACCTGGGGTAGATTCTATACTCTAAGGCCATAAAGAAGGCCAAGACCGATTACTGGAACCATTTCCAAAGAACTGCTACCCCATACACACTCTGGACCACAAAGCGCTACCCCTGCAGCAGACCACAAGATAGGTTCCTACAGATACCTAGGGCTGACAACCTCGTCGATACAAACAAAGCCCTTCTCTAACCCTTCTTCCCTGAGCAGCTGTCATCGAACATACCAGCTATTCTACCGGCATTCCAAGAGATTCTCCCGCTATCAGCAGTGGAGACAGCAACTGCCCTCTGGAATTCCTCTGCGTCCTCTACCCACGATCCCGATCAGATCTGGTACTGTCTTGGAAGAGCAAGCACTCTGTGTACCCTAACATCCTGATGTCCTTCCTCGGCTCCCTCGTCTGGTACAGGCACCATCTCCTTTTTCTGAAGAAGCTCTACTGCATTATGTTGGATAATATTGTGAAACCCCCCTATGACATGCCAGCCTCGTTTCATATCATCGCTCTTCGGGAAACTATCTCTAAGATTCTTGCGAGGATTATGGTGACTATTCTTTGTGCTCTCGCCAGCTTCCTGGGCCTCCTGTCCCCTCACCAAACTGGATCCCTCCTGGGTCTGTGTACCTTCAACGCAGCAGCAACCCTCTCCCCTGAGGTTCACCTAGTTGTGCACTCTGAGCTTAAAGTCGTGACCCTATTGGTTGATATCAAGCATGGCTTCGACAATGTCTCGGCCCCCTCACACTCTGACAGGCTTGCCACCAGGGCGTTCAACATGTACAGGTCTGGTGGATAAGGTCCTTCCGCCATTGATGCTCCTGCTGCCTAGTCTTCTAGGGAGCCCCCCAGATCTTCTCCCCAGTGGCAGTTGGTACTCCTCACCGCTCTCTGATCTCCGCACTCTTGTTCGTGATCTACGTCTCATCACTTAACTTAGCCGTCTCTCGGGGCCTCATCCACTCCTACATGGACGATTTCTCGATTGCAATGGCCTCAGGCTCATATCGCAGGCATGTCAAGCGACTGAGGGGCATCACTAATATCAGCCCGGTGAAGACTAGTAGGCTGGGCTTAGCCTTCACAATCCCAAAGACTGACCTCATGGACTTGGCTACCCCACTGCAGAAAGTTCCCCCTCCCGCAATTTCAGTCTTGTTAGATGGCTACCTCTTTCATCCCTCTAAGCTAATCCCCTCGCTTTGTGATTGGTTCGTACACTCCAGCACCTTCTGCACTAAATGCACCAGCTCACACTTCACAAGAAGCCTCACCCTGGCCCAAGGGGCCTTCGCAACAATCTAGGGACTCACCAGGTCCAGTGAAGGTCTGCCACCCTTCCTCGCCCATCTTCTGCCATCGTTCATAATCTCCCCAATCCTCCTCTATAGAGCTGACCTCTTCTCGCCAATGCTCTCCCTCCCAGACCGCATGTCGCTCTTTGAGAGAACTGTCCAGCGGTATATAACTAATGGCTTCTCTTCGACCCTGGTTCGCGTAGTGACATGTGAATCAACTCTTCCCCAGCTCCCACTATTCGTCCCCCACCTACAACGCCTGGCTGCTTCTTCCTTCCGCTTCAGGACCACTGTTTACTTGATCCAGCACCTGACGTCCATCTATGACCATCTCCTTTGGAAGACTCCCCTCCGCTGGTCCTCCACAAAAAGGCACCTTCTGCAAGACGCTATTGCATACTGCACTCTCCCATTCATTGACACGTCAGGCCCCATCCCAGTGGCATCACTCCACCTTCTTCCTCCTGACCAACTCCCCTGAGAGAGGGGGTCCCATCATACCCGTCAATCAACGCACAAGTGAGGACGCCTCTCGTGAAGGATTGCACCTCCTAGTTCCTCCTCCCTCTCTATTATCAATATGCTGCTACTCTTTCTCCTTACCTGTTCATAAGTCTGGAAAGGTTTATGGCAAGGAGGATCAACCAGATGCGCTCGGGCAAGAGCTCCCTTGCTGCCCACTGTGCCAGGTTCACTGACAAACCCTCCCTCCTGTGCCCCTACTGCAAGGAGGATTAGGATGTTAGGCATATGGAAATCCGAGATATGTGCACAGAACCACGGTAGGGTAACTGCGCACTCACCCTGAATTTACTGGAGCCAACAACGCCCTGCAGCCCCCGTAGAGGGCCCGCACGTCATTAGCGAGATTTCGCGCGTGGCGTCCCATTGCTAAAATGTCACATCAATAAAGCCCACTTCATAACACCATATACGTCGCGGCCGTCCGTCTGACCGCATGCTGTTCGCAGCATATACGGGAGGGGACTGTTGGCGATGTCTGGGGAGTGGAACGGAGGAGGTCCATGGCAGGCGCATTGAGATAGTAGGCTTCAAAGTTTTGCTTCCTAACTATGGGCCAAAGGTGACAGGACGTTTTGGGCGAAATACTCCGACAGGATATCCTAGTAGTGGAAGCTACAAAAGGTATACCGAATCCACTCATACCTTTCTGAGATCAGCTGTAGGTTGGTTAGTCGTAGCGATAGGACCCCTCTATGGAGGCCTGCGGACCAAGGGGAAGGACGCTCAGAAAGGAAGACCTAGATAAGTCGGAAACACTTAAGACATTGACATGTTGGGCTTGGGCTTGCAATTGGCACTAGGTGAACCGGCATGAACTTGATCAATTCATGACTGAAGAGACTACTGGAATGATAGTGAACAAGACTAAAGTAATATAATAGTCTATGCGGACATCTAAGTTTGAAATCGCTGCTTGGTATTGCAAATACCGCAGTCATCTCAACAGAGGAATACTATTCCGTGTCTGCGAAAGGGGGTGATAAGCTTCAGGGTCAAACAGTGTTCGGACATATAACATTGTGGACGCTTGCCTATTGAAGCCAGAGTGGTACTTCGGAAGCATAGTAGTTAGAAGTAGTCTGCGAACACTCCGACGCGGTATATAAATATCGAAGTGCCTCCCAAGCCTTACCGACATCATCAAGCAACAGAGAAGAGATCTTATCAATTTAATATTGTTTCACACTTTAAATCTTCACCTTTCCTTACTTTATCGAGACGAGGCTTCCGCGACAGATTCTCCAATCTAAGATTTCGGGCCGACGTCTCTTGGTTACATGCGTGAGTTTGACATCCGCCTAACAGAGGACGACTTTGCTCACGCCATCCTTTACCGCAAGTCTGTCCAAGAGCCCCATGAGTACCACCTCGGTGAGCTCACAGACAATGGCAGGGACAGCCCACTATGGACCTACACGAACACCCTCTACTTCCTGGCGAGGCAACTTAATTTAACTGCCACAGACTTTCTCCCTGACATACCGCTAGCATGCAGGGACCCTCCACGCAAGCCCTCTGCCTACTACACGGGGGTCCCTATCTATGGCATCAGGCCCTGAACTGTCCCGCCCACTACCTGCTTTACTTTGCGCGGAAAGAGTTTTTGTTTTACTCTTTTGCAGTTTGTTTTATTTTTTGTTGTGATTTTTGTATTTTTTTGCGATAGTTCACGGGGAATTTGAGTCACCTATCGGATACTACTAGGAGGATTTCACATTTTGGTGCAAGTGTTTCCTTTGTCTTTGCGGTTTTTGAGATTAAGGTTTTGTTTATGCCATAGCTAGCGCTGCATGCAAGTTCTTTTACCATAAACAACAAATACATGATGATAAAAAAATTAAAAAATTAAAAAATTAAAAAATTAAAAAATAATAAAATAATAAAATAATAAAATAATAAAATAATAAAAAAAGAATAATAATAAAATAACAATATAATAAAATAATAAAATAATAAAAAAGTAAAAAAATTAATAAAATTAAAAAATTAAAAAATTAAAAAAAGTAAAAAAAGTAAAAAAATAATAAAAAAAGTAAAAAAATAAAAAAAGGCCGCGTAGTTAGGCTCTTCGGGCTTCATTATAAGTTATTTCCTCAATTACTACTTTCTGCTTTTACCAATATAAAACCTGAGCGCTCTTTACAAATATCTACATACTAGAGAAGAACTCTACTATGCAAGTAGAGTTGAATAAAGTGTACTATAGGCTGTGAGGACAGGAGACCGGGGAGTCTCTCGCACCTCATTATAGGACAAGGTCTAAGAACTAACTTTAAGAAGAGAAGATGAGAAGTATAGTCTACCAGTTGCTAATAACTAACCTTGGTTAGGAATCATAACAAATGATGACATCTTTGATCTGCGGCCTCCGCTGAACGTAATTGGCAGCGGCCGTTGCAACAGCGTCGCCAGTGGGGCACAATCTCCTCATGCCAGTGAAAATCGCTGTAACGAATGTGGCTTCGTGAGGAAAGTTTTTCACATGACTCATAGTTATGAGTCATAGATATGTTATATTTCACACACGACCTTATTAGAGGTCATGGGTTTCGCATATATGACCACTTTGGTCATACGATATGGTTATGATGATATGTTTTGTTTCGCACATGACCTCGTTTAGAGGTCATAGGTTTCTGTTAGGCATATGGAAATCCGAGACATGTGCACAGACCCACGGTAGGGTAACTGCGCACAGACCCTCATATTTACCGGAGTGCCAACACCCCCCTCCGGCCCCCTTATGGGGCCCGCACGTCATTAGCGAGATTTCGAGAGTTGCGTCCCATAACTAAAAGTCACATCAATGAAGCCCGCTTCATAACACCATATACGTCGCCGCCGTCCGTCCGACCGCACGCTGTTCGCAGGATATATGAGAGGGGACCTTTGGCGACATCTGGGAAGTGGAACGGAGGAAATCCGTGGCAGGCGCATTGAGATAGTAGGCTTCAAAGTTAGGCTTCCTAATTATGGGCCAAAAGTGACGGGACGTTTTCGGCGAAATACTCCAAGAGGTTATCCCAGTAGCGGAAGCTATTAGGGGTATACCGAATCCACCCATACCCTTCTGAGATCAGCTGTAGGTTGGTTGGTCCTAGTAATAGGACCCCTCTACGGAGGCCGGCGGACCAAGGGGAAGCACGCTCAGAAAGGAAGACCTAGATAAGTCGGAGACCCTTAAGACGCTGACACGTCGGGCTCGGACTTGCGATTGGCACTAGGTAATCCGGCATGAACCTGATCACTTCATGACCGAAGAGACGACTGGACGATAGTCAACAAGACTAAAGTCATATAAAAGTCTATGCGGACATCTAAGTTGGAGGCGACTGTTTGGCATAACAAATAGCGCAGTCATCTCAACGGAGGAATACTATTCCGAGTCCGCGAAAGGGTGTGATAAGTTTCAGGGTCAAACGGTGTTCGCACTTATAAGATTCTGGACGTTTGCGTATTAAAACCAGAGTGGTACTTCGGAGGCATAGTAGTTAGAAGTAGTCCGCGAACACTCAGACGCGGGATATAAATATCGAAGTGCCTCCCGAGCTTTACAGACATCATCAAGCAACGGAGAAGAGATCTTATCAATATAATATTGTTTTACGCTTTAAATCTTTACCTTACTTATTTTATCGAGACGAGCCTTCCTCGACAGATTCTCCAATCAAAGATTTCGGGCCTACGTCCCTCAGTTATATACTAGAGTTTGGCGTCCCCCTAACAGTTTCGCACATGTGACCACTTTGGTCATATAACTGGTTTATGATGTTTTGGTATGATACATAGTTGTGAGTCATATGTGACGCGTGACTTGAAGGATGAGTCACAAGGGCATGAAGGGCAACTATAAAAGCAGGACATTAGGTCCGCGTAGATAGGCTCTTCACGCTTCGTTCTAAGATATTTCCTTACTTATTACATTACACTTTACGAATATAAAACCTTTGCGCTCTTTACGAAATACCTTTGTGAGACGAGAACTCTACTACGCTAGCAGAGTTGGAGAAAGAGTACGATAGGCTATAAGGATCAGAAACATCGGAGTCTCCCCTACTGTATCGCAGGCATAGGCCTAAGAACTATCGCGGAGAGAAAAACGCGAGAAGTATTGTCTACTCATTGCTGGCGACTAATACCGGTTAGGGATCGTAACAAGAGTGCTGCAGTCATAGTTGTGCAAAGTATTGACATTTGTGTAATTCGGTGTTGACATCTGGTCTTTGAACATTTTTCTCCATACCCGGCAGAGCTGTCTGCCAGGATCATCTGTGGTAAAGTTAAGCCTGGTCTTATAATGACTTATTTGGTTGTTTCCGGCCCTCGCAGAGGTAATTACCCCGGGAAGTACCACAGCTGAGAGCACTTACAAGTGCCCTACTGGAGCTATAGGTACCTGTAGAACATTTGGCATATAGACATACTGTGTATTATTATTGTGTCCTATGTCTTCTCATTAGTTCCGTGTGTTGATATCGTGACCTGCGCGTATTAGCTGAAAACTTGCAAGTTGTCAATACTTTTCTCACTTTCACCTTCCTGAAGTCATGGTTGATAGTATTTAAATATCGGTCGTGGACATTCCAGGGACCCTGAAATTGTTCGGGAGTTATTATGAATTCAAGCATCTGATGCACGCAATACCTGTACTCTCCACCGTAACATGTATTATAAACATCCTATTAACTTGAACTCTGCAGTGGGAGGTCTTCTGTCCCAGTATACGTGAAATCGTGGCACCGAAACGAAGCATAGACTCTAGTGGATGACATCAGAAACAATAGGCGAATCTGAATTAACGATTGGCTGGGTCTAAGATTGTGGGAACCTCTTGGCTCCATATGCCATCTTGATCTAGACTTGTGACAGAGAGCATTCCATCTTCATGTCATAATACACACAAGCTTCTTACAATGCATGGAGCGGAGTCTCGCAATGTGTAACCGCTTCTTGGGAGATGTGGTAAACGCAGTCCTAACGGGCTTTGTTTTTTGCCAAACGTGGTGAATAGCGAATGCAAGTCTGGAGGCTTTAACGGAGGTTGTGGTAGGGACCTCTTACTATATTGTGACTACTGAAGTCGGAGAGATGTTTGGTAGATCTCAGACTAAAGATTCGCGAAGCGAACTGAAGAAGGTAACTGTTCAACCAAATAGATTGAAATACTCAGTATGTTGAAGTCTACTTCTTCTAATGTGAAGAATAGGAGTTCTTAAATACACTTCTTAGGCTACCGAGAGCCTTGTTGTCATAACATATAAGACTCCAAAACAGAAGCCTTGAAACTAAAAATAAATCTTACAGAGTTGTTAGGCTGACGCCAATCTCAAGTATATAACCGAGGGATGTAGGCCAAAATCTTAGTTCGCAAAATCTGTCGAGGAAGGCTCGTCTCGATAAAGTAAAGGTAAGGTAAAGATTTCTAAGGTAAACAAGTTTATATTGATAAGATATCTTCTCCGTTGCTTGATAATGTCTGTAAAGCTCGGGAGGCACTTCGATATTTATATCCCGCATCTGAGTGATCTCGGACTACTTCTAACTACTATGCCTGCGAAGTACCAAACTGGTTTTGATCCGCAAAGGTCTGGAATCTTATAAGTGCGAACAGCGCTTGACTGTGAAACTTATCGCCACATTTCACGGACCCGGAATAGTATTCCTCCATTGAGATCACGGGCTATTTGTTATGCCCAACCGCGGCCTTCAACTTAGATGTCCGCATAGACTATTATTTTACTCTAGTGTGGTTGACTATCATTCCAGTAGTTTCTTCGGTCATGAAGTGATCAAGTTCCTGCCGGGCCACCTAGTGGCAATCGCAAGTCCGAGCCCGACATGTTAGCATCTTAAGGGTCTCCAACTTATCAAGGTCTTCCATTCTGAGCATGCTTCACCTTGGTCCGCCGGCCTCCGTAGAGGGGTCCTATTACTAGGACCAACTAACCTACAGCTGATCTCAGAAGGGTATGGGTGGATTCGGTATACCTCTAATAGCTTTGACCACTGGGATATCCTCCTAGAGTATGTTGCCGAAAATGTCCCGTCACCTTTGGCCCATAGTTAGGAATCCTCACCTTGAAGCCTACCATCTCAATGCACCTCCCATGGATCCCCTCCGTTACACTTCCCAGACGTCGCTAAAGGTCCCCTCACTTATAACCTGTAAACAGCATGCGGTCGGACGGACAGCGGCGACATATATGGTGTTATGTAGTGGCCTTCCTTGATGTGACATTTCAGTTATAGGACGCAACTCACGAAATCTCGCTAATGCCGTGCGGGCCCCATGAGGCGCCCAGAGCGTGGTGTTAGCACTCTGGTAAATTGTGGGTCTGTGAGCAGTTACCCTACCGTGGGTCTGTGCACATGTCTCGGATTTCAATATGCCTAACATGAGCTCCCTCCTTCCAGGCTTCGCCTCCAATGCATTTATCACCATTGTATAATTTCTTCTAAATACATTTTAAGACTCAGTTTAGTCAGGATAAAAAACCTTCCGAGTTCACTTGGCCATGGTAGGAAAACCTTTTCCTCACTACCTTACTTCTACCCTTCCTGTCATGTCCGGATTTTTATTATGAAAATTCTCGACAACTTCCTCTGAGTTTTCTATGCCAGTCGATGGCTCCCCTGTGTTCTGATCTTCTGAACACCCTTGCCACTTCCCGAAGTACTACAGTTCACGCCCCTCTTGATAGTGGCCACGTACTTGTTTCCTGTAAGAGCGAATCTCACTTCTTGCAATTTTTTCAACCTCACATTGCAGATCGCCGTCAATATTCTCCGGTTCTCTAGGGGGCTTTTGGCGACTGTCATGAACAGACGCGGGGTAGGGTTCCAATAGTGCGATATGGAATACGGGATGAATGTTCCATCGATCAGATATGTTGAGCTTGTATGCTCTCGATCCCTGTTTTTCCCTAATTTGGATGGGGCGATATAGCTTTGGACTTACCTTCTTGGATTTCCATCGGGTACAGATGTTTTTTCGCTTAACATTACTTTGTCCCCGATCATGAAGTCCGCCTGTCGTCGAGCTTTCCGGTCCTAGTATTTCGACATCCCTTCCCGTGTTTTTCCTAGGGACCCTTGTGCTTGTTCAAGTATCGCCTTAATCCAGTTGGCATAAAGCGTCGCTCCTGGATTTTGAGCTTCGTGCTCCTTTATCCACTCTGTCTGTGCATGGAATCTGTAGTTCGCATATAATGCTGACATCCCATGAGCGTTAGTTGCGGAGTTGTTCTAGGGATGTTCAGCTAGAGGTAGTAGCTGACACCAGTCATCCGGATGGTAATTGACAAAACTTCGAAGGTAACCTTGCAGCACTTGGTTGGTACGTGTAGTTTGTGCGTCCGTCTGAGGCTAGTATGCCGCTGACATTCTTTCCTTAATTTCCAGTGACTTGCAAAGGGATTCCGAAAGTTCTGCAGCAAACTTTGAGTCCATGTCCACGACGACTTCGGTTGGTAGGCCATGCAGCCTCCATACTTCTTTCAGGAAGGTGGTTGCGACATCCTTGGCCTTAGCTGACATTTGTACTGCGATGAAATGTGCCATCTTTGTAAATCGATCAAGTACTACTATTGTTTGAGTGCATCCTTGCGACTCTGGTAGCTGTGTGATGAGGTCCACAGAGATGGACCCCCATACTGCGCAGGGTATTTGCACTGCCTGCAATAGTACTTACTTCGCGTGTCTAGGCAACTAGTGATGTTGGCATTCATCGCAGGATCGTATATAATCATTGACCCACTCCGCAAGTACTTTCCTGTAAAAGTCTCTCATGATGATTTCTAAAGTCTTTTCTTGTCCGAAATGTCCTGCAACCTTTGCATCGTGACATCCTTCTCCAATCTTAGTATATAGCGCCTGACTATCTGGTACAAATAGTCTTTACTTATAATATAGTAGATCGTCGGTTACAGTCCAGTCTTTGGGAAAATCCTTTCCTTCATCTCGTAACCTAATGGGTTCTTCCCTTCATTGCCTTCACGCTGTGTCTGTCCCAATAGCTGCCTGTATCTCATTTAGGAATTCAGGATTAAATTGCTTCATGACTTGCTGTAGGATAATAGCATTTGACATTAAAACCTTTTCAGGTACTTCTGAAATATCATACCAATGTTCGTTGGCTTTAGCTGATGCCTGTAGGTAGCTGATGCTAGGTTCCTGTTCCTTGACAATCAAGGAACTTGTCGCTATATCGGTGCTTCCGAATGCCGCGGCTCCTCATTCCGTATCTTCCAAGTCATCTACTTCCATCATGTCCGCGGTGTTGACTTTTTCTACCTCTAGTTGAGCTATACCATCAGCCATTTTTATTTGGCAGTCCACATCCTTATGATTGAAAAGTACGACTTGGAGTTCGCCGGTGTAATCAGCATCGATTACTCCTGCGCCCACAGAGAGTCCGCTTCGGACCGCTAATCCACTTCTTGGGGCAACTCTTCCCTAAGTTCCTTCAGGTAACTCCACAGCTATACCCGCCCTTATTAATACTTGTCCATATTCCGGGACGATATCATCCTCTATGCCATACAGGTCATATCCTGCCGCCATTCTTGAGCCCTTTGTCAGCAAATATGCCTTTTTGCTCAACCTCTTGACCCTAATGACGGGTTGCTTTCCACCTCTTCAAGGTTCTAAATCCTAATCCTTATTTCTATCCCAGGCTTCTCCTTCATCGCCTCCCCTCGCTACTAGCGACAATGAGAAAATTTCTGCTTTCAAAACTTTCTATTCGCGATGCGTAGCTCCCTCCTCAGGACAGTACTCCAGCTGTCTGCTTAATGCATCAGGCTTTCCTCCCTTTGTACCTGGTGGGTATACAATGCGAAAATTGTATTCTACTAACTTCTGAGCCCATCGAATTTGACAGTCACTCCAGACCTTTGAGGTGAGGAAGTATTGTAGGTTCTGATGGTCGGTAAAGACTGTGATCGGTTTTTCCGCCCCGATCAGGCAGTGTCTCCATTCTTTAAAACCTTCCAGGATCGCGAGAAGTTCTTCACCATGAATCTCATAATTGTACTCCACCCTGTTTAATTTTCTTGAATGAAAAACTAGTGGATGTAATCTTTTTGCAAAGTATTGAGAAAGGATGCAGTCGCGTGCAAAATCGCTAGCGTCTGTTTCTACTACTGTTTGTCTTTCTGGGAAAAGGTGTTGGAGAATGGTGGCAGTGGTGAATCGGTGCTTTAGCTCTTCGAAAGCAGTGTCCTGTTCAACTCCCCATTTAAAATTCAGGGGATTTCGGCGTAATGTCGTGGTTATTGGCTTGCCAATAGCCGAGAGGTTCTTTATAAATCGTCGGCAGCAGTTAGCAAACCCCATAAAGACTTGTACTTCTCTAACCGACTTAGGTGCTTTCCAGACCATTGTGGATTCCAGCTTTTGGGCGCTCAGAGACCCCCCATCGACCGCCACCAGATAGCTCAGGAATTCTACTTCCGTGACATGGAAAGTCGATTTCTTTAGCGATACAGCCAATTCAAAGTCCGACAGACTTTGTAAAACTCTTGTGATAGCCTCCATATGTTCCTCTTCAATTTTTTGAATAGATGAGGATATCATCAAGGTAACATACGACTCCAAAGTCAAGGTATTCCTGGAGAACTTGATTCATCTTGTCTTGGAAAGTTGCGGGAGCATTGACCAATCCAAAAGGCATAACCTTATATTCGTAATGTCTGTATCTTATACGTAACGCCGCTTTCCATTCATCTCCTTCCTTTATCCTAATCAGGTGGTAACCGTCCTTAAGGTCTAACTTGGTGAGGATCTTTGCGCCAGCTACTCTATCTCTGAGTTCGGACATTAGTGGAAGGGGATGTTTGTTGAGGATTGTAATCTTATTTTGATTTCTGTAATCCACAACTAGGCGTAGTCTACCATCTGGCTTGGGTACGAATAATATTGGTGCTCCTGCTGGTGATTGACTCCTTGTCATTTTTCATTGTTTGATCATTGTTTCCAGGTATTCCCGTAACAGCAGAAGCTGTTTTTCAGATAGTGGATATATCGGGCCCCAGGGGGGAGTTGATCCTTGAATCAACTTAATTTCGTGATCGAATGTCCATCTAGGGGCTACTTTTTCTGCCCTCTGGGCTTCAAACAAATGTTTGTAATTCCAGTATTCTTGCGGTAATGATTCGAGTTCCACCGTATTTTCGATGCCTCTGATTCTTCCGATGCGACAAGCATTGGGATCGCAAGTGACGGATTCGTCATACTCGAACATATCCGCTATTCCTTCATCTTCCTCCAAGTAGTCTTCACAACATTTTGCCGATAAAGTCCAGTTTTGTGCATCTTCTATGTGAGACACCGGGTGTTCACGATGCCACCATACAAACGGAATTATAATTCCATCGCGACCTGCCTTTAGCCACTTCACAAGACACTACAGAGATGTGTCGCTTTTTTCCTGTTTCTAATTGAATAGGGAGAGTGTAACACTTCCCTCCTGAAGCTACTGACGATCCGTCGAAGTCTAAGATATCAACTACATTACTGCGTTCTACTGTAGGAATGCGGATGTCTTCAACTAGGTCCTTGTTGATAAGGAATACGTTGGATCCCTAGTCTAACAGGACTTTAACTTTGTATCGCTTATCGTGTATATGGAGGTAAGCGATCCGCTCCGGCCAGAGGTATGCTCTTGGTTTTGGAGCTTCTAACTCTGTGCGCCTAGCACTGATAAGACTCCCTTGGTTCTTTCGTTTAGGCATCTTTGGGATTGGGTGTAGGTAACAAGATGTTTGTTACTCCGCCCGCGCAGTTTCGACCACTGAGGTCTCCTCATACAAACTAGTAACTCTTTAACTCTAACAATCTCTGTCCACATACCAAGCGGCGTTTCACTGATACGCAATTGCGCACAACCAGCTTGCTGGCTGGATGCCTTCTCCCGACACACCACACCAAGGCTCATAGCAGATTTTCGGGCGGTTATTAGCCATTTTACTCTCCTGGTGAGGAGTTCCCGCTTTCACCGGGTCCTTTCCCTTAAGACATTGGTTATCCATCCAGCTCCCGCGGAGGAGCCTTGCGGACCAAAGCGGTACATCCCTATCCCACACTCTGGCAAGAAGTAAAGATAGTACATATGTATAATAGGACTCAGACTCGTGTGGTAGGTGGAACGCCCCGCATCGGTTGTCCTCTTGTCGTCTAATATTATCAGGTAGATCTGGCCTTCCTATGTCCCAACTTCTTCGGTATAGTAACTTGCTTGCACACAGGTAGCAGGCAACCACCAGGTGACTCGAGGAACTTCGCACTGTTGGCTCTCGGACCATGTCGGCATGTTGATTATCCTCTCTTCCGATCAAGACTGTCCATATATTGCCTCTTGTGTTCGAGTTCGTAAGTCCCTCGCCGGGTCCCTTCACTTAGAGCCTACTTGCGTTGGTCCTGAAAGGAGAGACTTGCTTCGCCACGCTTGGATGATTTTGTGTTTCGACTCCCGCAGTTGCACACAGACTACCCGATCCCCGTCGTAGTTGGTACCCAATACACCCCTGCCAGAGTGGGTTCCCATTTCGATTCCAGCTCCATTCTGGACATTGAATACCCAAACGCCGTCGCCATTGGTGCCACTGAAGAGCCCTAGGTCAGTTCTTCCTCGCCTGCCAGTTCCCAGATTTTATTTACACTGGCTGGATGCTAAACAGTTACCACTTTGCAAGCTAATTTAGGCTTTACAATAGCCGATCTTGCTCATCGAATTCTCCTTGTTATCGGTCTTGAGCTGACCATTGCCGCCGATATATGGACGCCTCCCCAACACGTCTGATAGGTGAGGTTTTTCTTCCCACAATGTGTGCAATCTCCTTCCTTCCTTCGCGTTTCTATCACACATTGCGGGATACTGGTATGGGCCTGGGCAAAATATGAGTGGGTGGTCTTTGTCACGCCTCCCCACCATTTCCAGGGCCTCTCCCGTTCATCGTCCCTTTACCGTTTTCATGCTGAGGCTTCACCTCTCTTGACATCAGGTTTAGTATCTCTTTGTCGCTTTGGTTTAAAGTCCTGTCGGTCTTCTCTTTGGACCTCTTGGACTATTTTGGACTTGGACGCCTGGTCTCGCCCAATTTTCTTTCTGGCTAGTAGTCCTTCTTCTGACCGTCCGCATAGCCTTGGTGCCTCTTCCCATTCTTGATCCGTCGTATATTACCGGGCCAACAACCTGCGGAGAATTTGTTCAAGAAGTTTGTCTTCAACTTTCTGTCTCCAGGACTACCCGATCATGCGTGCACGAATGTTATGGTTGTACATGACTGCAAGATAGCGTTCAATACTGCTGTCGTATGTGACCAGTTTCATTGCTCGAAGAGCTAGTCTTTCAGCTTCTACCGCGGCGAATCGCTTGATCATATCATGATCAATCCGGGTCCATGTCACCAGCTCTGACTGCCGGGTTTCCCCTTGAAGTCCGTCCATAGCCTTCCGGTACCATATGGTATAAGGAAGGACTATGTCTCCTTTCGTACCGCAGAGCACATATATGACATGTTCCCGGGCGTCATCCTAGATTAGCGGGTTTCTTTCGAAACAGTCGCTGCATTGCAAATTCCACACGTATATATCTTGTGCGGGTCTTTCTTCAAAGAATGGGGGTGGCTCTGATGGTCGCTTAATATTCAGTGCCATCGCGTTGGCCAGTGTTTCAGCCATACCATATTGTTCTGGTGTTTCTCCTTGCCTGCCTTGGCTAGGACCTCCTCTCCTCCTTCCTCTTTTATCATCATCATCATCATCGTCGTCGTCACCAGGATCTCCAGGGTTACCTCCCTGGGCACCTGAGGGGAATGCATCAGCGGTTTCTCGGCCTTTGCCCTTGTCCCTGCATGTAGGTAGAGTATAGTACTCCCCGTTATCAGTTTCTTGGACTGTGGGTAAGGGTGCGAGTCCTGCAGCTGCGGGAGTTGATGCCGCGGCTAGTATCCTATTTATGGCTGCTGTCCACACTTTTAGGATTTGGTTTATCTCGATATTCTGCAGTTGTTGCTGGTGTTGAGACCTGCGAATCTCCGCTTGGCGAGTAGTTTGATCTGCGCGCATTTGTCCTAGAGTACGGTTGACCTCTCTTTCGCGTGTGACACACGGGTGGTGGAATTCGACAAATTCTGCTCTTAGACTGAGGGCCATTTGTTCCAGCCTCCGGTCTCGGGCTAATGCCACTTCGCTTTCTTCCCCATGGGTTCTATGTAACCTCCTGGTCACCTCTTCATGTTCCTGTTGACTCCGTTCTTGAGCATCAATTTTCTTTGTGACTTCTCGCAACATCTCTTCTTGCATCCCGTTGCCTTCGCTTTCCACGCCGGCCACCTGCATCAATAAGATTGCAATATCAATATCACAGATATTTAGCCCATTCGCCATTTGCTGTTGAACCTTAATTAATTTTATTGTATTATCTTGGGTGGCTCCCTGGAAATGTTTGAAGGCGATGTTGACATGGTCGAGCAAGGTATCTATGTTGTGCCCTATTTGACCCAACGTTACCCCAAGATGCGCAGCCAATCTTGCTAAGTTTGCAGCGTAGTCTCCTGGTCTCAGTGTGGGGGCCCTTGATATCCTATCACTGCTTGCGACACTAGAGGATCAGTGCGACGGTAAGTTTCCTCTCTGGAATGGAGGTTCATGAGGTGCTGAAGAGAGGGGACTATGAATAGCGCAATCATCCGTCTTATCCGTGGTGTTGGGTTGGGTATCCATTGGTCTTCCCGCCGTTATCCGTTTTCTCGGGTCTTGAGGGATCTTAGCCATTGTGATGCTGTCCAGGTATGCTAATTGCTTTAATAGCCCTGGATGAGTGATTACTAGTACCTCGTACCCGAGTTCTCAATATCCTTTGAATGGTTTAAGGAATCGTATGTAAGGTATCCAACACTTGAGATACTCTAGAGGTGTAGGTATAAAGCGGTTCGGTTGGTCCTACTCTAGACTCAAAACCTGAATCTCCTTTTTCGCGAGGTTTAAGATGTACTTATAGTACATATAAAAGTGGGTTAGGCCCTGGCCGAAAGGATGTCTGGCCCCGGGATGACTGTCCACGAGTTATCTTTTTTCCTCTCTTGCGTCTTTAAAAAACACGGGGTGCTCCATGCGATCAAGTTTTCCCACTCCATCAAATTCCACTCAAAATCCGAACCGTGCCAGATGCGATATATGCTATTGAATTGAACCCTTGTTGGGATCCGGAAAGGTCTTGTAAACCTCGCGGGTTCAGTGATAAATTCTTCTTCAATCTCGAAGAGTATGCCGTTGAAAACATCTTCAAATGTCTGAATATAGATGGGACAGTGAGGTGCTACGAAAATATAATCGAAGTCTGAGGTGAGGGTGGAGTTTGAAGTGAATTCGTATTTCATATAGTGTGCCTTGGTAACAGGAGAACTATCAATATAGAGTTAGGCGGATGCCAAACTCAAGTATATAACCGCGGGACGTAGGCCAAAATCTTGGTTCCGAAAATCTGTCGAGGAAGGCTCGTCGCGATAAAGTAAAGGTATGGTAAAGATTTCTAATGTAAACAATTTTATATTGATAAGATCTCTTCTCCGTTGCTTGATGATATCTGTGAAGCTCGGGTGGTACTTCGATATTTATATCCCGCGACTGAGTGATCGCAGATCACTTCTAACTACTATGCCTCCATAGTACCACCCTGGTTTGAATACGCAAACATGCTGAATCTGTTAAGTGCGAACACCGCTTGACCCAGAAACTTATCACACCCTTTCATGGACCCGGAATAGTATTCCTCCCGTGAGATGACTGCGCTGTTTGTTATGCCAAGCAGCGGCCTTCAGCTTAGACTTCCGCAAAGACTATTATTTTACTCTGGTCTGGTTGACTATCATTCCAGTAGTCTCTTTGGTCATGAAGTGATCAAGTACATGTCGGGCCACCTAGTGCCAATCGCAAGTCCGAGCCCGACGTGTCAGCGCATTCAGGGTCTCCGACTTATCTAGGTCTTCCATTCTGAGCATGCTTCCCCTTGGTCGACCGGCCTCCGTAGAGGGGTCCTATTACTAGGACCAACCAACCTACAGCTGATCTCTGAAGGGTATGGGTAGATTCGGTATATCCCTAATAGCTTTGACCACTGGGATATCCTCCTAGAGTATTTCGCCGAAAGCTTCGCGTCACTTTCGGCCAATAGTTGGGAAGCCTAGCTTTGAAGCCTACTATCTCAAAGCGGCTCCCACGGATCTCCTCTGTTCTACTTCTCAAACGTCGTCAATCCTCCACTCTCATATATCCGGCAAACAGCATGCGGTTGGATGGATAGCGGCACCTGATAAGGTGTTATGAAGTGGGCTTCATTGATGTCACATTTTAGTTATGGGACGCAACTCTTGAAATCTCGCTAGTGACGTGCGGGCCCCACAAGCGGGCCGCAGGGGGGTGTTGGCACTCTGGTAAATTGAGGGTCTGTGCCTAGTTACCCTACCATGGGTCTGTGCACATGTCTCAGATTCTCATATGCCTAACAAGAGTATCAAACTGATACTCGAAACCAAGCACAAAATATATAGAGTATCCAACGGATACTCGAAACCAAACATAAAACATATAGAGTATCAAACCGATACTTAAAATCAAGCATAAAGTACATAGAGTATCAAACACTATATTCTCAGGCTTGAGGCACACCCCGTTTCCTGAAACAAATTCGAAACATAACCAGTATCAACTGATACCTAAAATACTAAACCAGTAACCTGTACCGGTTACACAAGGCCTATGAAATGTTCATTATACTGCTGCAAATTCACTCATGCTGGTTCTGACAAAAAACACCTGCAAATAGCGGATGCAGACGTTACAGATCTTCTCACGTCCCACATACAGAGTACTACTTCTGCAAAGAGTATTCATGGCGTGGAAATCCTTTCCCCTGCACGGCAATTTCCAGGCCCACGAGAACAATCAGCCAGATTCCGACTACAAATCAGATGCCGCTGTGTCTGGCTGCTACCAAGAGATCAGTAAAGCAAGAGTTACCAACGAATCTGATGAGGAACATCACCATATGGTCAATGCGTTGTCCTCTTCCTACATAGAGCAGTATTATCCCAGTGCTGTGGAATCTATTGGAGATGAGGAGGGATTTGTGCAAGAACACCGAAATCTGTGTGAGGACCCATGGGCACCATTTGCTAGTGTGCGCGATTTCAAACTTGCATCCTAGTTCATACCAAGCAAGGTAGCCAAGTCAGGAAATAGTGCATATTTTTATATGGCCTGGGTAATTTAGTCGATGCCGCGTATAGCTCCTTGTATACATGCAATAACCAACACCGCTTGTTGGATCCATATAGCCCATACTTACAATGGTTCAAAGATCAAGTTGAGGATGACATGAGGGCTTGGCCATTCTTCTACCACAACGTTCTAAACTGCATCCGATACCTTCTGTGACCGATAGAGTATAAACAAGATTTTCTTTCCACAGCCCATCGTGAATACGATTTCAATGAACAATGAGTACATTCAGGAATGTATACAGCTGACTGGTGTCGGGACATTCAAGTAGGGTACCAATATAGTATACTCCCATTATGGCAAATACACAGGCTAACTGATGAAAGAAAAGACTTCCATCTAGCGTAACAGTGGTTCCAATTATTGCGATGTCAGATCAGACGCAGCTCGGCAACTTCTCCTGTGAGAAGAAGGTGTGGCCTGCATATATTACAATTGGAAATCTTCTGTCGACCATGTGCAACAGACCTGAAATGATGGGAGTTCTCCTTCTTGCGTTATTGACTGTCCCACCCAAATTCCAGCAGTCTTTTTCTGCAGACCCACACCACAGGCAAATCAATGCCGACAAACTGCAAGGTATATTTCAGCTCCTACTCTAGCCATTATAAGGGACCCAGCTTAATGGTATCTCAATTGACAGTGCTGGTGGGAAATTTCGGAAATACTTCCCCATATTGGAGTCGTGGATTGCTGACCATATGGGAAACATTGTGCTGCATGGGGTAAAATCCAATGCCTGTTCTAAATGTGAGATACCTCCAGATATATTAAGATCCAACAGATGAGAGAGGTATCAAGCTCGAGATTATGCCAGATATTAGACCCTGGAGGAAGAAATTCTGGGCGCGGTACAGGATTCCAAGTAGGGCTACATCATTATCAAATTTAATACTCTTTGTATCAAGATTGGGCGAAATGTTTTTCATAGACTTCCACGCATTTCTGCTGCGGATCTGCAGCAGCCAGATTTACTCCATACTGTTTATCTTAGACTTTTCGAGCACATGATGGATTAGGTTCCCAGGTTTTTGAAGAAACATGGATGACAGGAAGTGTGGGATAGCACCTCAAAATTTTTACCAGCATACACCGGATTTCATGGACCCAAAAAAAAATTACACAGAGGTTACAGCTTTGCAGGGAAAGGAGATAAGGAACTTGGATGTTGTCTTGGGGTGTTCTCGCTGCGGTGTAGAGACACTGGGATCACACTCAATGGCAACCTTTCAAATGTATGCTCGCGTGTTGCCGGGCCTTCGGCGATTTCAGTCCGATGGCCGAATACCAAAGCCATATGTGTAGCCGCCACGTGGGAGATACGGTAATCATAGGATTAAAGGGCTTTGTTCTGTACCAAGGTGGTAACTAGGAAATCCGGGTCAACAGGCTTTAGCCGCGGTTGTTGAATAGACTACTTACTGCATTGCGACTACTGGAGTCTCCGAGATGTTTGGTACATCTCAACTAACAATTCTTGCAACTAACTGAAGAGAGTAACTATTCAACCAAGTATATTGAAAACTCTGTCTGCCGCAGTCTGCCTCTTCTAACATGAAGAATAAGAGTTCTTAAATACACATCTTAGGCTACCGTGAGTCTTATTATCATAACATATCAGACTCCAAAATGGCAGCCTGGAAACCAAGCATAAAACATATAAAGTATCAAACTGATACTTGAAACCAAACATAAAATATATAGAGTGTAAAACTGATACTCGAAACCAAACATAACACATATAGAGTAACAAACCGATACGCAAAACCAAACATAAAACATATAGCATATCAAACCCATACTACCAAGCTAAAAGCACACCCCATTTTGTGAAACAATTTGAAAACACAAACAGTATCCACTGATACCTGAAAATCCTAAACCAGTAACTTGTACTGGTTACACCCCGAAAACAAAATAAAACTCGTATTTCAAAATATAACAAGAAAATATGAAATCCTCTCTATCATAATCAGAATTCAAATAAGGATCCCAAAAACCTTTATCAACTGGGGGCACAACTGAGTAGTTCTCAAAGCCACCCTTAGTAGGAGAATAACACATAGGAATAAACCCAGAAAACACCAGAGAAAACTCTCCTCCCAGCATGTTATTTGTCCACCACACCTTAAAGAAATCTGTCGCGTGTTCTAATCCTTTCACCAGCTTCTAACTATTCTCGCTTGCTGGATACCCTTTCTAACTAACTAGGAACAATTTGTTTCCATATCGTTCCCTCTAAGCGAGGAGTGATTGAACTTCCCATTCCAGTTGTTCGTTGATAAGTACTAGTGCTGGTTTCGCCAATGCTTATCCTTGGAATCATCAATCATTATTAGTATGCTAAGGATTGACTACCAAGCAGTGGAATACTCCTTTCTTTCTGCAGTACATCCTCGCATCCATCCTAACATTGTAGTTCTGTGTATGTTCATCGAATTCGAGTACTTTAAAACGGCCTTGCTAGCGCAGCTGTACTTTCCGAGATAGGCCACATTCCATAACAAACTGGTCTCCAAAAACCATATTTCTATCTCCAATCTTGACAGCTTTGTATTGGTTTCTCCTCCTAGCTGCCACTCTGCTTGATCTTGCTCTAGCGCACTTTGGTGCTTGGTATGACGCATTTCTGATCTCCTGATGTCGATTGTAGTAATCATTGGATGCAGGTACTGTTGTAGTGTTGACTTTATAGGTATCGAGCAGTTGGTATTCTCGTCAATAGACTGCTTTATATGGGGATATTCCAATAGTAAAGGAGTGACCTGCATTGGAGTAAGCTGTCACTGCAGGGAGGAATGTAAGCCAGTTGGACTGGCATGCATTAACAACATTCCTTAATGCTGTTTGCAGAGGTCAAAAATCTTTCTTTTCACTGGTCTGTTGGTCTGCGGGTGGCCAGGCATAGTCATAATATGTTTGACTCTCATCATTTTTAATGTTTATTTCCAAATCAGGAAGGTGAACCGGGGGTCAGCATCACTAACAATTGATGTAGGTATTCCATGAGAGGTGAAGACATGGTGCTGGAGTAATTCCATTGTCAAAATCGCCGCAGCTTTCACTGATGTTGGTATCAGCTAGCTGAAACCAACCGCTCTATTCACTACCTCCAATACTGAATCATATCCTCTCAGTTTAGTGAAAGGACCCATAAAATTGATAGAATAGCGCGAAAATATCTCATCGGGAAAGGGGAGTGAAAGGGGATTTCTTGTGGGTAATGTAGTCCTTTCTCGATTCAGGTGACATATGTCATATTACTGGACATAGTCTTTGAAGTCCTTCCTCATCTCCGGCCAGTAGATCAATTCTGTTGCATACCAGAGGTTTCGATCAGCGGTATAGTGTCATTTATTATGTATATCTCCTATCTGCAGTTCCCTTAGCATTTCTCCATTCACTTCATGACCCTTTGTAATGTAAACACATTCTTCTCCTCTTCTTGTAGTTGTGTAGAGTAGGCCATTACATATGTTGTAATATTGCATCATTCCGTTTGGTGAGGTGTAGTTGGAATCCTTCGATAGCTGGTAGACTGGGTGACTCCTATATCCTTTGATCATCTGTTCCCTTAAAATGTTTTTCATATTATCCACTCCTTAAATGATATGCCTTTCATCTACCACTCGTTCTAATACTGTTACTTCTTCCTCCTCGTCAGGTGTCTGATAAACCTTCTAGAGTTTATATTTCTTGTGAGGTAGGGATAGAGGTTCCACTACAAGAACCTCATTTAGGTATGCGAGAGGTCTCCCATAGAGGGGCTCGTTTTGGGGATAATCAGGGTACTCAGGATCGTAACTTTTGTCAACAGGAGAGCCACATCCTAATGCCTTTCTGATTTGCTCCTTGATGCCTTGAATATTGTGGCAGGGGCGTGATAAATGGGAATCTCCATCAATGTGATCATGCTTGGTATTAGGTAGAGTTTCGATAACCGGGGTGCTGCTGCAGGAGGAGCCGGTGTAGATCTTGGTCTTTAGTTTCAATTCCTCGTAGTCAGTGCAGAAAGGTATGTTGCAGAATGCGCAATGCATTGATACATATTGGAGTTCCTCCTCACTCCTACCACTAGTATAACTTCAATTGTCTCCCCAATGGTTTAGGGGTTCACTATTTCTGTAATTGTCTGTGTCTAGGTGTGCTTGCTGCAGGCTGGAGTCGCTTCTGTATTCTGAATGAGCACCAACATGCTCAACAGTGTGAGCTTCAAATCGAGACATTTCTCATTTGATTGTAGATTCTTCGCAATTAAGGAAGTATAAAATAGGTGAGGAATTAGGTGAATGGTCTTCCTGTGTGGGAATGTTTCCAGTATGTGAGTAGTCATCATTTCCATCATAAAGACTGGATAACACATCAGCTAAATAGTTCTATTTTCCTGGTCTATATACTATTTCAATATGCATTTCCCAATGAACCCTCTCCATCGCAGTTGTTTTTTGGTGGGTGTTCTGCTTGTTTGGAGATACGTCTGAGGTAGGTGATCTGTAACGATAGTAAACCTGCATCCTGCAAGTCAGTGGTGGAATGCCATCAGTGCATCTACTATTGCTAGTACTTCCTTGTCGGTTGTGCCATCATGCATTTGGGCATCAGAGAAATTGCTGCTATGAAGTTAAGCTCATCTGGCATTCTCAGAGGTTACCCTGTGTCCTACCCATACCCCTACCCCTGTGTTGGATTCATCAGTTATTAGCTATATTGGAAGTGAAGAAGCATATTATAGTGTTTTCATGAGCACGTTTTTTGAAAAACTTCGCTCCGCATTTTCCGGGCTTGGTCTTTAGTAGCGGTCCGTGCAAACTCAGCGGTTCCGGTGAGTTCCATTAAAGGTGATGAAATAGTTGCAATTTGTGGCAAAAACTGACTGATGTTGTTTGTTATTCCTAAATATTCCCGTACCTGTTTCTTGGTCCGGAGTGTTGTCCAGTCTTCGATATTTGCTATCTTTTCTGGTGCTGATGATAGTCCTTCATCAGTGATAGCCTGGCCTAATACTTCTGCCCTGGTGGTAAAGAATTGTGATTTCTTCCTGCTTGCATAGAATCGAGCCTCGTTTAGTTTGTCGCAAATCACCGATCTTTGTTTCCAAGTTTCAGACTCTGTATCAGAAACAATGAGTATATCATCAATATACCCCGCAATGAAGTGTGCTAAGAAATGGGGAAACAAATCCAACATTATGTGCATGAAGTTATGTGGAGCATTCATATCTCCCTATAGCATAACCTTACTGACGAAACATCCAATTGGTGTTTTCAACTCATTCTTGCTCACATCCTGTGGTTCTACTCTTGTTTGGAAATAGGCATCACTATGATCGATTTGGCTACAGTGTCTTGCCTTTGCTAGGTCATTCGGAATCATCGTTGAGTTTAGAATAGTCTCACCGCCTTTAATTGTCAACTCATTCCTGGGGGTGAGGTCTATCAATAACCTCATGCGTTTCTGGTCCTTTTTCTTTTGGGCAAACATAGGCGCTGCGGATGAAACTGCTAGTCGTTTGATGATTCTGGCTTTCTCCTTTTCTCTTAGCCATATGCTCAAATCTGTTGCCCATCATTCCAGGATTAAATAGGTGGGTAATGACCTCGGCTGTTTCCCTGATTGTAGATCTATCTTATCATTGATCTTCCTCGAAGGTAGTACATCTTCCAGTATCTCTTCTGCAAATACTTCTGGGTGTTAGTCCAAGACATCTTCAGTGCTAATGACTGCTGCTCAGATTATGCCACTAGTAAGTATGCAGATAATTCTGATATTCTGTGTAGAAAACAGGATAGTTAATTTGCCATATTCGTTCAGAGCTTGGTGTTGTTCCAGGAAAGGCGCTCTTATTAATGCATTGTAATTTGCTAGGTTGCTGACCAACATCCTGGTGCCTGGTGCGCTCAGCTTTCCTGCTGATATGTTGACTGAACATTCTTTATGACCTTCAGATCGTGATTCTTTCCTGGCTAGTTGTATTCTGATTGTTCTCTTCAATTCCTGACATGGAACTCTGTCTGTAGTCAGAAAGCTAGTACTAATCAGGTGTGCTCCTATTGATCTGGTATCAAACAGGGCTCTGGCTTCTTTGCCATTGATGTGCATTGCTCCTGGGAGAGCGTCATGAGGTTTGACATTTGTTGGTATAGCAGCCATCCTGAGGATGTCTTCTTCTTCTTCTTCTATTTCTATGCCATTGATAAACACTTCTTTGGCTAGTTGTTCCTGTTCCATTCTGTTGGAGGTGACTTCTTTCTTTATCTTAGGCTTGCCCTTGCCTTTGCCATTGTCATCCTTGCTGAGACAGTCTCTGGCTAGATGTGCTTTACCTGTTCAGGTATAGCAAAGACACTTTTCTTTTTGCTCCTTAGGTTTGGTGTGGGGCTTCTTGTTCATTTTGCGATATTCCTGCCACTCTTCTTTTTGGAAGTTATTTCTTTGGCTGGTTTTTCGAACCTTTTCTTCCCATAAGCGCCAGTGCTTTTTAGAATAGTATCTATGCTTTCAGCATTCTGTATATCTTCTATAACAGTGCCTGTTTCAGCCTACTGTAATTCTGCAGCTAGTCGTAGCCCAAGGTGCATACTCTTAAAGAACTCTTAAATGAATACAGAATGACTTGTAGTGTTTGCAGGTAGGCGTCATCGGAACATCAGCAAAGTGGTTGCAATGGTTGATATTCTGTGTATCTTGCTATTGTACACTTGCGCAATTTCATGCGATTCGCAGTAGGTATCATCTTTCTGTTTCAAAGATTGGAATCATTCTTGTAGATATCCAACCAGGTGTTTTCTGGTCTTATCTTCAACAAAATACTCTGCTGGTTGGAAAGCTGCTTTTTGAGCTTGTTACACCGTATAGAGGATCCAATAGTTTCCTCCTCCATCCTCACTAGTTCGTAGCCCATTGAGACGTAGATATAACTGTATTGAGTTATACTATCTATCAAATGCTTCTAGTTTAAGGCCTTCCCCTTCTGTAGTAAACTTACTAGATACAGGTACATTATTGAGGAGTTTAGTCATACGGACTGGGGTAAGTCATAGAGTCAGTGGTCTTGGAACGCCGGGTCCTGGGGCTTCTGGTCGTTCTGCACCAGCTTCTGAAGCAATGTTGTTTGATCCTTTGTTGCTATTGGAGCTATCGGGATCATTGCTCAGTGGAGCTGGAGGTGCTAGTGTACCTGCAGGATTTCTAGGAGATTCTGGGTACCCTCTGCAGGTAGTGGTTGACAGTTCTAGTGATTGTTGTGATGATTCTCCCATGGATTCTTCAGCAGCATCTCTGGCTCCATGGTAAGTAGCCATATGGCTTGCCGCTTGCTATTTAGTTGGGGTCTGCGTCAACCGTCCTTCAGAATCCCTCGTGCACTATTGCAAATCATTCTCAGTGGCGTTGCCCTTACTTGGTCCTGTAACGCCTTCTATCTTGACAACTTACTGTAGTTGAAAAAAGGTAACCACCTCTAGGGAGACAGAATAATTGCCGGGTTAATAGTGTTTGTTTGGTAGCAAGGCAGCAACTAGCGAATCAAGGTCCGGAGGCATTGGTCAAGGTTGTTGAATAGACTTCTTACTTTATCGCAACTACTGAAGTCTCTGAGATGTTTGGTACATCTCAAGTAAAGATTCTTGCAGCCAACTGAGGTGAGTAACTGTTCAACCAAGTATATTGAGAACTCTATCTGCTAAAGTCTGCCTCTTCTAACGTGAAGAATAGAAGTTCATAAATACACATCTCAGGGTAGCGGAAGCCTGATTGTCATAACATATAAGCCTCCAAAATTGCAGCCTTGAAACCAAATATAAAACATATGAAGTATCAAACTAATACTCGAAACCAAACATAAAACGTATAGAGTATCAAACTGATACTGGAAACCAAATATAAAACATAGAGTATCAAACTGATACTCGAGACGAAACAAAAAACATATAGAATATCCAATCGATACTCGAAACTAAGCTTAAAAGATATACAATATCAAACCGATACTACCCCACTAATTACGCAGCCCATTTCATGAAATAATTTCTAAATACCCACAGAATCAACTGATACTAGAAAATCCTATAACGGTAACCTGTACCGGTTACAATATGTCTGAGACCATCAATTATATAGAACAATATCGGAATCGATTTCACGTGACAAACAATATCTTGTGGCTATTTAAAATCTCTAAATGAACACGTTCAAAGATTCAAGACGTGGGTGCATAGCTACGATGTCCGGGAATCCTGGTCAATTAATAACTTGTCGCCACTCTAGAGCACCGAGTGCAGCAGCCCCAACAGGAGGAAGACAACGATCAACGAATGGAACTCATCCATGCAGGATCTCATTTCAACTTCATGAAGGTGCATCCACTTCAGCTCTTCCAGGATCATGTTTACCAGTTTGGTAACATCCCAGAGTATTCTGATGAGTTCATTCAGCTAGCACAAAAGAAACCGATTTAAGCGGGATGGCGATGTCTGAAAGAAGTTGACTCCACGTAGCTGATCATCCCCAACTATGGGTGATGTAACCGGTACAGGTTACTGGTTTGGGAATTTAGGTATCTGTTGATACTGACTGTGTTTTGAATTTCTTTCAGGAAACGAAGTGTGCCCCAAGCCTGAAAACTTTGGGTTTGATACTCTATCTGTTTTCCGCTTAGTTTCAAGTATCGGTTTGATACTCTATCAGTTTTGTGTTTGGTTTCAAGTATCGGTTTGATACTCTATATGTTTTGTGTTTGGTTACGAGTATTGGTTTGATACGCTATATGTTTTATGTTTGGTTTTAAGGCTACCGTTTTGCAGTCTTATATGTTATGAGAACAAGGCGCTCAGTAGCCTAAGAAGTGTATTTAAGAACTGCTATTCTGCAAGTTAGAAGAGGCAGACTTCTACTGACAGAGTTTGCAATATAGTTGCTGGAACAGTTACTTTCTTCAGTACGGTTGGAGAATCTTTAGTTGAGATCTACCAAACGTCTCTGGGACTTCGGTAGTCGCGATATAGTAAGCAGTCTATTCAAAAACTTCAGTTAAAGCCTCTGGACTCAGCTTTGAAAGTTACCAGCTTCGGTAAACAACAAAGCCCGTTAACCCTGCATTTACCGCATCTCCGGAGAGTCGCTTACATTTTTTTAACTTCAGTAAGCTATCAAGATAGAAGGCATTGCAGGACCAAGCGAGGGCAAGGCGCATGAGAAAGGTTCACAACAGCAACCAGGGATCCCAAAGGACGGTTCACAAAGACTACAGCAAAAGAGCAACGGGCTAGCGACCCACCTGCTTAGCAGTTAGCCAGAGATGCTGCTGAACAATCAGCTACAGAATTATCACAACAACCACTAGAACCTTCAACAACTGCCTCACGAGGGTATCTTGAATCTCCAAGAAAGCCTACAGGTACAAAGGTACCTCCAGGACAACCAAGTAACGATCCAGATAGCTCAGATAGCGACAAAAGATCAGACGCTATAGCTTCCGAAGCAGGTCCAGCAGGACCAGAAACACCAAGACTAGTGGTTCTAAGACCACTGACTCCAAGGCCTAATCCAGTCCTCACGGCTAAACTCAGCATCAAGGTACCTTCAGCTAGTAAGTTTAAAGGTGGAGGTGACGACCTCAAACCAGAAGCATTCGATGGATGGTATAACTCAGTACAGTTATATCTACGCCTAAATGGGCTACGAACAATTGAGGATGGAGGACAGAACTATTATATCTTCTATACTGAAGGACGAGCTCCCGAAGCAGCATTCCAAGCAGCTGCGCATTTCAGTGAAGACATGACCAGAGAAGACCTGGTTGGATTCCTGCGAGAAAGATTCCAATCTTTGAAACAGAAAGATGATACCTATAGCAAATTTCATGAAATCAGTTACGTGTATAATGGCAAGATACAGAGCATATCAATCATAGCAACTGATTGGCTGATGTACTGATCATGGCTACTGGCAAACACCATAAGCGATTATGCCTTCATTCTACAGTTCTTTAAATGCACACACCATCAGCTACCACAAGAAGCGTAATTACAGTGTGCTGAAACATACACTATTGTAGAAGTTATAATGAATGCAGAAAGCATAGACACTACTCAGAAAAGCACTGGCACTTATGGGAAAGGAACATTCAAGAAACCCGCAAAAGAATTCACTTCCCAACAAGAAGAGTGGAAGGACACATAGAAAACAGACAACCAGCCCCACTACAAACCTAAAAAACGAAAAGAAAAGGGTCTTTGCTATACCTGGGGAGGTAAACGACATCTAGCAAGAGACTGTCCCAGTAAAGATAACAAGGACAAAGGCAAGTGCAAGGGTAAGACAAAGAAAGAAGTCAGCTCCAATAAAGAGGAATAAGAACAACGAGCGGAAGAGGTGTTTATCAATTGTATGGAAATAGAGGAAGAAGTGGAAGATACTATTACAATGGCCACAGGACCAATAAATGTCAAACCTCATGACGCTGTCGCAGGAACGATATGTATCAACGGCAAAGAAGCCAGAGTCCTGTTTGATACGGGATCAATAGGAGCAAACCTGATTGGGACTACCTTTGTGACTACGTACATAATTCCTTGTCAGGATTTGAAGCCTCCCGTCAGAATACACCTAGCTATGCAAGGATCATAGTCTGCAGGTCATGAAGAATGTTCAGTCAACTTATCAGCAGCAAAGCTGAGTGCACCAGGAACCAGGATGTTGGTTGGCAACCTAGAAAAATACGGTGCACTAATAGGAATGCCTTTTCTGGAACAAGACCAAGCTCAACTCGAAGGTGGCAAGTTAGCTATTCTGTTTTCAAAGCAGAATGTTCGAGTTGTGTGTGCACCGACTATTGCCATGATCCAAGCAGCAGTGATTAGCACTGAAGATATCATGGACCAACACCCATAAGTATTTCCAGATAAAATATGCGAACACCTACCGCTTGTAAGAAAGATCAATCACAAGATTGACCGACAAGCAGGGAAAGAACAGCGCTGATTCCCTACCTACTCAATATCAGAACGATGGGCAACCGACATCAGCATATGGCTCAGAGAAAAGGGGAAAGTAGGAATTATTGCACAGCAAGCAGTTTCATCAGCAGCTCTAATGTTTACTCTGGAAAAGAAGAATAAGAAATAGAAAAGGCTACTGGTAGACCTCACGGCCAGGAATGAGATAACAAGTAAGGATGGTGAAACCATTCCTAACCAAACTATGATCCTGAACGCTCTTGGAAGACCAAGATACCACAGCAAAATAGATCTTAGCGACGCCTATTTCCAAACAAGAGGGGAACTAAAGAATGTGAAGAAGAATACTTTTAAGACACCATGTGGATGTTTTGTTAGCAAAGTAATGTTACAAGGAGATATGAAGCCTGCTGGAACTTTCATGAGCATAATGTCCGATCAAGTCCCTGACTATTTAGGTCGATTCATGCAGGAATATATTGACGATATACTCACGTTTTCTGATACAGAGTCCGAACATTTGAAACACATATCTATGATTTGAGATAAACCAAAGGAAGCTCAATTCTGTGCTAGCAAGAAGAAATCAGAATTCTTCGCCAGCAGTATAGAAGTGTTAGGCCATTTTATAAATAACGAAGGAGTCTCATTAGCGCCGAAAAAGATAATGAAGACAGAAGAAGGCACTACGCCAGAAACCAAGAAACAACTTCAGGATTTTCTCGGAATGGTCAACTACATCAGTCAGTTATTGCCACACATTGCAACCATGACATCACCCCTAATGGAACTTACTGGAATGGCAGAATTTGTGTGGAACAACACCCAAGACCAAGCCGTGGAAAATATTAAGCAAAGTGTTTCAAAATACGAGGTTATGAAACTATTAAAATATGATTTGTCACTTCCACTATGGCTAATAAACAATGCATCCAACACTGGGGTAGGGGTATGGGTAGGACAAGGAGAAACCCCTGAGAATGCTAGACCAGGTTCACTTTATTGCATAAAATTCTCTAATGCCAAAATGAAATATGGCACAACCGTCAACGAAGCCCTAGCGATAGTCGTTGCACTGACGGCATTTCGTCATATTCTTGCAGGAAGCAAGTTTGCTATCATCTCAGAACATCTACCTCTGACGTACCTTAAGACAAGCAGAACACACACCAAAAAACAAGTGCCCAGGAAAGGGTACATGTGGAAATACGACACTGAAGTAGTGTATGGATCAGAAAAATTAAACTATTTAGCAGGCGCATTATCCCGTCTTTATGACGCGAATGATGATTACCCACATACTGCAAACAATCTCACACAAGAAGATGCGACACCTACTTCCTCACCTATTTCATCTTTTCTTTCTTGCAAAGAACCTACTATCGCACCCAAAGTTTCTCAATGTGAAGCCCGCACAGTAGAGCACATTGGTGCTGATTCACAATGTGGAAGCGACTGCAGCCGGGAGCAAGTACAGCTAGATGCAATCGATTACAGAAATGCTGAATTCCTAAATGATTGGGGAGATCACCAAACTTATACCAGTGGTAGATGTGAGGAAGAACTTTAATATGCATCAATGCAGGGAGCATTTTGCGACATGTCCGGTTACCCAGACCACAAGGAATTAAAACATAAAACAATGATCTATGCCGGCTCCCTTTGCAGCAGTCTGCCGGTTATGGAAACCTTCTATAACCCCAACGATAATCACAGCGATGGAGATACCCATTTATCATGCTCCCTCTGCGATATCTGAGCGCTCCCACTGCGCGTTGATAAAGTATTAGGAAGTGTTTCCCCCACTACCAAATATCACAATTCTGAATCTCTGGAGCATCCCCACAATGGAACCATCTATGGAGGACCTCTTGCATACCCGAACGAGGTTCCAGTAGTGAAACCTCCCTCCCTACCTGACAAGAAACGCGAGCTGTACAATGTTTATGAAACACCTGATGGGGAGGAGGAGGTAACGGTATTAGAAAGAGTGGTGAAAGAAAGGGATATCCTTCAAGGAGTGGATGATATGAAAAACATTAGGAGAGAACAGATAATCAAAGGAGATAGGAGTGGCCCCATCTACTAGCTAGCAAAGGACTCTGACCACCTTAAACGAAATGGAATAAGGCAATATTACAGTATAGGCAAAGGTCTCCTTTATGCTGCCACTAGGTGGGGAGAAGATTGCCAATACATTCCGAAAGGTCATAGAGTTAATGGGGAAACTCTGAGAGAACAGGTGCTAGAGGAGATACACAATAAAGGACACCATAGTGCTGAGCGAAACCTGCACTATGCAACGGAATGCATCTACAGGCCGGAAATGAGAAAGCACTTCATTGATGATATCCAGTAGTGTGACATATGTCAACTGAACTGGAATAGAACTACGTTGCCTACAGGCAACACCCTTTCACTTCCCTTTCCATCGGAGATAGTTTCGAGCTACGCTATCGGTTTCATGGGCCCATTCAATAAGCTGAGAGGAAATGATTTAGTATTGGTGGTAGTAGATAGAGCGGTTAGTTTGCGCTGGCTGATAGCAACATCAGTGAAAGCTACAGCGATATCAACAATGCATTTACTCTGGCACCATATCTTTTCACCTGATGGAGTACTTATGTCACGAATGTGGCTTAGCAAGGAAAGGTTTTCATATGACTCATAGTTATGAGTCATAGGTATGTTATGTTTCGCACATGACCTCATTAGAGGTCATGGGATTTCGCACATATGACCACTT
>JACCEG010000175.1:8945-20658 GCA_014065205.1 Tuber brumale
TGTGCTTGCTCCAGGCTGCAGTTGCTTCCGCATTCTGAATGAGCACCGATGTGCTCAACTGTGAGGGCTTCGAAACGAGACATTTCGTGTTCAATAGTAGGTTCTTCGCAGGAAAGGAAGGATGAAATAGGTGAGGAACTAGGTAATTCGTCTTCTGATGTAGGATCGTTTGCAGTATGTGGGTAATCATCGTTCTCATCATAAAGGCGGGATAAGGCATCTGCTAAATAGTTCCATTTTCCTGGTCTGTACACTATTTCAGTATCGTACTTTCCAATAAACCCTCGCCATCGTAACTGTTTTTTGGTGGGTGTTCTGCTTGTCTTGAGGTACGTCAGAGGTAGGTGATCAGTGACGATGGTAAACTTGCTTCCTGCAAGTATGTGATGAAATGCCGTCAGTGCATCAACTATCGCTAGAGCTTCCTTGTCGGTTGTGCCATAATTCATTTGGGCATTAGAGAATTTCCTGCTGTGAAGCGAAGCAGGTCTGGCGTTTTCTGGTGTTTCTCCTTGTCCTACCCATGCTCCCACACCTGTGTTGGATGCATCGGTTATCAACCATATTGGAAGTGACGAATCATATTGTAGTGGTTTCATAACCTCGTATTTTGACACAAGTCGCTTAACATTATCCATGGCTTGGTCTTGGGTGGCGGTCCACACAAATTCTGCAACTCCCGTGAGTTCCGTTAGGGGTGATGTAATGGTTGCAATATGTGGCAAAAACTGGCTGATGTAGTTGACCGTTCCTAGAAATTCCTGTAACTGTTTCTTAGTCTGTGGCGTAGTCCATTCTTCGATCTTCGCTATCTTTTCTGGTGCTGGTGAGAGTCCTTCATTATTGATGACATGGCCCAACACTTCTATGCTTGTGGCGAAGAATTCTGATTTCTTCCTACTGGCGTAGAATCGTGCATCTTTGAGCTTATCGCAAATCAGAGATATGTGTTTCAAATGTTCAGACTCTGTATTGGAAAAAATGAGTATATCATCAATATATACCCACATGAATCGTCCTAGGTAGTCGGCGAATAGATCGGACATTATGCGCATGAATGTTCCTGGAGCATTCATATCTCCCTGTAGCATTACTTTGCTAACGAAACCTCCAAATGGTGTTTTAAAAGCATTTTTGCTCACATCCTCTGGTTCCTCTCTTGTTTGAAAATAGGCATCGCTAAGATCGATTTTGCTGCGGTATCTTGCCCTGGCTAGCGCATTCAGGATCATCTTTTGGTCTGGAATGGTTTCAACATCTTTGATTGTAATCTCATTCCTCGCTGTGAGATCTACTAATGGCCTCATTCGTTTCTTGTCCTTTTTTTCTTGCGCAAACATGGGTCCTGCCGATGAAACTACTTGTCTCTTGATAATACCGGCTTTCTCCTTTTCTCTTAGCCATATGCTCATGTCGGTTGCCCATCGTTCCGGTATCGAGTATGTGGGCAATGAGCGTTGCTCTTTCCCGGGTTGCAGATCTATCATATGATTGATCTTTCTTAGGGGTGAAAAGTCTTCCGGTATTTCATCGGGAAATACTTCCGGGTGTTGGCTCAAGACATCTTCAGTGCTGATCACTGCTGCTCGGATCATACCACTTGTAGGTGTGCAAATAATTCGAACATTCTGTTTGGGAAACAGGATGGCTAATTTACCACATTCGATTTGAGCTTGGTGTTGTTCTAGGAAAGGCATCCCTATCAATGCATCATATTTCGCCAGGTTTCCGACCAACATCCTAGTCCCTGGTGCACTCAGCTTTCCTGCTGATATGTTGACAGAACATTCTTTATGACCTTCGGATCTTGATCCTTTCATAGCTAGGTGTATTCTGATTGGTGTTTTCAATTCCTGACAAGGAATTCCGTGCGTTGTCACAAAGGTAGCGCTAATTAAGTTTGCTCCTATTGATCCGGTATCAAACAGGACTCTGGCTTCTTTGCCATTGATGTGCATCATTCCTTCGAGAGCGTCATGGGGTTTGATGTTTGTTGGTCTAGCGGCCATCGCGATAACGTCTTTCTCTTCTTCCTCTATTTCCATACCATTGATAAACACCTCTTCCGCTAGTTGTTCTTGTTCCATTCTATTGGAGGTAACTTCTTTCTTCACCTTAGTCTTGCCCATGCCTTTGCTCTTCTCATCTTAGCTAGAACAGTCTCTTGCTAGATGTCCTTTACCTCCGCAGGTATAGCAAAGACCTTTTTCTTTTCGTTCCTTAGGTTTGGAGTGGGGCTTGTTGCTAGCTTTNGATTTTCCTTTCGTCCTTCTTGTCTGGAACTGAATTCTTTTGCTGGTTTTTCGAACCTTTCCTTCCCATAAGCACCAGTGCTTTTTAGAGTAGCATCTATGCTTTCCGCATTTTGTATAGCTTCCATAACAGTATCGGTTTCAGCATGCTGTAATTCCGCTTCTTGCCGTAGTCTAGGGTGCATGCTCTTGAAGAACTGTTGGATGAAAGCATAGTCGCTTATGGTATTTGCAGGTAGGCGTGATCGGAACATCAGCATGTCGGTTGCTATGGTTGATATTCGCTGTATCTTGCCATTATGCACTTGCGAAATTTCATGGAACTTGCGATAGGTATCATCTTTCTGTTTTGAAGACTGGAATCTTTCTCGTAGGAATCCAACAAGGTCTTCTCTGGTCATGTCTTCACCGAAATATTCTGCTGCTTGGAAGGCTGCTTCTTGAGCTCGTCCTTCAGTATAGAGAATCCAGTAATTTCCTCCTCCAGCCTCGCTAGTCCGTAGTCCATTAATCCGTAGATATAACTGTACTGAATTATACCATCTATCGAACGCTTCTGGTTTGAGGTCATCTCCTTCACCAGTAAACTTTCTGGGTGACGGTACTTTGATGCTGAGTTTGGCTGTAACAGCTGGGTTAGGCCTAGGTGTCGGTAGTCTAGGGACTTCGGGTGCTGGGGCTCGGGACCCTGAGGGTCCTGCTTCTGAAGCCATATCGTCTGATCCTTTATTGCTATCTGAGCTATCTGGATCGTTACTCGGTGGTGCTTGGGGTACTTGTATACCTGTAGGCTTTCGTGGGGATTCGGGGTACCCTCCCGGGGTAGTGGTTGGCCGTTCCAATAGTTGTTGTGATGTTTCTCCTGCTGATTGTTCCGCAGCGTCTCTGGCTAACTGCCTAGTGGCTGCTTCGCTTGCTACCTGCTCTAATGCTGGAGTATTCGTGAACCGTCCTTTGGAATCCCTGGTGCGCTGTTGAGAACCTTTCTCAGGGGCTTTGCCCTTACTTGGTCCTGAAACGCCTTCTATCTTGATAACTTGCTGAAGTTAAAAAAATGTAACCGCCTCTCCGGAGATGCGGTAATCATAGGGCTAACGGGCTTTGTTCTGTACCAAAGTGGTAGCTAGGGAATCAGAGTCCGGAGGCTTTAGCCGAGGTTGTTGAATAGACTTCTTACTGTATCGCAACTACTGAAGTCTCCAAGATGTTTGGTAGATCTCAAACTAAAGATTCTTGAAGCGAGCTGAAGAGAGTTACTGTTCAACCAAGTATATTGAAAACTCTATCTGCCGAAGTCTGCTCCTTCTAGCGAGAAGAATAGCAGTTCTTAAATACACTTCCTAGGCTACCGAGAGCCTTGTTCTCATAACATAATAAACTCCAAAACGATAGCCTTGAAACCAACATAAAACATATAGAGTATCAAACCGATACTCGAAACCAAACATAAAACATATCGAGTGTCAAACCGATACTCGAAACCAAACATAAAACATATAAAGTATCAAACCGATACTCGAAACCAAACATAAAACATATAAAGTATCAAACCGATACTCGAAACCAAACATAAAACCTATAAAGTATCAAACCGATACTCGAAACCAAACATAAAACATATAGAGTATCAAACCCTATGCTTTTAGGCTAGAGGCACACCTCGTTTCCTGAAACAAATTCAAAACTCGAACAGTATCACCTGATACATGAAAATCCTAAACCAGTAACCAGTACCGGTTACAGCTTTGTTCTTTACCAAAGATGGTAACTAGCGAAGCAAAGTCTGGAGGCTTTTAATGGAAGTTGTTGAATAGACTTCTTACTATATCACAACTACTGAAGTCTTCGAGATGTTTGGTGGTTCTCAAAACTAAAGATTCTTGAAGCGAACTGAAGAGAGAAACTGTTCAAGCAAGAATATTAAAAACTCTGTCTGTTGAAGTCTGCTCCTTCTAACGAGAAGAATAGCAGTTCTTAAATACACCTTATAGGCTACTGGGAGCCTTGTTCCTATAACATATAAGACTTCAAAACGGTAGGCTTGAAACCAAACATAAAACTTATAGAGTATCAAACCAATACTCGAAACCAAACATAAAACATATAGAGTATTAAACCCATACTTGAAACCAAACATAAAATATATAGAGTATCAAACCGATACTCGAAACCAAATATAAAACATATAAAGTATCAAACCAATACTCGAAACCAAACACAAGACGTATAGAGTATGAAACCGATACTCGAAACCAAACATAAAACATATAGAGTATCAAATCCTATACTCTCAGGCTAGAGGCACACCTCGTTCCCTGAAACCAATTCAAAACTCCAACAATATCAACTGATATATGAAAATCCTAAACCAGTAACCAGTACCGCTTACAGTTTTGGAGTCTTATATGTTATAAGCACAAGGCTCTTAGTAGCTTAAAGAAGTGTATTTAAGAACTGCTATTCTTCACGTTAGAAGAAGCAGACTTCGACAGACAGAGTTTTCAATATACTTGGTTGAACAGTTACCTTCTGCAGTTCCCTTCAGGAATCTTTAGTTTGAGATCTACCAAACATCCTTGCGACTTCAGTAGTCATGATATAGTGAGAAGTCTTTTCAACAACCTCAGTTAAAGCCTCCAGACTTTGCTTCGCTAGTTACCACTTTCGGTAAAGAATAAGGCCCGTTAACCCTACGTTCACTGCATCTCCTGTGAGGTGGTTACATTTTTTTAACTTTAGCAAGTTATTAAGATAGAAGGCATTCCAGGACCAAGCAAGGGCAAGGCCCTTGAGAAAGGTTTTCAACAGCGCACCAGGGATTCCAAAGGACGGTTCACAAAGACCCTAGCAAAAGAGCAAGCGATAAGTGACGCAGCTACTCAGTAGTTAGCCAAAGATGCTGCTGAACAATCAGCAGGAGAATTATCACAACAACTACTAGAACCACCAACCACTACCCCCAAAGGGTATTCTGAATCCCCAAGAAAGCCTACAGGTACACAGGTACCTCCAGCACCACTGAGTACCGATCCAGATAGCTCTGATAGAAACAAAGGATCAGACGATATGGCTTCCGAGGCGGGTCCGGCAGGACCACAAGCACCAGGACCAGGGGTTCCAAGACCACCGACTCCCAGGCCTAACCCAGCCATTACGGCCAAACTCAGCATCAAAGTACCTTCATCTGGTTTGTTTGATGGTGAAGGAGATGACCTCAAACCGGAAGCGTTCGACAGATGGTATAACTCAGTACAATTATAACTATGCCTAAACGGATTGCGAACAAGGGAGGATGGTGGAGGAAACTATTGGATCCTCTATACTGAAGGATGAGCTCAACAAGCAGCTTTCCAAGCAGCTGAGCATTTCAGAGAAGACAAGACCAGAGAAGACCTTTTAAGATATCTACGAGAAAGGTTCCAATCGTCGAAACAGAAAGATGATACCTACCGCAAATTCCATGAAATCATGCAAGTGCATAATGGCAAGATACAGAGACTATCAACCATAGCAACTGATTTGCTGATGTACCGATCACGTCTACCGGCAAACACCATAAGCGATGATGCCTTCATTCTACAGTTCTTTAAATGCATGCACCATAGGTTACGACAAGAAGCGGAATTATAATATGCTGAAACAGACACTGTTATGGAAGTTATACAAAATGTAGAAAGCATAGATGCTACTTTGAAAAGCACTGGGGCTTATGGGAAGGAAAGGTTCGAGAAACCAGCAAAAGAATTGATTTCCAAACAAGAAGGACGGAAGGATAATCGGAAAACAAGAAATAAGACCCACTCCAAACCTAAGGAACGAAATGAAAAGGGTCTTTGCTATACCTGCGTAGGTAAAGGACATCTAGTAAGAGACTGTCCTAGCAAAGATGACAAGGGCAAAGGCAAGCGCAAGGCTAAGGAAAAGAAAGAAGTCCCCTCCAATAGAGTGGAACAAGAACAACTAGTGGAAGAGGTGTTTATCAATGGTATGGAAATAGAGGAAGAAGAGGAAGATATTATCAAAATGGCCACTAGACTAACAAATGTAAAACCTCATGACGCTCTCGAAGGAACGATGCATATCAATGGCAAAGAAGCCAGAGTCCTGTTTGATACCAGATCCAGGGGAGTAAACCAATTTAATGCAACCTTTGTGATCAGGCACGGAATTCCTGGTCAGGATTTGAAGACTCCGATTAGAATACACCTAGCTATGAAAGGATCACGGTCTGAAGGTCATAAAGAATGTTCAGTCAACATATCAGCAGGAAAGCTGAACGCACTAGGAACCAGGATGTTGGTTGGCAACCTAGCAAAATACGATGCACTAATAGGAATGCCGTTCCTGGAACAACACCAAGCTCAAATGGAATGTGGTAAATTAGCTATTCTGTTTCCAAAGCAGAATGTTCGAATTGTTTGCACACCCACTAGGAGCATGCGCCGAGCAGCTGTGATCAGCAGTGAAGATGTCATGGACCAACACTCAGAGGTATTTCCCGAAGAAATACTGGAAAATCTGCGGCCACTAAGAAAGATCAATCACAAGATAGATCAACAACCAGGAAAAGAGTAGCGCTCATTACCTACCTACTCAATACCGGAATGATGGGCAACAGATATGAGTATATGGTTGAGAGAAAAAGAGAAAGCAGGAATCATTGAACGGCCAGCGGTTTCTTTGGCAGCTCTAATGTTTGCTTAGGAAAAGAAAGATAAGAAACGCATGAGACCAGTGGTGGACCTCACGGCCAGGAATGAGGTAACGATTAAGGATGTAGAAACCATTCCTAACCAAAAAATGATTCTGAATGCTCTAGGAAGGGCAAGATACCGAAGTAAAATCGATCTTAGTGATGCCTACTTCCAAACAAGAGTGGAACCAGAGGATGTGAGCAAAAACACTTTTAAGACACTATTTGGATGCTTTGTTAGCAAAGTACTGCTACAATGAGATATGAAGGCACGCGGAACTTTCATGCGCATAATGTCCGCTCTATTTACAGACTATTTAGGACAGTTCATGTGGGTATATATTGACAATATACTCATATTTTCCGATACAGAGTCCGAACATTTGAAACACATATCCATGATTTGTGATAAACTAAAGGAAGCTCAATTCTATGCAAGCAGGAAGAAATCAAAATTCTTCGCCACCAATACAGAAGTGTTAGGCCATGTTATCAAGGATGAAGGACTTTCGCCAGCACTGGAAAAGATAGCGAAGATCGAAGAATGGACTACACCACAAACCAAGAAACAATTACAGGAGTTTCTACGAACAGTTAACTACATGAGTCAGTTTTTGCCACACATTACAACCATTACACCACCCCTAACGGAACTCACCGGAACAGCTGAATTTGTGTGGACTGCCACCCAAGACCAAGCCATGGAGAATGTTAAGCGAAGTATTTCAAAACAGGAGGTTATGAAACCATTACAATATGATTCGTCACTTCCAATATGGCTAATAACTAATGCATCCAACATAGGGGTAGGAATATGGGTAGGACAAGGAGAAACCTGCGAGAATCCTAGACCAGCTTCACTTCATAGCAGAAAATTCTCTAACGCCTAAATGAATTATGACACAACCAACAAGGAAGCTCTAGCAGTAGTTGATGCACTAATGGCATTTCATTACATACTTGAAGGAAGCAAGTTTACTATCGGTACAGATCATCTACCTCTGACGTACCGCAAGATGAGCAGAATACCCACCAAGAAACAATTACGATGAAGAGTGTTTATTGGGAAATACGACACCGAAATAGTGTATAGACCAGGAAAACGGAACTATTTAGCAGATGCATTATCCTGTCTTTATGATGAGAATGATGATTACCCACATACTGCAAACGATCCCACACAAGAAGACAATTCGCGTACTACCTCCCCTATTTCATCCTTCCTTTCTTGCAAAGAACCTACTATCGAATACGAAATGTCTCGGTTTGAAGCCCGCACAGTTGAGCACATTGGTGCTCATTCAGAATGCGGAAGCAACTGCAGCCAGGAGTAAGCACAGCTAGATGCAAACGATTACAGAAATGCCGAACCCCTAAACGATTGGGGAGATCATCGAAGTTATACCAGTGGTAGGATTAAGGAGCAACTTGAACATGTATCAATGCATGGGGCATTTTGCGACATACCATTTTGCCCTGACCACGACGAATTGAAACCTAAAACAAAGATCTATGCCAACTTCCCCTGCAGCAGCCCACCAGTTATCGAAACTCCCCCTAATACCAACGATGATTACAGCGATATAGATACCCATTCATTACGACCCTACCTCGACATCTGTGCCATCAATGAGTGGGTTAAAAAGGCATTAGGGCATGTCTCCCCCACTACCAAACATCACGATTCCGAATCACCGGAGCATTCCTACAATGAACCCCTCTATGGAGGACCTCTCGCATACCTGAACGAGGTTCCGGTAGTGGAACCGCCCATCCTACCTCATGAGAAACGCGAACTCTACAAAGTTTATGAAACACCTGATGAAGAGAAAAAGGTAATGGTATTAGAAGGAGTAGTGGATGAAAGGAATATCATCCAAGGAGTGGATGATATGAAAAACATTTGGAGGGAACAAATGATCAAAGGATATAGGAGCGACCCCATCTACCAGCTAGCAAAGGACTACAACCACACTTCACGAAACGGAATGATGCAACATTACAGTATACCTAACGGTCTCCTTTATGCCACTACTAGAGGAAAAGAAGATGTCCTATATATTCCAAAAGGTCATGGAGTGAAAGGAGAAAGGCTAAGAGAACTGATGATAGGGGAGATATACAATAAAGAACACCATAACGCTGATCGAAACTTGCGGTATGCAACGGAATACATTTACTGGCTGGAGATGAGAAAGGACTTCAAAGACTATGTCCAGCAGTGTGACATATGTCAACTGAACCGGCAGAGGACTACATTACCCACAAACAACACCATTTCACTCCCCTTTCTCTCTGAGATATTTTTGTCTTACGCTATGGATTTTATGGGCCTGTTCACTAAGCTCAGAGGACATGATTCAGTATTGGTGGTAGTGGATAGTGCGGTTGGTTTCAGCTAGCTGATACCAATATCAGTAAATGCTACTGCGATATCAATAATGGACTTACTCTGGCACCATATCTTTACGCCTCATTAAGTACCTACATCGATTGTGAGTGATGCTGATCCTCGATTCACCTCCCGGCTTTGGAAACAAACCTTGAAGACAATGAGAGTTGAACACATTATGGCTATGCCTGGCCACCACCAGACCAATGGACAAGCAGAAAGGAAGATCAGAGAACTGAAAACAGCATTAAGGAATGTTGTTAATGTTGAAATTTTCTATCATTCGTTTCATAAGTATATTTCTTTTAAATAACTTGTATTTCTCTCCTTAGTTATATTTTCTGGTTTACCTATAGATCACGAACATTACTACAGCAAGAGTATATATATGGGGTATTTCATTTATATTTCATGATAACGATGGGATAATTGGATATATATTTTCTTATTGCATATGCGAGATGTTTCGGTTATTTTTACTTATGTACTGCAACCTTTTCAGAAGGTGCATTACATGTTGATTTTCAGCTTAAAATCTCTCACACCATTACAATTTATATATATTTTATTTGGGATTCACTTGGCAGTTTTTCAGGGTCAGAGTTGTTCGCACTTATGTTTCTTACAAGATTTTTCCGATTATTTCTTTTCTTCGCTTAAGTATGCGCACCTGTATATATAGCTGGCTACTGCTCCGAGTGTTAGAAAGAATTCAGGACAAGAACTACTACCAATCTGCCTTCCTACTCACATCCTCCTCGCCTAAGTGTGTCTACAGTATACCTTTAATACTGTATCGTATTCTTGTACTCAAGCTATTAAGATTGTACCGCTACATACAAATTTAATAGGTTATGAGCCCGGCGCATTCATAGTCATACGACATACACTCACATACTTCAATAGAAAACACTCTACTACTCTACCTCTCACAAACGAAATAATCGCTTCCTCCAACCGAATGGAATTATCACTTCCAAACTACGGTCGCAACCATCTCGCTTAACATCAGAGCTGGTACCTCCCATAACCCTAACCCTTCGCTCATACACCTTATCGCTTCCTATAGCAAAATAAGGAGCCCGATTGGCTAGGCTTATTATTTAATTTTCAACACAAGTACCGATACTTAAGCGACATGAGTGAAACTTCTTCAAATGCTGCCGTAGCACCTCCACTACCTCCCCCAGCAACCGCTGGAGTACCTTTACCACCACCAGCTGCTGGCGTACCACTTCCAGCATCACCTGCTGTTGGACCACTCGCAGTAGCTCCCACCCCAGCTGCCAGAAATATCGCCAACAATTCCAAGCGTTCTTGGGCACCGTCCTATAAATTGAGCTCTATCCCAAAGCTCACCGGGCCTGACAACTACAGATCATGGCGCGATATCTCGGAATATGTGCTGGGACTTTACAACTGCTGGGACATAGTAACTGAAAGGGAGGTAATACCGGAACCATAAGAAGATGAAGAAGGCAAAAACAATGGTGAGAAGATAGATGAGTTTAGAGATCGATACCAATGGGCCTCGACCTACGTCCTTGAAACGATAGACTCCCAATGTCTAATCCTCCTGGCAACCCACAAAACACCAGCAGCCATATGGAAGCCTTTCAAGACAAATTTGTTAGAGAAAACACCTCCTCCTTCTTTGAGCAACTCAACGCTGTCCTCGATGCCAAATACGATGCGGCCAGACCAATAGCCGACCACATCAACGCATACGATACCCTTTGGAATCGAATGCAACCTCGTTGCTCCTCCTCCTCCGCTGATGACGAATACACCTTGCCGTTTGTTTTCAAAACGGTTTTTGCGTCACCTGAAGCAAAAGCTGCTGTTCTTCTCCGTTCCCTCCCCGAGTCAATGAGTAACATCGTTGACAACCTCCAGACCAAGGAGGACCTTACCTACGATCACGTCTATAACAAATTGTTGGACTTGAGACCTTCGGGTAATTCCGAAACAGACAAAGCGTATAAAAGCGCTGATGTCAAAGGAAAAGGAAAGGAAAGGGAAATAGTCCGAAAGACGCCGGCCAATACCAAGGAATGTACCTACTGCAAAAACCACTACCCCACTGCACGGTCAGAAGGACATACTTGGAATTAGTGTAACAAACTCAAGGCTGACAACCAAAAGAAGAAGGAAAAGAAAGCTGTTAGTTCAGCCAAGATCGGAAAGGAAGAGATATCCGAACTAGTCAGTACATCCTCCTCCCTCCTCTCTACACAAAGAAACCCTCACCCACTCAACTGGGTAATTGATACCGGCGCAAGCTCACACATGACAAACGACCTAGACCTTCTTATAAACTATGTACCTAGTACTGGTACCGTTAAGTTGGGAGATGACTCTATCATAGAGTCATGT
>JACCEG010000175.1:20798-98272 GCA_014065205.1 Tuber brumale
AGTAGTAAAGGGAAGGACATGTTCATTTTACGGAAAAATAAAGACGAAGTAATCTGGAGAAAACTAGACGGTCAAGATTATATTGTGCAAGAAGAAAAGGATATAGCGAACAAGATGACTTACCAACAATGGCACGAAGCACTTGGACACCCTTCACCTCCTTACCTCCAAAGCAACAACTACAGAGAAGACCCGTAAATACCCAAAGTTCCTAAAAACTGGCGTTGTGAAACTTGCATCACCTCAAAGTCAACAAAGCACAAACCAGAATCAATACAAAGTCGATGTGAAAGCCCCTATGATCTAATTCATTCAGATCTAAGTGGAAAGTTTTCGTCCCCATCCTTTGGCAACTCCTGGTACTATGTCACAATTATAGATGACTGTACATGATACACTTGGGTTTACCCCGTTAAGGCTAAATCCGATACCGTGAAAGTGTTTACACAGTTCATCAAAGAAAGACAAACCCAGGACAACGCTATTATTAAACGATTCCGAACTGATAATGGAGGAGAATATGTCAATAATGAAATGCTGATATTGTTACAAAAGCATGGAATCATACATGACAAAACCCTCGCTTATTCTCACGAATCTAATGGTGTTGCCGAACGGTACAATAGGACGATAATCACATCAACACGTTCTATGCTTACAGGATTACCACTACGACTATGGGCTGAAGCAAGGACAACCGCCGTATACCTAAGGAACAGACTCCCTAACCGATCCATAGGAAACTCTACGCCCTATGAATCTCTCTACAACAAAAAGCTGTTGATAAACCACCTTCGCCCCTACGGGACCAAATGCTTTGTCCATATACCAGAGGAAACACACAAACCTGGAACTAAGCTACAACCTCGGGCAATCGAAGGATACCTTGTCGGATATACTTCCTCCAACAAATTATACAGGATATACATCCCCTCACAGCAAAAGATTTCTGAAACGCGACAGATACATTGAACGAACAAAACAATACAACCATCAACTCCAACAGAGTCATTACCGGAACCAGAGGTTTATGCGAATGTCTTTCTACCACCTCTCCCTACTCCGTATGAGAAACAAATACTTCCCTCTACCCCATATGAGCCACCAGAATCAGATACAGAAAAGACACCACCAAAACCAACCATCGAAGTACATCCTCCCCCACCGCCAGAAAACCCAGAAGACTATGATGAAACCACAACACCAGAGGCAACCCCGGAACCACCTGAACAGGGGGAACAACCGGAGGAACCACCGGCAACACAGACTAGATCTGGAAGACTCATCCGCCCACCCCAATACTATGGCAGAAATGTCTAAGTACAAGCAAACGAGGACCCCTTAACGTATCACCAAGCAACCACTAGTTCGCTTAAGGAATACTGGACCTCCGCTATGGAGGATCAGATAAAGGCACTGAAGAAGAATGGGACTTTCGATGAAGTAGATAAGCCGATAGGAAGAAAGATAATCGATAGTAAGTGGGTATACAAAACAAAACGAAATGCGGACGGTACACTGGAAAGATACCGTGCAAGAGCCGTAGCCAAGGGGTTTTCACAGGTCCCTGGATTCGGCTTTGATGACACCTTCGCGCCAGTCATCCGTTACGAATCACTCCGTTTCCTGCTCGCTGTTTGCACCAAAAACAAATGGCGACCACGACAATTCGATGTTAAATCAGCCTTCCTTTATAGTGAATTGAAAGAAGAAGTCTACATGCGACCATTACCTGGGTACAGTAACGGAGACAAAGTATGGCGACTTAACCGATGTCTCTATGGACTTAAGCAATCTGCGCATGAATGGTATGCTCTCCTCGCTAGATACTTGACATCCAGAGGTTTTAAGACATCCTCCCTTGACCGATGCATGTTTGTTCACAATAAACATGACATCTACATCTCGGTTTACGTTGATAACATCACTATATACTCGTCCGAAACTCCCGAAGCCACCTCTCTGATAGAAGACCTGAAAACGGCATTCGAGATTACCAACTTAGGGGAAGCTACATTCCTGAACAGCCTACACATCGAGTATACATCAGACGGGATACATCTTACCCAAGAACAATACATCATGTCAATCCTCGAAAGGTACTCTATGGAAAACTCACGTTCTGTATCCACACCCTTACCGAAAGGCATTCAACTACGGAAAGGAACAGAAGAGGAACAGATACCAAACCCTTCCACATACCAATCGATAATAGGATCGCTTATGTACCTGACCACTGGTACAAGACCTGACCTAGCGTATACCATTTCATTCCTCTCTCAATTTTCTTCATGTTCCATGGAACAACACCTCAAGGCCGCGAAACATGTCTTACGATACATCAAAGGTACAAAAAACATTAGACTGAACTAAACGTACACTACTACGAACGCTATCGATACATATGTCGATGCCGACTTTGCTGCTTGCCTGGACACCCGCCGTTCCTTCACAAGATACGTTATGCTTTTCAACGGCGCTTGTATCTCCTGGCGATCCAAGAAACAGGCCTCGGTCGCAACATCGACAACCGAAGCGGAATATGTAGCTATGTCACTAGCTGCGCGAAAAATCCAATGGTACCTCAAAGGTCTCAAAGACATTCGCCAAACCGTACCTATCGCCCTACATGCTGATAATACTGGTGCAAATTTCCTAGTGACAAACCATCAGTTAAACGAACGAACAAAACATATCGATATACATTTCCACAAAATACGCGAAGAAATCGATAACGGTTCATTCACACTACTTAAGGTTGCATCGTCAGAAAACCTAGCCGATATATGTACTAAGACTTTGGCAAAACCGGCGCATGAGCGTCTAATAGGACTGTTGGGCTGTAGATAATGAGGGGAAGTGTTGAAACTTTCTATCATTCATTTCATAAGTATATTTCTTTTAAATAACTTGTATTTCTCTCCTTAGTTATATTTTCTGGTTTACCTATAGATCATGAACATTACTACAGCAAGAGTATATACATGGGGTATTTCGTTTATATTTCATGATAACGATGGGATAATTGGATATATATTTTCTTATTGCATATGCGAGATATTTCGGTTATTTTTACTTATGTACTGCAGCCTTTTTAGAAGGTGCATTACATGTTGATTTTCCGCTTAAAATCTCTCACACCATTACGATTTATATATATTTTAGTTGGGAATTACTTGGCAGTTTTTCAGGGTCAGACTTGTTCGCACTTATGTTTCTTACAAGATTTTCCTGATTATTTCTTTTCTTCGCTTAAGTATGCGCACCTGTATATATAGCCGGCTACCGCTCCAAGTGTTAGAAAGAATTAAGGACAAGAACTACTACCAATCTGCCTTGCTACTCCCATCCTCCTCGCCTAAGTGTGTCTACAGTATACCTTTAATACTGTATCGTATTCTCGTACTCAAGCTATTAAGATTGTGCCGCTACATACAAATTCAATAGTTAATGCATGCTAGACCAACTGGCTTACCTCCCTCCCTGAAGTGACAGCCTACTCCAATGCAGGTTACTCAGATACTATAGGAATGTCCCCATACAAAGCCGTATATGGACGAGAATAACAACTACTCAATACCTATAAAGTCAACACTACAACAGTGCCTGCATCTGATGACTACTACAATCCACACCAGGAGATCAGGAATGTGGCATACCAAGCATTACGGTTAGCTAGAGCAAGATCAAACAGAATGGTAACTAAGAGGTGGAACCTACACAAACCTGTCGAGATTGGGGAAAGGATTATTGTTTTTGGAGAACAATTTGCAACGGAATCCGGCAGATCTCGGAAATTACAACCACGTTGGTGAGGTCCTTTTACAGTGCTCGAATTCGATCGATATACACAGAACTACACTGTTAGCATGGATGTAAGGATGTACCGGAGAAAGAAGACAGTATTCCACTGTTCAGTAGTCAAATCATATCACCCTAACGACGATTTTCGGTGCCCATGACGAGCATTTGCGAAACCGGCACCTATCCTTATCAACGAAGAACAGAAATGGGAAGTTCAATCAGTCCTCGATTACATGGAACGATATGGGAAAGGACAGTTCCTGGTTAATTGGAAAGGGTATACAGTAAGCGAGAACAGTTGGGAACCAGTAGAAGGGTTAGAACATGCGATGGAATTGATTCAGGCATGGTGGACAGAAAACATGCCAGGAGATGAGTTTCCTATGGTATTTTCTGGGTTTATTCCTATGTGTTATTCTCCTACTAAGGATGGCTTTGAGAGCTATTCAGATATACCCCTCAGTTGATACAGGTTTTTGGGTTCCTTATTTGAATTCTGATTATGATAGCGAGGATTAAAGATTTTCTAATTAGATTTTGAAATAAGGGTTTTATTTTGTTTTCGGGGTGTAACCGGTACAGGTTGCTGGTTTAGGTTTCGAGTATTGGTTTGATACTCTATATGTTTAATGTTTTGTTTCGAGTATTGGTTTGATACTCTATATGTTTTATGTTTTATTTCATGAAACGAGGTCTCCCTCGAGCTTGAGAATATAGGGTTTGATACTCTATATGTTTTATGTTTGGTTTCGAGTATTGGTTTGATACTTTATATGTTTTATGTTTGGTTTCGAGTATCATTTTGATACTTTGTATGTTTTATGTTTTGTTTCAAGGCTACCGTTTTGGAGTCTTATATGTTATGAGAACAAGGCTCTTGGTAGCCTAAAGAAGTGTATTTAAGAACTGCTATTCTTCATGTTAGAAGAAACAGACTTCGATAGAAAGAGTTTTCAATATACTTGGTTGAACAGTTACCTTCTTCAGTTTGCTTCAGGAATCTTTAGTTTGAGATCGACCAAACATCCTTGAGACTTCAGTAGTTGCGATATAGCGAGAAGTCTTTTCAACAACTGCAGTTAAATCCTCCGGACTTTTCTTCGCTAGTTACCAATTTCGGTAAAGCACAAGGCCCGTTTACCCTATGTTTACCGCATCTCACGAGAGGCGGTTACAACCATCTTATTCACAATCATATATTCAAAGAGATATTCAATACAGAGCTACTCGAAATCGAATTCATTGAAACTACAGAACACTTGTTGTTCACAGTACCTTTCGGGATCCCAATGAGAGATTAATGCAATTGCATATATTGTACCCAGCACAGCTCAAACTTCGCCTGGTGTTGAAACGAGTCTGAAGACTTTGTCAAGTGGAGTACCCAGTACTCTATAAAATGGCAAATAGACACATTTGGTTAAGAATAGAGCAGTCCTTTGGTTTGGGCTTAAGAACTTATATATATGCTACAAGTACATTTTAAATCTTTAGAAAAAGGAAATCCAGGTTCTAAACCCAGAATTAGATCACCTCCACCCTTCCATTCCATCTTCAAAAGAATACCTGTTGCCCCACCTATGATTTATCAGATTCCTTAAACCTTTTATGGAAGACCGAGAATTTTGGCATGAGGCACCAGACCCAGAACCCAACAGTACCAGGTTAGGGTTTAAGTTATCGGATAAACTCTTCAATGGGAGAGCAGAAGTATAGCAGCGCCCCACGAGGAGAAGAACGGGGGAACAACCAATGGATACTCAGCCAGATGAATCTGCAACTAATGATTCAGGACAATGGAGTCAACCTACATCCACACCAGTTGACCTACAATTCTAAAGACAAATCGTATCCTCTTCTCCATGATCTTCCAGTGTCGCTAGTACCCATTGGATATCATGGGCATCAAAACCAAAGCAAGCGAACCATGCTTCAAACTTAGCTAAGTTACCTAGTCATCTAGGGATAACATTGGGTTGAATTAGACGAGATATCAATATATCTCTTGATCAAGCCAACAACACATTTAAACATTTGAAGTGGGTCACTTAAGATAATACCTTAAAGTTGATTAAGGTACGAGAATAGATTGCCAATAGTCAAGACATACTATTAGGCATGTGGAAATTTGAGACAATAAGTGCACAGACCTTACAGTAGGGTAACTACACACAGACCCTCGATTTACCAAAGTGATAGGTGGACGTCAAACTCAAGTATATAACTGAGGGACATAGGCCAAAATCTTCGCTTGGAGAATCTGTTGAGGAAGGCTCGTCTCAATAAAATAGATAAAGTAAAGATTTAAAGTGTAGAACAATATTATATTGATAAGATCTCTTCTTCATTGCTTGATGATATCTGTAAAGCTCGGGAGGTACTTCGATATTTATATGCCGCGTCTGAGTGTTTGCAGACTACTTCTAACTACTCTGCCCCCAAAGTACTACTCTGGTTTGAATACGCAAGCGTCCAGAATCTTATAAGTGCGAACACCGTTTGACCCGGAAACTTATCACACCCTTTCGCGGACCCGGAATAGTATTTCTCCATTGAGATGACTGCGCTATTTCTTATGCCAAACAGTGGCCTCTAACTTAGATATCTGCATAGACTATTATATTACTCTAGTCTGGTTGACTATCATTCCAGTAGTCTCTGTGGTCATGAAGTGATCAAGTTCATACCGGGCCACCTATTGCCAAGTGCAAATCCAAGCCCGACGTGTCAACGTCTCAAGGTACTTAGACTTATCTAGGTCTTCCATTCTGAGCATGCTTCCCCTTGGTCCGTCGGCCTCCGTAGAGGGGTCCTATTACTAGGACCAACCAACCTACAGCTGATCTCAGAAGGGTATGGGTGGATTTGGTATACCCCTAATAGCTTCCACTACTGGGATATCCTCTTAGAGTATTTCTCCGAAAACGTCCCGTCACCTTTGGCCTGCAGTTTAGGAAGCCTATCTTTGAAGCCTACTATCTCAATGAGCCTACAACAGATATTCTCCGTTCCACCTCTCAGATGTCGCCAAGGGTGCTCTCTTATATATCCTGCGGACAGCATGCAGTTGGGTGGATGGCGGCGCCGTATATGGTGTTATGAAGTGGGCTTCATTGATGTGACATTTTAGTTATGGGACGCAACTTACAAAATCTGACTAATAACTTGCAGGCCCCATAAGGGAGCCGTAGGGGGGGTGTTGGCACTCCGGTAAATCGAGGGTCTGTGCGCAGTTACCCTACTGTGGGTCTGTACACATGTCCCAGATTTCCATATGCCTAACATGAGCTCCCTCCTACTAGGCTTTGCCCCGAATGCCTTCATAATCTTTTATAATTTTCTTCTAAGTATATTTTAAGACTCAGTATGGTCAGGGTGAAAAGCTTCCTGCGTTTACTTGGCCACGGTAGGAAACACTATCTTACTTCTGCCCTTCCTGGCATGTCCGGATTTTCATTATGAAAATTCTCCATAACTTCATCGCCATTTTCCATACTGGTAGCCAGCCCCCATGTGTTCTCATCTTCTGAAAACTCTTGCCATTTGACGAAGTACCACACTTCCCACTTCTCTTAGTAGCGGCCGTGTACTTGTTTCCTACAAGAACGAATCTCGCTGCTTACTATTTTTTTGACCTCCGATTGTAGATTGCCGTCGACGTCCTCTGGCTCTCTAAGGGGTTGCGGACGATTGTCAAGAACTGACTTGCGCTAGGGTTCTAATAGGGCGACATGGAATACGGGATGAATGTTCCATCACTGCGATATGTTGAGCTTGAAGGCTTGTGATCCGCGTTTTTCCATAATTTGAAAAGGACCGTATAGCTTTGGACTTAGCTTCTTTGATTTCTGTTGGGTCCGAACGTTTTTTGCATTTAACATTACTTTATCTCCGATCTTGAAGTCTGGCTGTTGTCGAGCTTTCCGGTCATAATATTTTGACATTCCTTCACCTGCCTTTTCTAGTGACCCCCTCGCTTGTTCATGTATCGTCTTAATCCAGTACGCAAAGAGTGTTGCTCCTGAATTTTGAGCCTCATGCTCCTTCATCCACTTTGTCTGTGGATGGAAACCGTAGTTCTTATAGAATGGTGACATCCCATGAGCGTTGGTTGCAGAGTTGTTATAGGCATGTTCAGCTAGTAGTACTAGCTGATACCAGTCATCCTGATCGTAGTTGACAAAACTTCGCAGGTATCCTTCCAGCACTTGGTTGGTACGTTCGGTTTGTCCCTCACTCGGTGGCTGATTTGCCGTCGATATTCTCTGCTTAATCTCCCGCGCTTTGCAAATGGATTCCCAAAATTCTCCTACCAACTTAGAGTCCATGTCAGAGACATTTTCGGTTGGTAGACAGCGTAGTCTCCATACTTCTTTTAGGAATATGTTTGTGACATCCTTGGCCGTAGCCGAGGTTTGAAGTCCGATGAAATATGTCATCTTTGTAAATCGATCAACCACTACCATTATTTGAGTGCATCCTTGCGACTCTGGTAGTTGAGTGATGAAGTCCACTGAAATAGATGCCCATGCCGTGTAGGGTATTTGCAATAGTTGCAGCAGTCCGTACTTGGCATGTCTAGGCGCTTTATTGTATTGGCATTCATCGCAAGATCGTACGTAATCATTGACCCATTCCGCAAGCCCTTTCCAATAGAAGTCTCTCATAATTATTTCCAAGGTTTTTTCTTGTCCGAAATGTCCTGCAACCTTTGCATTGTGACATCCTTCTGCGATCTTGGTGTAAAGTGCCTGACTGTTTGGTACAAGTAGTCTTTGCTTATAGTATAGTAGATCGTCGGTTAAGGTCCAGTCCTTGGGAAAATCCTTTCCTTCGTCTCATGACCTAATGAGTTCTTCCCTCCGTTGCCTCTAAACTGTATCTGTCCCGATGGCTGCCTGTATCTCGCTTAAGAATTCAGGGTTAAACTGCTTCATACCTTTTTGCAGGATAATCGCGTTTGACATTAGAACCCTTTCAGGTACATCTGCAACATCATACCAATGTTCGTTGTCTTTAGCTGATGCCAGTAGGTAGCTGATACTAGGTTTCTGTTCCTTAACGATGAAGGATCTTGTCGCTATATCAGTGCTTCCGAATCCTCCGGTTCCTCATTCCACATCTTCCAAGTTGTCTACTTCCGTCATGTCTGAGGTGTTGACCTTTTCTACCGCTAGTTGAGCTATGTGATCGCGCATTCTTATTTGGCAGTCCATATCCTTATGGTTGAAAAGTACGACTTTGAGTTCGCCAGTGTAATCTGCATTGATTACTCCTGCACCGGTGGAGATTCCGCTTCGGACCGCTAATCCGCTTCTCGGAGCAACCCTTACGCAGGTTCCTTCGGGTAGCCCCACAGCTATACCCGTCCTTATCAATGCTTGTCCATATTTCGGGACAATCTCATCCTCTATAGCATACAGGTCATGTCCTGCTTCCATTCTTGAGCCCTTTGTTGGCAAGTATGCCTTTTTACTCAATCTCTTGACCCTAATAACGGGTTCCTTTCTACCTCTTTGAGGTCCCAAATCCAAATCCTTATCTCCATCCCAATCTTCTCCTTCATCACCTCCTCTTGGTACTAATGATACCAAGAAATCTTCTTCTTTCAAAAATCTTTGTTCACGATGTGTAGCTCTCTCTTCAGGATGGTACTCTAGCCATCTGCTTAATGCGTAAGGCTTTCCCCCTTTTGTGCCTGGTTGGTATACAATACGAAAATTCTATTCCCCTAGCTTCTGAGCCCATCGAATTTGACACCCACTCTAGACTTTTGAGGTGAGGAATTATTGTAGGTTCTGATGGTCAGTAAAGACTGTAATCGGTTTCACCGTTCCGATCAAGTAGTGTCGCCATTCCTTAAATGCTTCGAGGATTGTAAGAAGTTCTTTATCATGAATCACATAATTGCGCTCCGCCAAATTTAATTTTCACGAATGGAAAACTACTGGATGTAACCTTTTCTCAAAGTATTGTGAAAGCAAGCAAGTGAGTGCCAAATCGCTAGGGCGGGTTTCTACTACTGTTTCTCTTTCTGGGAAGAAGTGGTGCAGTGTGGGAGCTGTTGTGAATCGTTGTTTTAATTCTTCGAATGCTATATCTTGTTCCAGTCCCCATTTGAAATGTTTTAGATTTCCATGTAATGTCTCAGTTATGGGTTTGCAAATAGCCGAGAAGTTTTTTATAAAACATCGATAAAAGTTAGCGAATCTGATTAAAACTTGTACTTCTCTGACTGACCTAGGTGCTTTCAAAACCACTATGGATTCCACTTGGCAGGTGCTCATCGACGCCCAATCGACTGCTACTATATAGCCGAGAAATTCTATCTCTGTGGCGTGGAAGGTCTACTTTTTTAGGGAGACCGCTAATTGAAAGTCCGATAGACTTGGTAAAACTTTCTTCACCGCTTGGATGTATTCTTCTTCATCCTTTGAATTGATGAGAATATCGTCAAGATAACAGGCGACTCCAACATCCAGGTATTCCTTCAGTACTTGGTTTATCATAACTTGGAAAGTTGCCGGACCGTTAACCAATTCAAAAGGCATAACCTCAAATTCATAATGCCCATATCTCATCCGGAGAGCCATTCTCCATCCATCGCGTTCCTTAATCCTAATCAGATGGTAGCCATCTTTAAGGTCTAACTTGGTGAAGATCTTTGCGCTAGCTACTCTATCCCTGAGTTCGGACATTAGAGAAAGAGGATGTTTGTTGAGGATAGTAATCATATTAAGATTTCGGTAATCCACAACCAAGTGTAGTCTTCCATCAAGTTAGGATACTAATAATATAGGTGCTCCTACAGGAGATTGACTTCGAGTAATCTTTCTCTGCTTAATCATTGTTTCCAAGTATTCACGGAATGCCTGCAGCTCTTTTTCAGATAGTGGATATATCGGCCCCGAGGGGGGAGTTGATCGAGGAATCAACTTGATTTCGTGATCGAATGTCCATCTTAGGGCTAGTTTTTCTGCCGTCTGGGTTTCAAACAAATGTTTGCAATGCCAGTATTCTTTCAGTAATGATTCGAGTTCCGCCGTATTTTCAACGGCTCCAATTATTCTGATGTGGCATGCATTAGGGTCCCAAGCGACAGATTCATCATATTTGAACATATCCCCTATTCCTTCTTCTTCCACACAGCTTTCACAACATTTTGCGGAGAAGGTCCAATTTCCGCATCCTCTATGTGGGCCACTGGGTGTTCACGATGCTACTAACCAAATGGAATTATCATTCCATAGTGACCTGCCTTTGCCACTTCACATGACACTTCCGAGATGTGTTGGTTTTTTCCTATTTCTATTTTAATAAGAAGAGTGTAACACTTCCCTCCTGAGGTGGCTGACAATCCATCAAAGCCTAAGATATCAACTGCATTGTTACGTTCCACTGTAGGAATGCGAAGGTCTTCAATTAGGTCCTTATTGATAAGGAATACGTTGGATCCTGAGTCTGATCAGACTTTAACTATGTATCACTTATCATGTATGTGGAGGCAAGCGATCTCCTCCGGACAGTAGTATCGTTTTGGTTTTAGAGCGTCTAACTCCACGCGCTTGGCACGAATAAGGTTTTCTTGGTTCTTTCGTTTAGGCATAGTAGGTGTTGAGTGTAGGTAACAAGATGTTTGTTACTGCGCCAGCGTAGTTTCGACCATTGAGGTCTCCTCAGACAAACTAGTAACTCTTTAGCTCTAACAATCTGGGTCTACATACTAAGTGGCGTTTCACGGTTACGCAACTGCGCACGACCAGTTTTCAGGCCAGATGCCTTCTCCCAATATGTCAGACCTAGGCTCATAGCAGATTTTCGGGCAGTTATTAGCCATTTTACTCGCCTGGTATGGGGTTCTAGCTTTCATCGATCCTTTCCCTTAGGTTTTCGGTTATCCATCCAACTCCCTCAGAGGGGCCTTGTGTACCAAGCGGTATATCCCTATCCCACACTCTGGCCAGAAGGCAAGATAGTACATACGTATAATACGACTCAGACTCGTGTGGTAGGTGGAAAGGCCCGCGTTGGTTGTCATCCTGTCATGTATTGTTATCAGGTAGATCTTGCATTGCTATGTCCTAACTTCTTCGGTATAGTAACTTGCTTGCACACGGGTAGCAGGCGACCACCAGGTGACTCCAGGAACTTGGTACTGTTGGCTCCCGGGCCATGTGGGCATGTTAACTATCCTCTCTTTCAATCGAGACTCTCCATATATTGATTCTTGTGTTTGAGCTCACAAGTCCCTCGTGGGGTTCCTTCACTTGGAGCCTACTTGCATTGATCCTGAAAGGAGAGACTGGGTTCGTGCCACTTTGATCATTTTGCTTTTCGATTCCCGTAGTTGCACACGGAATAACCGATCCCCGTTGTAGTCGGTACCCAATACACCCCAGCCAAATGGGGTTCCCATTTTGATTCCAGCTCCATATGGACACTGAATACCCAATCGCCGTAGCCATTGGTGCCAGTGAACTGACCTACGTCAGTTCCTCATCATCTGCCAGTTCCCAGATCTTATTCACTCGGGCTGGTTGCTGGGTGGAAGTGACTCTGCATGCTAATTTCGGCTTTACGATAGCCAACCGCGTACGATGAATTCCCATTTTTATCGGTCTTGAGCTGCCCGTTGCTGCTGATGTATGGGCGTCTTCCCAACATGTCTGATAGGTCTGGTTTTTCTTGCCACAACGTGTACAATCTCCATCTCCCCTCTGAGTATCTATCACACTCTGCGGAATACCGGTATGGGCCAATTTAAAGTTTTTGCGGGTGGTCTTGGTTGCCCTTCCCAACCTTTTCCTGGGCTTCTCCGGTTCGTTGTCTTCTTTCCGCTTTGGTGGTGGGGCTCTACCTCCCTTAACATCAGGTTTAGTTTCCCTTTGTCACTTTGGTTTAGAGTCCCGTCGGTCTTCTCCTTTGACCTCCTGGACCACTTTGGGCTTGGACCGTTTTTCTCGCCCTATTTTTTCTCAGGCTAGAAGCCCTTCTTCCCACTGACCAGACAACCTTTGCGCCTCTTCCTATTCTTGATCAGTTGTATACTGCAGAGCCGACAATTTGCAGACTATTTGTTTTAGGAGTTTATTTTCGACTTCTCGCCTCCAGAACTCTCCAGTCATATATGCAGCAATGTTATGGTTATGCATGATTGTTAGGTAATATTCAATACTACCATCGTACTTGACTAGCTTCATAGCTCGAAGTGCTAGTCATTTGGCTTCCACTGGGACAAATTGTTTGATCATATCGTGTTCAAAACGAGTCCACATTGCCAGTTCTGGTTACTGTGTTTCCCCTTGAAGTCCGCCCATAGCTTTCCTATACCAGATAGTATATGGAAGCACTATGTCTCCTCTTGTACGACTGAGTGCATATATAACTTGTTCCCAGGCATCGCCCCAAATTCGCAGGTTCCGCTTGAAATAGTTGGTGCATTGAAGAATCCAGACATATATGTCTTGTGTGGGCTTATCTTCAAAGAATAGAAGTGGCTCTGATGGTCGCTTGATGTTAAGCACCATCGCGTTGGCAAGGGTCGCTGCCATACCAGACTGTTCTGGTATTTGTCCTCCCCTTCTCCGGCTCGGACTTCCTCTCCTTCTTTCTCTCTCATCATCAACGTCATCATCATTGCTAGGATCTCCAGGGTCACCTCCTTGGGTACCAGAAGGGAATGCATCAGCGGCTTCCTTGCCTTTTCAGTTTTCCCTCCATGGAGGTGGAGCGCAGTATTCTTCATCATCAGTTTCCTTGACTGCGGGTAAAGGTGCGGGACCTGTAACTTCAGGACTTGGTGCAGTAGCCAACATCCTATTTATTGACGCCTGTAATAATTTTAGGGTATTATTCGTCTCATTATGCTCCTGCTGTTGCTGGTCATGTGACCTGCGAATTTGTGCTTGGTAAGTAGTCTGATCTAGGCACATTTGTCCGGGGGTACTGTTGACTTTCTCTTTCCCGCATGGTGTATTGATTTCGGAATTCTATGAATTCCGCTCTTCGCTTGATGACCATTTGTTTCCACGTTTGATCTCGGGCTAATGCCGCCTGGCTTTCATGCCTGAGAGTTCCATGTAACCTTGTAGTTACCTTTTCATGTTCTTATTAATGCTGCTCTTGGCGTCTATCTTCTTTGCTACTTCCCGTAGCATTTCTTCTTGTATCCCCTTGACCTCCCCTTCTACTCCAGCTAGTTGTATCAACAGGAGTCCAATCTCGCTATCATAGACATCTTGTTCTTCTGCGATTTGTTCCTGCACCTTGATTAACTTTAAGGTATTGTCTTAAATGGCTTCTTTCAAATGTTTGAAGGCAATATTAATGTGGCAAGGGGAGGTGTCTATATCCTGCCTTATTCGACCCAAGGTTATCCCAAGACGGGCAGCCAACCTGACTAAGTTTGCAGCATGGTCTCCTCCTGATTTAGGCATGGAGGCCCTTAATATCCGATGAGTGCTTACAATACAAGAGGAGCGGTAAGTTGGGGCATATCCTCTCCGGAATGTAAGTTCTTGAGGTGTTGACTGGGAGGGGCTCCATATTGCCAAATCATCGGTTTTATACGTCATATCTGGGCGGGTGTCCTTGGGTTTTCCCACCGTTATCCTCTTTCTCGGGTCATGAGTTATCTCAGTGATTGTGATGCTTTCCAGGTAGGCTAATTGCTCTAATAGTCCGGGATGCGTGATTTCTGGTACTTCGTATCAGAGTTCTTAATATCCTTTACAGGGTTTAAGGAATCGTACATAAGATATACAACGCTTGAGATACTCTAGAGGTGTAGGTATACAAGGGTTCGGTTGATCTAATTCTGGACTAAGAATCTGAATTTCTCTTTTCTCGAGGTTTAGAATGTACTTATAGTACATATAAGCATTTTGTCAGGCCCAAGCTGAGGGGATGTCTGGCTCTCGGATGGTTGTGCCTGATTTCTTGTTATCGGAGTACTGGGTACTCCACTCAACGAAGTTTTCTGACTTTATGGAACTCTACTCGAAGTTCAGTCCATACCAGGTACGATATATGCGACTGAATTGATGCCTTGTTGGGATTCCAAAAGGTACTGTGAACCACAAAGGTTCCTGTGTGCTCTCTTCTTAGATTTCGAGTAGCTCAGTATCGAAGATTTCTTCGAATGTGTGAATGTAGATGAGACAGTGAGGTGCTTCAAAAATGTAAGCGAAGTCTGAGGTGAGGGTGGGGTTTGAAGTGAACTCATAGTTCATATAGTGAGCCTTGGTAATGGGAGAACTATCAATATACTGTTAGGTAGACGCCAAACTCAAGTATATAACTGAAGGACGTAGGCCAAAATCTTTGATTGGAGAATCGGTTGAGGAAGGCTCGTCGCGATAACAATAGGTAAGGTAAAGATTTAAACTGTGAAATGATATTATCTTGATAAGATCTCTTCTACGTTGCTAGATGATATCTGTAAAGCTAGGGAGGACCTTCGATATTTATATCACGCGTCTAAGTGTTCGTGGACTACTTCTAACTACTATGCCCCCAAAGTACCACCCAGGTTTTAATACACAAACATCCAGAATCTTATAAGTACGACCAGCATTTGACCCAGAAACTTATCACACCCTTTTGCGGACCCGGAATAGTATTCCTCTGTTGAGATGACTCCGCTATTTGTTATGCCAAATAGCGGCCTCTAGCTTAGATATCTGTATAGACTATTATATTACTCTAGTCTGGTTGACTATCATTCCAGTAGTCTCTGCGGTCAAGAAGTGATCAAGTTCATGCCGGGCCACCTAGTGCCAATCGAAAATCTGAACCCGACGTGTCAACGTCTCAAGCGACTTTGACTTATCTAGGTCTTCCATTCTGAGCATGCTTCCCCTTGGTCCTATTAGACATATGGAAATTCGAGACATGTGCACAGACCCACAGTAGGGTAACTGCGTACAGACCCTCGATTCACCGGAGCCAACACCACCCTCTGGCCTCCTTATGGGGCCCCCACGTCATTAAGCGAGATTTCGCGAGTTGCGTCCTATAACTAAAATGTCACATCAAAGAAGCCCACTTCATAACACCAGATACGTCGCCGCCGTCTGTCCAGCCGCATGCCGTCCACAGGATATATAAGAGAGGACCCTTGGCGACATCTGGAAAGTGGAATGGAAGAGGTCCATCCCCGGCGCATTGAGATAGTAGGCTTCAAAGATAGGCTTCCTAAACTATGGGCCAAAGGTGACGGGACATTTTGGCGAGATATTCAAATAGGATATCCCAGTAGCGGGAGCCATTAGGGGTATACCGAATCTACCCATACACTTCTGAGATCAGCTGTAGCTTGGTTAGTCCTAGTAATTGAACCCCTCTAAGGAGGCGGGCGGACCAAGGGGAAGCATGCTCAGAAAGGAAGACCTAGATAAGTCGAAGCCCCTTAAGGCATTGACACGTCGGGCTCGGACTTGCAATTGACACTAGCTGGCCTGGCATGAACTTGATCACTTCATGACTGAAGAGACTACTGGAATGATAGTCAACCAGACTAGAGTAATATAATAGTCTATGCGGACATCTAAGTTGGAGGCCGGTGTTTGGCATAACAAATAGTGCAGTCATCTCAATGGAGGAATACTATTCCGAGTCCGTAAAAGGGTGTGATAAGTTTCAGGGTCAAACGGTGTTTGCACTTATAAGATTCGAGACGTTTGCGTATTAAAACCAGAGTGGTACTGCGCAGGCATAGTAGTTAAAAGTAGTCCGGGAACACGCAGACGCGGGATATAAATATGGAAGTACCTCCGGAGCTTTACACACATCATCAAGCAACGGAGAAGAGATCTTATCAATATAATATTGTTTTACGCTTTAAATCTTTACCTTGCCTATTTTATCGAGACGACCCTTCTTTGACCGATTCTCCAATTGAAGATTTTTTGGCCTACGTCCCTCCGTTATATACTTGAGTTTGGCGTCCGCCTAACAGTATATTGATACTTCTCCGGTTACCAAGATTCACTATATAAACTACGAGTTCACTTCAAACTCCATCCTCACTTCAGACTTCGATAATATTTTTGAAGCACCTCACGGTCCCATCTATGTTGCGACATTCGAAGAAGTCTACGATAGCGAGCTCTTCGAGATCGAAGAAGAATACAAGCAAGAACCCTCGTAGTTTACCGTACCTTTCGGGATCCCAACCAGGGATCAATTCAATTGCACATATCGCACTTGATACGGACCGGACTTCGAGTGGAGTTCTACTGAGTCGATAAACCTTGTCGCTTGGAGTACCCTGTACTCCAATACAAAGAAATCAGGCACAACCTTCTGTGGGCCAGATATCCCCTCTGCTTGGGCCTGATACAACCCTTATATGTACTATAAGTACATTCTAAACCTCGAGAAAAGGGAAATTCAGATTCTGAGTCCAGAATCAAATCCACCGAACCCTTTTATACCCACACCTCAAGAGTATCTCAAGCGTTGTATACCTTACATACGATTCCTTAAACCCTTTAAAGGATATCAAGAGCTCTGGTACGAAGTACCAGAAATCACCCATCCAGGACTATTAGAATAATTAGCCCATCTGGAAAGCATCACAATTGCTGAGATACCTTAAGACCCGAGGAAGAGAATAACGGCGGGAGAACCCATGGATACCCATCCAGACACGACGGATAAAACTGATGATTCAGCTATATGGAGTCTCTCCCCATCAACACCTCATGAACCCGCATTTCAGGGAGGAGCTTTACCATCTCATTGATCCTCCAGTGTCGCAAGTACACATCGGATATCCAGGGCCCCCACGCCTAAACCAGGAGGAGACCATGCTGCAAACTTAGCAAGGTTGGCTGCCCGTCTTGGGAAAACCTTGGGATGAATAAGGCAGGATATAGATACCTCGATCGACCAAGCCAATATCGCCTTCAAACAGTTGAAGGGGGCTACCCAAGACAATACTTTAAATCTAATTAAGGTTTACCAGTAAATTGCTAAAGGACAAGAGGTCCACGATAACGATATTGCAATCTTGTTGATGCAGCTGGCAGCTGTGGAAAGTGAAGTCCAGGGTATTCAAGAGGAAATGATACGGGAAGTGGCAAGAAAAATAGACGCTCAAGATAAGCATCTACCGGAACATGAAGAGGTAACCACGAGGTTCCATGGAACACTCGGGGCAGAAAGCCCGGCGGTGTTGGCCCGAGATCAGACTTTAGAACAAATGGTCTTCAGTCTAAGAGCGGAATTCGTGGAATTTCCCGCCCAATACACCACGCGAGAGAGAGAGGTCAACCTTACCCTGGGACAAATGCGTATGGACCAGACTACTCGCCAAGGAGAAATTCGCAGGTCTTAGAACCAGCAACAGTGGCAAAACGACAAGACTAATACTACCCGAAAAGTATTGACGGCGTCGATAAACAGGATGTTAGCCGCCGCACCAAGTCCGGAAGCTGCAGGACCGGCACCTTTACCTGCAGTCCAAGAAACTGACGACGTGGAGTACTATACTCCACCTACATGTAGGGACAAGGGAAAAGGCTAGCAAGCCGCTGATGCATCCCCCTCAGGTGCCCAGGAAGGTAACCCTGGAGATCCTAGTGACGATGATGATGATAATGAGAGAGGAAGAAAGAGAGGAAGTCCTAGCCGGAAAAGGCAAGGATAAATACCAGAACAGTCTGGTATGGCAGAAACACTAGCCAACGCAATGGCGCTAAATATTAAGTAACCATCTGAGCCACCCCTATTCTTTGAGGATAAGCTCGCACAAGACATATATGTCTGGATTCTTCAATGCACGGACTATTTCGAGCGGAATCCGCGAATCTGGGAGGATGCACAGGAAAGAGTTATATATGCACTCAGTCATACAAAAGGAGAAATAGTGCTTCCTTACACCGTCTGGTATAGGCAGGCTATGGACGGACTTCAAGGGGAAACCCAGCAACCGAAACTGGCAACATGGACTCGTTTAGAACACGATATGATTAAACAATTTGCCCCGGTGGAAGCCGAACGACTAGCACTTCGCGCTATGAAGCTAGTCGAGTACAATGGTAGTATTGAACGTTATCTAATGATTATATATAACCATAACATTCGTGCCTGCATGATGGGAGAGTCCTGGAGGCAGGAAGTCGAAGATAAACTTCCGAAACAAATTGTTCGCAGATTGTCAGCTTGGCAGGATCCACCGGATCAAGAATGGGAAGAGGTGATAAGACTGTGGGGTCGGTCAGAAGAAGGACTTCTGGGCAGAGAAAAAATCATGCGAGACAAACCGCCCAAGCCCAAAGTAGTCCAAGAGGTCAAAAGAGAAGACCAAAGCGACTCTAAACCAAAGCGACAAAGGGAGAATAAACCTTATGTCAAGGGAGGTGGAGCCCCACCATGGAAGCGGAAAAGAGATGACGAACCGGAGAAGCCCAGAAAAAGGTTGGGAGGTGCGACAAAAACCACACTCACAAACTTTGAACGGGCCCATACCAGTATCCCACAGAGTGTAATAGACGCTTGGAGGCAAGATGGAGATTGCACACTTTGTGGGAAGAAAAACCACACCTGCCAAACGTGTTGGGGAGACACCCATATATCGGCGGCAACGGTTTACTCGAGACCGATAAAAATGGGAATTCGATGAGCAAGATTAGCTATCATAAAGCCTAAATTAGCTCGCGAAGTTGCGGCCTTTCAGCACCCACCTCGAGTGCATAAAATCTGTGAACTGGCGGACGATAAAGAACTAACCTAGGTCAGTTTGGTTGCACCACCGGTGACGGCATTTGGGTATTCAGTGTCCTAATGGAACTGGAATCGAAATGGGAAACCCCTTTGGCTAGGGTGTATTGGATACCGACCACGATGGGAATCGGGTAGTCCGTGTGCAACTACGGGAGTCGAAACTCAAAATGATCTAAGCAGCGTGAAGCAAGTCTCTCCTTTCAGGGTCAACGCAAGTATGCTCTAAGTGAAGGGACCCCACGAGGGACTTACAAGCTCGAACACAAGAATCAATATATGGGGAGTCTTGATCGAAAGAGAGGATAGTTAACATGCCCACATGGCCCGGGAGCTAACAGTGCGAAGATCCTTGAGTCACCTGGTGGTTGCCTGCTACCCGTGTGCAAGCAAGTTACTATACTGAAGAAGTTGGGACATAGCAATGCAAGGTCTACCTGATAACAATACACGATAGGAGGACAACCGATGCGAGCTATTCCACCTAGCACACGAGTCTGACTCGTATTATACGTATATACTATTCTGCCTTCAGGCCCGAGTATGGGATAGAGATGTACCGCTCTGGTGGACAAGGCCCCTCTGAGGGAGCTGGATGGATAACCGAAATCCTAAGGGAAAGGATTGGTGAAAGCGGGAACCCTATACCAGGGGAGTAAAATGGCTAATAACCGCTTGAAAATCTGCTATAAGCCTAGGTTTGGCATGTTGGAAGAAGGCATCCAGCCTGAAAACTGGGCGTGTACAATTGCGTATCGGTGAAACGCCGCTTAGTATGTAGACCCAGATTGTTAAGAGCTAAAGAGTTACTAGTTTGTCTGAGGAGACCTCAATGGTCGAAACTATGCGGGCGTAGTAACAAACATCTTGTTACCAACACCCAACACCAATGATGCTTAAACTAAAGAACCAACAAAGTCTTTTCCGCGCCAAGCGCGTAGAATTAGACGCTCTAAAACCAAAACGATACAACTGTCTGGAGGGGATCACTTACCTCCACATACATGATAAGCAATACAAAGTTAAAGTCTTATTAGACTTGGGTTCCAACGTATTCCTTATCAATAAGGACCTAGTTGAAGACCTTCACGTTCCTACAGTGGAGCGTAACAATGCAGTTGATATCTTAGGCTTTGACGGATTGTCAGCTGCCTCAGGATGAAAGTGTTACACCCTCCCTATTAATTTGGAAATAGGAAAAAACCGACACACCTCTCTGAAGTGTCGTGTGAAGTGGCTAAAGCAGGTCACTATGGAATGATAATTCCGTTTAGTTGGTAGCATCGTGAACACCCAGCATCTCACATAGAAGATGTAGAAAATTGGACCTTTTCTGCAAAATGTTGCAAAAACTGTGTAGAAGAAGATAAAGGGATAGCGGATATGTTCGAATATGATGAATCCGTCGCTTGGGATCCTAATCCCTGCCGCATCGGAAGAATCGGAGCCAGCGAAAATACGGTGGAACTCAAATCATTACCGAAAGCATACGGGAATTACAAACAGATGTTTGAAGCCCAGACGGCAGAAAAACTAGCCTCTAGACGAACATTGGATCATGAAATCAACTTGATTCCAAGATCAACTCCCCCTTGGGGGCCGATATATCCGCAGTCTGAAAACAGCTTAAAACTTTACGAGAATACTTGGAAACAATAATCAAACAAAGGAAAATTACAGCGAGCCAATCGCCCACAGACACACCCATATTATTCGTACATAAGCCAGATGGCAGACTACATCTAGTTGTGGATTATCGAAATCTAAATAAGATTACTATCCTCAACAAATATCTCCTTCCGCTAATGTCCGAACTCAGAGATAGAGTAGCCGGTGCAAAGATCTTCACCAAGTTAGACCTTAAGGATGGCTACCACTTAATTAGGATAAAGGAAGGAGATGAATGGAAGACACCATTCCGTACAAGATATGGACACTACGAATATAAGGTTATGCCTTTTGGATTGGTCAACGCTCCGGCAACCTTCCAAGATATGATGAACCAAGTTCTACAGGAATACCTGGACGTCGGAGTCGTGTGTTACCTTGACGATATTCTCATCTACTCAAAGGATGAAAAAGAACACATCGAAGCTGTCAAGAAAGGTTTACAAAGTCTATCAGACTTTCAATTAGCGGTATTGTTAAAGAAATCTACATTCCATGCAACAGAGGTAGAATTCCTCGGCTACATGGTGGCAGTCAATGGGGTGTCTATGAGCACCCGAAAGGTGGAATCCATAATGGTTTGGAAAGCATCTAAATCTGTTAGAGAAGTACAAGTATTCATGGGATTCGCTAACTTCTACTAACATTTTATTCAAAATTTCTCGGCTATTTGCAAACCCATAACTGAGACATTCCCAGGAAATCCAAAGAATTTCAAATGTGGAGTAGAGCAGGATATGGCTTTTGAGGAGCCAAAATACCGCTTCACAATAGCTCCAATACTACATAACCTCTTCCCAGAAAGAGAAACAGTGGTGGAAACCGATGCTAGCGATTTTGCGCTCGGTTGCGTCCTATCTCAATACTACGGGCAAAGATTACATCCAGTAGCTTTCCATTCCAGAAAATTAAATTCGGCGGAGTGCAATTATGAAATTCATGATAAAGAACTTCTCGCAATCCTCAAAGCATTTAAGAAATGGAGACACTACTTGATCGGGACAGAAAAACCGATTATAGTCTTTACTGACCATTAGAACCTGCGATACTTCCTCACCTCAAAAGTTTACAGTGGCCGTCAGATTCGATGGGCTCAGAAGTTGGTATAATACAATTTCCGTATTGTATACCAACCAGGCACAAAGGGCGGAATGCCTGATGCATTAAGCAGATGGCCGTAGTACCGTCCTGAGGAGGGAGCTACACATTGTAAAAAAAGAATTTTGAATGAAGAAAATTTCGTGGTATCACTAGTAGCCAGGGTAGGCGATGAAGGAGAAGACTGGGATGGAGAAAGGGATTTGGATTTGGAACCTCGAAGAGGTGGAAAGGAACCTGTTATTAGGATCAAGAAATTGAGCAAAAAGGCATACTTGCCGACAAAAGGCTCAAGAATGGCGGCAGGACATAACCTGTATCCTATTGAGGATGACATTGTCCCGAAATATGGACAAGCATTAATAAGGACGGGTATAGCTGTGGGGCTACCACAAGGAACTTACGGAAGGGTTGCTCCAAGAAGAGGATTAGCAGTCCAAAGCGGTATCTCCACCGGTGCAGGAGTAATCGATGCTGATTACAACGGCAAACTCAAAGTCACACTTTTCAACCATAAGGATGTGGACTGCCAAATAAGAGTGGGTGATTGCATAGCTCAGCTAGTGGTACAAAAGGTCAACACCGCAGATATGATGGAAGTAGACGACTTGGAAGATACGGAAAGAGGAGCTGCGGAATTCGGAAGCACCGATATAGCGACAAGATCCTTGATCGTCAAGGAATAGGAACCTAGCAGCAGCTACCTACAGGCATCGGCTAAAGACAACCAATGTTGGTATGATATTTCAGAAGTACCCGAAAATGTTTTGATATCAAATGCTATTATCCTACAGAAAGGCATGAAGCAGTTCAATCCTGAATTCCGAAACGAGATACAGACAGCTATCGGATCAGACGCAGCTTGGAGGCAACGGAGGGAAGAACTCATTAGGTTACCAGATGAAGGAAAAGATTTTCCCAAGAACTAGACCTTAACCGATGATCTACTATATTACAAGCAAAGAGTATTTGTACCTGACAGTCAAGCACTATATACCAAGATCGCAGAAGGATGTCATGATGCAAAGGTAGCAGGGCATTTCAGGCAAGAAAAGATTTTAGAAATAATCGTGAGAGACTTCTACTGGAAAGGACTTTGCGGCATGGGTCAACGACTATGTACGATCCTTCGATGAATGCCAACATAATAAAACGCCTAGACACGCCAAGTATGGACTGCTGCAACCATTGCAAATACTCTATGTGGCATGGGCATCTATCTCGGTGGACTTTATCACTCAGCTACCGGAGTTGCAAGGCTGCACTCAAATAATGGTAGAAGTGAATCGGTTTACAAAGATGGCACATTTCATCGGACTTCAGACCTCGGCAACAGCGAAGGATGTTGCAAACTCATTCCTGAAAGAGGTCTGGAGGCTACATGGCTGACCAACCGAAATCATTGTGGACATGGACTTAAAGTTCGCGGGAGAATTCTGGGAATCACTCTGTAAAGCGCTGGAAATTAAGCAAAGAATGTCGCCGGCATACCACCCTCAAACTGGCGGACAAATGGAACGAACCAACCAAGTGCTGAAAGGTTACCTGTGAAGCTTTGTCAACGATGATCAGGATAACTGGTATCAGCTATTACTGCTAGCTGAACATGCCTATAACAACTCCACAACCAACGCTCACGCGATGTCACTATTCTACACCAACTACGGTTTCTATCCACAGATAGAGTGGATGAAGGAGCGCGAAGCTCAAAACCCAGGAGCAACACTCTATGCGAACTGGACCAAGTCGATACATGAGCAAGAGAGGGGGTCACTAGAAAAGACATCGGAAGCAATGTCAAATTATTAGGACCAGAAAGCTCGAAAACAGCCGGACTTCAAGATCGGGGACAAAGTAAAGTTGAACGCAAAAAACATTCGTACCCAACAGAAATGGAAGACGATAAGTCCAAAGCTATGCGCTCCTTTCCAAATTATGGGGAAGCGTGGGATACGAGCTTTCAAGCTCAACATATCCGATCGATGGACCATTCACCCCGTATTCCATGTGGCACTATTGGAACCCTACCGCGAGTCAGTTCATCACAATCGTCAGCAACCCCCTGCAGAGCCGGAGGACATTGATGGTGATCTGCAATGGGAGGTTGAGAAAATAGTAAGAAACGAGATTCGTTCTTACAGGAAACGAGTACGCGGCCACTATCAGGAGAAGCGGGAGCTGTGGTACTTCATTAAATGGCAAGGGTGTTCAGAAGATCAGAACACATAGGAGCCTGCTGTTAGGCGGACACCAAACTCTAGTATATAAGCGAGGGACGTGGGCCCAAATCTTTGTGGAGAGAATCTATCGAGGAAGCCTCGTCTCGATAGGGTAAAAGTAAATTGAAGATTTATGAGGTAACAATTTTATATTGATAAGATCTCTTCTCCGTTGCTTGATAGTGTCTGTAAAGATGGGGAGTCACTTCGATATTTATATGCCACATCTGAGTGTTTCGTGGACTACTTCTAACTACTATGCCTCCGAAGTACCACTCAGGTTTAAATACGCAAACATCCAGAATCTTATAAGTACGAACACCGTCTGACCCTGAAACTTATCACACCCATTCGCAGACTCGGAATAGTATTCCTCTGTTGAGATGACTGCGCTGTTTGTTATACCAAACAGCCGCCTCTAACTTAAATGTCCGCATAGACTTTTATATGACTTTAGTCTTGTTGACTATTGTCCAGTCGTCTCTTCGGTCATGAAGTGATCAGGTTCATGCAGGGCCACCTAGTCCCAATTGCAAGTCGGAGCCTGACGTGTCAGCGTCTTAAGGGTCTCCGGCTTATCTAGGTCTTCCATTCTGAGCATGATTCTCCTTGGTCCGCCGGCCTCCGTAGAGGAGTCCTATTACTAGGACCAACCAACCTACACCTGATCTCAGAAGGGTATGGGTGGATTCGGTATACCCCTAATAGCTTTCACTACTGGGATATCCTCCCGTAGTATTTCTCCGAAAACATCCCATCACTTTCGGCCCATAGTTAGGAAGCCCAACTTTGAAGCCTACTATCTCAATGCACTTGCGACGGATCTCCTCCGTTCCACTTCCCAGATGTCGCCAAAGGTCCCCTCTCATATATCATGCGAACAGCATGCGGTCGGACAGACGGCGGCGACGTATACGGTATTACGTAGTGGGCTTCATTGATTTTACATTTTAGTTATGGGACGCAACTCTCGAAATCTAGCTAATGACATGCGGGCCCCATAAGGGGGCCGTAGGGGGGTCTTGGCACTCTGGTAAATTGAGGGTCTGTACGCAGTTACCCTACCGTGGGTCTGTGCACATGTCTCGGATTTCCATATGCCTAACACCTGCTACTGGTATGGAAAACGCGGAGGAAGTTGTGGAGAATTTTCATAATGAAAATCCAGACATGCCAGGAAGGGCAGAAGTAAGATAGTGAGTAAAAGGTTTTCCTACCATGGCCAAGTAAACACAGGAGCTTTTTCACCCTGACCACACTGAGTCTTAAAATGTATTTAGAAGAAAATTATAAAAGGATATAAAGGTATTCGAGGCGAAGCCTGGTAGGAGGGAGCTCATGTTAGGTATATGGAAATCCGAGACATGTGCACAGACCCACGATAGGGTAACTGTGCACAGACCCTCGATTTACTGGAGCCAACACCACCCTCCGGTCCCGTTATGCGGCCCGCACGTCATTAAGTGAGATTGCCGCAGGTGCGTCCCATGACTAAAATGTCTGATCAATGGAGCCAACTTCATAAGACCGGGTATGTCACCGCCGTTCGTCCGACCGCATGCTGTTCGCAGGATATACTGGGGGCGACCTTTGGTGACATCTGGGAAGCAGAACAGAGGAAATCCAGCGCAGGCGCATTGAGATAGTCGGCTTAAACATTAGGCTTCCTAAACTACGGGCCGAAGGTGACGGGACGTTTTCGGCGAAATACTCTAAGAGGATATCCCAGTAGCGGAAGCCATTAGGAGTATACTGAATCCACCCATACCCTTCTGAGATCAGCTGTAGGTTGGTTGGTCCTAGTAATAGGACCCCTCTAAGGAAGTCGGCGGACCAAGCAGAACCATGCTCAGAAAGGAAGACCTAGATAAGTTGGAGCCCCTTAAGGCTTGAACACGTTGGGTTTGGACTTGCAATTGGCACTAGGTGGCCCAGCATGAACTTGATCACTTCATGACTGAAGAGACTACTAGAACGATAGTCAACCAGAATAGAGTAATATAATAGTCTATGTGGACATCTAAGTTGGAGGCCGCTGTTTGGCATAACAAATAGCGCTGTCATCTCAACGGAGGAATGCTATTCCGAGTCCGCGAAAGGGTGTGATAAGTTTCTGGGTCAAATGGTGTTCGCACTTATAAGATTCTGGACGTTTGCGTATTAAAACCAGAGTGGTACTTCGGAGGCATAGTAGTTAAAAGTAGTCCGCGAACACTGAGACGCGGGATATAAATATGGAAGTACCTCCGGAGCTTTACAGACATCATCAAGCAACGGAGAAGAGATCTTATCAATATAATATTGTTTTACGCTTTAAATCTTTACCTTACCTATTTTATCGAGATGTGCCTTCCTCGACAGATTCTGCAATCGTAGATCTTTTGGCCTACGTCCCTCAGTCATATACTTGAGTTTGGCATCTACCTAACAGGTCCGCCCGCCTCCGTAGAGGGGTCCTATTACTAGGACCAACCAACCTACAGCTGATCTCAAAAGTGTATGGGTGGATTCGGTATACCCCTAATAGCTTCCACTACTGGGATATCCTCTTAGACTATTTCGCCGAAAACGTCCCGTCACCTGGGCCCGTAGTTTAGGAAGCCTAACTTTGAAGCCTCCTATCTCAATGCTCCTCTGACGCACCTCCTCCATTCCAATTCTCAGATGTCGCCAAAGGTCCTCTCTTATATATCATGCGAACAGCTTGTGGTCGGACGGATGGCGGTGATGTTTATGCTTTTCTGAAGTTGGCTTCATTGATGTGACATTTTAGTTATGAGACTCAACTCTCGAAATCTCGCTAATGACCTGCGGGCCCCATAAGGGGGCCAGACGGGGAGTGTTGGCACTCCGGTAAATTGAGGGTCTGTGCGCAGTTACTGTACCGTAGGTCTGTGCACATGTCTCAGATTTCCATATGCCTAACAATCGATATGACCTTCTAGTTATGGGATGCAATTCTCGAAATCTCGCTAATAACGTGTTGTCCTCAGAAGGGGACTGGAGGGGTGTGTTTGCTGCTCCGGAAAATCGACAGTCTGTGCATTGTTACCCTACCATTAGGTCTGTGCACTTTTACTGTCTCCGATTTCCATCTGCCTAACACAAAGCCAACACTATTCTCGCGCCTCTTTACGGGACCTGCATGTCATTAGCGAGATTTCGCGAGTTGTGTCCTATAACTAAAATGTCACATCAATGAACACCACTTCATAATACCCTATATGTCGCCGCCATCCATCCGACTGCATGCTGTTCACAGGATCAAGGAGAGGCGACCTTTGGGGATGTCTAGAAGGTGCAATGTAAGGATTCCATAGGTGGCGCATTCAGATAATAGGCTTCAAAGTTAGGCTTCTCAAACTCTGGGCTGACTGTGATAGGACGTTTTCAGCGAAATACTCCAACAGGATGTCACAGTAGTGGAGGCTTTTGAGGACATACTGAATCTACCCATACGCTTCTGAAATCAGCTGTAGGTTGGTTGGTCCTAATAATAGGACTACGCTACAGAGGCAGGTAGACCAAGTGGAAGCATGCTCAGACAGTAAGTCATAGATAAGTCGAAGACCCTTAAGACATTGACACGTTGGGCTTGGACTTGAGATTGGCACTAGGTGGCACAGCATGAAACTGATCACTTCATGACCGAAGAGACTACTAGAATAATAGTCTACATGACTATAGTAGTATAATAGCCTATGCAGAGAACTTAGTTGAAGACTGCTGTTTGGTATAACAAATAGCGTAGTCATCTCAACAGAGGAATATAATTCCATAACCATGAAAGGGTGTGAAAAGTTTCAGGCTCAAACAGTGCTCACACTTATAAGATTCTAGATATTTGCGTATTAAAACCAGTGTTGTACTTCAGAGGTATAGTAGTTAGAAGTAGTCTGCGAACACTCAGATTTGAGTTATAAATATCGAAGTTTCTCTTGAGCTTTACAGATGTCATTAAGCAACAGAGAAGAGATCTTATCAATATAAATTTGTTTTACACTTTAAATCTTTACATTACCTATTTTATCAAGATGAGCCTTCCTTGACAGATTCTCCAATCAAAGATTTGGGCTACATCTCACAGTTATATTGGTGTTCAGCATCCGCCTAATACATATATGACAATGATATCAAGGTGTTATTAATGCAGCTGGCTGGAGTAGAACAAGAGGTGAAGGACATCCAATGGCAAATGCTATGAGAAGTAGCGGAAAAAATTGATATCTAAGATCGGCATCAATAAGAACATGAGGAAGTAACTACCAGGTTACTTGGAATGCTGAGGCAGCAAAGCCAGGAGGCACTTGTCCATGACCAGATCCTAGAACAAATGGTTACTAGTCTACCAATGGAATTCCTAGAATTCCAAGCCCAAAGTATTAATTGTGATAAAGACGTAAACCGGACACCAGATTCTTGGAGGTTGGATCAAATAGTTCACTAAAAGAAAAATTTGAGAACTCAAAATTCTATGATATTGGCAGTGAGAAGAAGCAAATAATACCTTAAGGGCATTGACAGCCTCATTATATAAAGTACTAGTACTGGTACCAGAACCAGATTGGGGTTAGGAAGGTTCATGGCAGGCAGGATCCACCAAATGCGATCGGGGAAAAGCTACCTCGCCGCCCACCCGTCGTGGTTCACCGAGGATCCCTCTCCCCTCTGCCCGCTCTGCGAGGAAGACGAAGAGTACTTCAACCACGCAATCCTGACCTGCGAGTCCCGCAAAACACCTCGTGAGCGCCACCTCTAAGGCCTCACTTCGTTGGACAAGGACAGCCCCCTCTGGACAAACCCCGCCACCCTTATTTCCCTCGCTAGATACATAAATGTCACAGCGACGGGTTTCCCACCAGGCATGCCCCCGGCTGCACGAGACCCCCAACACGACAAGGAAGGAAGTGCCTCCGACTTACCGATCCACGGTTTCGCCCCTCGGGCGTGATACGACCAATGCCTGTTAGGCTTTTCTAGGCTGCTGGAAATATGTTTTTCATTATGATTGTGTTTTTGTTTGTTTTATTTTCCTCAGGGATTTTGTGTTGGCTATCGGACACGTTTAGGAGGTTTTTATAGTTTGGTGCGATTATTTCTTTTGTGCTTGCGAGGTTTTTGAGATTAAGGTTTTGTTTATGCCATAGCTAGCGCTGCATGCAAGTTCTTGTACCATAAATCAATGAATACATGAAGATAAAAAAAAAAAATATATAATAAAAAGGTACCAGAACCAAATGCTTCAAGACCGATACCCTTCAAGTTACCCCTGGTCGTGGAAGAGAACAGTGATGACTATTACTTTCCACTAGCATGAAAGAAAAAAGAAAATGGCAAGGAAACCACTGAGGCAACTTCCTCAGAAGCCCAAGTTGGAGATCTCGATGATCCTAGCGATGATGATGACGATGAAGGGGAGAGAGGTAGAACAAGAAAAGGTCCAAGCCATAGCAGACCAAGACAAAGACCGGAACAGTCTGGTATGGCAGAAATACTTGCTAATGCAATAGTGCTAAATTTTAAGTAACCATTGGAACCGTTCACATTCTTTGATGTTAAATCCATACAAGACATATATGTCTAGATTATACAGTATAACAACTATTTCGAAAAAAGCCCACAGATTCGAGACAATGTCCGAGAGTGAGTAATCTATACGCTCAATGGTACTAAAGGAGATATAGTCCTTCCTTATACCATCTGGTACGGGAAGGCTATGGATGTACTTCAAGCGGAAACCAAACAGTTAGAGTTGGCTAAGTGGATCCAGTTTGAACATGATATGATCAAACATCATACCCTGGCAGAAGCTGAGAGACAAGTGCTTCGAAACCTACAGCTAGCAAAATACGAGGACAGTATTGAACTTTTCCTGATGTTCATGCACAATTTAAACATCAGAGCATGAATGATGGGAGAATCCTGGAGAGAGGAAGTCGAAAATAAACTTCTCAAACAAATCATCCGCATGTTATTGGCAATTAATTACGATACTGACCAAGAATGGGAGAAGATGCTTAGGGTATGTAGTTGATCACAAAAAGCTCTACTGGCCAGAGAAAAGATTGCAGAGACCAACTACCCAAGGTGAAAATAGTCTAAGAAGGTAAAAGAGAAGACTGATGTGATACTCAACTAAAGGGACAAAGGACTAATAAACCTTATATGAAGGAAAGTAGAGCCCCACTACAAAAATGGAAATGCGAGGATGAGCTAGAATAGTCAAAGAAAGAATTAGGAAGCATGGTGAAATTGACCCATACCAACTTTAACTAGGCTCGTACTGGTATTCCGCAAAGTGTTATAGATACTCGCGGGCGGGAAAAGAATTGTACACATTGTGGGAAGAAAAACCACACTTATCAGACGTATTAGGGAGATGCCTATATATTGGTGGCAACGGTCAGTTTAAGACTAATAAAGATGAGAATTTGTCATGGGAGATCAGCTATTGTAAACCCTAAATTAGTATGCAGAGTCGTCACTGTCCAGCAATCAGCCTGAATGAATAGAATCTGGAAACTGGCAAACGATGAAGAACTGACTTAAGTCAGTTCAAAGGTACCAATGGTGATGGAGTTTGGATAGTCAGTGTCTAAATGGACCTGGAATCGAAATGGGAACCTCCTTTGTCTGGGGTGTATTAGGTACCGACCACAACGGAAATCCAGTAGTCAGTGTGCAACTATATGAGTTAAAACTCAAAATGATCAAAGCAGCGAGAAGAAAGTCTCTCCTTTCAAGATCAATGCAAGTAGGCTTTAAGTGAATGGACACTATGAGGGACTTGCGAGCTCGAATACAAGGAATCAATATATGGAGAGTCTTGACCAAAATAGAGGATAGACAATATACCTACATGACCTAGGAGCCAATAGTACAAAGTTTCTCGAGTCACCTAGTAGCCGCCCACTACTTATATTCAAGCAAGTCACTATACTGAAGAGGTTAGAATAAAGCAATGAAAGATCTACCAGATAATAATACAGATAGGAGGACAACTGACCCGGGCCATTCCACCTACTACATAAGTCTGAGTCGTATTATACGTATGTACTGTCTGGCCTTCTGGCCAGAGTATGGGGTAGGAATGTACCGCTTTGGTATCCAAAGCTCCTCTGAGGTAGCTGGATGGATAACCAAAACCCTAAGGGAAAGGACCGGTAAAAATGGGAACCCCATGTTTGAGGAGTAAAATGGCTAACAACGGCCCAAAAATCTACTTTGAGCCTAGGTCTGACATGTTGGAAGAAGGCATCTAGCCTGAAAACTGGTCGTATGAAATAATGTATTAGTGAAATGCCGCTAAGTATGTAGACCCAAATTGTTAGAGCTAATAAGTTACCAGTTTGTCTGAGGAGACCTCAATGGTCAAAGCTACGTAGATGTAGTAACAAATATTTTGTTACCTACACTCAAGACTGACGATGCTTGAACGTAAGAATAAGGAAAAACTAATCCGCGCTAAGCACATTGAATTAGATGCTGCAAAACTAAAATGATACAACTGTCCAGTGGGGATTACCTACTTCTATATACACGATAAGCGATACAAAGTTAAAGTCTTGTTAGACTCATGATCTAATGTATTCCTCATTAATAAGGACCTAGTTGAAGACATTCACATTCCTATAGTTGAACACAACAATGCTGTTGATATCTAAAGTTTTGATAGTTCATCAGCAGCCTCAGGAAGGAAGTGTTATACCCTACCTATCAAATTAGAAATAGGAAAGAACCGATACATGTCAGAAGTGTGGTGTGAAGTTGCTAAAGCAGGGTAGTATGGAATGATAATTCCTTTTGATTGGTGGCATTGTGAACACCGAGTATCCTACATAGAAGATGCAGAAAATTGGACATTCTCCACAAAAGGTTGCGAAAATGGTGTGGGGAAGAAGTTGAAGGAATAGCAGATATATTCGAATATGAGGAATCAGTCACTTGAGACTCGAATTCTTGCCGTATTGGATGGATCAGAACTATTGATAATACGGCGAAACTCGAATCGTTACCAAAGGAATACAGGTATTGCAAACATCTGTTAGAAGCTGAAACAGCAGAAAAGCTAGTCCCAAGAAGAACATTTGACCGCGAAATTAAATTGGTCCTGGGATCAACACCCCCATAGGGGATAATATATCCACTATCCAAAAAATAGCTTATAGCCCTATGAAAATACTTGGAAACTATGATCAAGTAGGGAAAGATTACCAGAAGTCAATCCCTGGCAGGAGCACCCATACTACTTGTACCCAAGCCTGATGGACAATTACATCTGGTTGTGGATTACTGGAATCTAAATAAGATTACTATCCTCAACAAACATCCTCTTCGATTGATGACCGAACTTCAAGACTGAGTAGCCAGTGGTAGGCATATGGAAATCTGTGACATGTGCACAGACCCACGGTAGGGTAACTGTGCACAGACCCTCAATTTACCGGAGTGCCAACACCCTCCTCTGGCGCCCTTATGGGGCCCGCATGTCATTAGCGAGATTTCGAGAGATGTGTCCCATAACTAACATGTCATATCAATGAAGCCCACTTCATAACACCATATACGTTGCCGCCATGCGTCCGACCGCATGCTGTTCGCAGGATATATGAGAGGGGACCTTTGGCGACATCTGGGAAGTGGAACAGAGGAAATCCGGTGGAGGCGCATTGAGATAGTAGGCTGCAAGGTTGGGCTTCCTAAACTATGGGCCTAAAGTGATGGGATGTTTTCGGAGAAATACTCTAGGAGGATATCCCAGTAGTGCAAGCTATTAGGGGTATACCGAATCCACCCATACCCTTCTGAGATCAGCTGTAGGTTGGTTGGTCCTAGTAATAGGGCCCCTCTATGGAGGCCGGCGGACCAAGGGGAAGCATGCTCAGAATGGAAGACCTAGATAAGCCGGAGACCCTTAAGACGCTGACACGTCGGGCTCGGACTTGCGATTGGCACTAGGTGGCCTGGCATGAACCTGATCACTTCATGACCGAAGAGACGACTGGATGATAGTCAACAAGACTAAAGTCATATAAAAGTATATGCGGACATCTAAGTTGGAGACCACTGTTTGGTATAATAAATAGCGCAGTCATCTCAACGGAGGAATACTATTCCGTGTCCGCAAAAGGGTTTGATAAGTTTCAGGGTCAAACAGTGTTCGCACTTATAAGATTCTGGACATTTGCGTATTAAAACCAGAGTGGTACTTCGCAGGTATAGTAGTTAGAAGTAGTCCCTGTACACTCAGACACGGGATATAAATATTGAAGTGCCTCCCAAGCTTTACAGACATCATCAAGCAACGGAGAAGAGATCTTATCAATATAAAATTGTTTACGCTATAAATCTTTACCTTACTTTTATTTTATCGAGACGAGCCTTTCTCAACAGATTCTCCGAACAAAGACTTTGGTCTACGTCTCTCGGTTATATACTTGAGTTTGACGTCCGCCTAACAGTATATTAATAGCTCTCCTGTTACCAAGGCTCACTATATGAACTACGAGTTCACTTCAAATTTCACCCTCATCTCTGACTTCGATTACATTTTCGCAGCACCTCACTGTCCTATCTATATTCAGATATTCAAAGAAGTCTTGGACAGCGAGCTATTCGAGATCGAAGAAGAATATACGCATGAACACATTTGGTTCACAGCACCTTTCGGGATCCCTACAAGGGATCAATTCAATCGCATATATCGTACCTGGCACGGTTCGGACTTTGAGTGGAATTCGACCGGGTCAGAAAACTTCGCGGAGTGGAGCACCCTGTGCTCTTTAAATGCGGAAGAGAAGAAAAAGGACAACCCAGGCACCGTCATCCGAGGATCAGACATCCCCTCGGCCTGTGCCTAAGAAATCCTTACATGTACTATAAGTACATCCTAAACCTCGAGAAAAAGGAGATTCAGGTTTTGAGTCCAGAGTCGGACAAACCGAATCCTTTTATACCTACACCTCTAGAGTATCTCAAGCATTGGATACCCTACATGCGATCCCTTAAACCTTTTGGAGGATATCGAGAACTCTGGTACGAAGTACCAGTAATCACTTATCCAGGGCTATTAGAGCAGCTAGCCTATCTGGAAAATATCACAATGGCGGAGATACCTCAAGACCCGAGAAAACGGATAACAGCGAGTGAACCTATGAAAACCCGGCGCAACACCACGGATAAGACCGATTATTCAGCAATATGGAGCCCCGCCCCATGAACACCTCATGTACCCGCATTCCGGAGAGGAGCCGTACCCTCTCACCGATCCTCTAGTGTCACAAGTACACCTCGGATATCACGGGCACCTACACCACAATCAGGGGGAGACCATGCTGCAAACTTAGCTAAATTGGCTACACGTTTAGGAGTTACGTGAGGCCGAATAAGGCAAGATATAGAGACCTCGCTCGACCAAGCCAACATTGCCTTCAAACATCTGAAGGGGGCTACCCAAGACAATACCTTAAAGTTACTTAAGGTTCAACAGCAGATCATCGATGGACAAGATATCCACGATAATGACATTGCAATCTTGTTGATGCAGCTAGCCGGTGTGGAAAGCGAAGTTAAAGGGATCCAAGAGGAAATGATACAGGAGGTGGTAAAGAAGATTGACGCCCAAGATAGGCGTCAACAGGAACATGAAGAAGTAACCACAAGGTTACATAGGACACTCGGGCAGGAAAGCCAGGCGGCATTAGCCTGAGACCAAACGTTGGAACAAATGGTTAATGAGCTAAGGGCGGAATTCCAAGAATTCCGAAATCAAAGCCTCAGCCAGGAAAGAGAAGTCAATCGTACCCTAGGACAAATGCGCCTAGATCAGACTACTCGCCAAGCGGAGATTCGGAGGTCACAGGACCAGCAACAGCGGTAGAACAATGAAACGAACAATACCTTAAAGGTATTAACGGATTCTATAAACAAGCTGTTAGCAGCCACATCAAGTTCTGAAGCTGCAGGACCCGCACCCTTACCTGCCATCCAGGAGACGGATGACGAAGAATACTATGCTACGCCTACCCGGAGAGAAAAGGGGAAAGGCAGAGAAGCCGCTGATGCATCCCCCTCAAGTGCCCAGGGAGGTAACCCTGGAGATGCCAGTGACGATGACGATGAGGATGATGAAAGAGGGAGATGGAGACGAAGTCCTAGCTGAGGCAGGCGTGGACAAATACCAGAGCAGCCTGGTATGGCAGAGACACTTGCCAACGCGATGGCACTGAATATTGAGCGACTATCAGAGCCACCCCTATTCTTTGAAGACAGACCCGCACAAGACATATATGTGTAGATCCTTCAATGCACCGACTATTTCGAAAGAAACCCGCGAATCTGGGATGACGCCCGGGAACGTGACATATATGCGCTCAGCCGTACGAAAGGAGACATAGTCCTTCCATATACCATATGGTACCGGATGGCTATGGACGGGCTTCAAGGGGAAACCCAGCAGCCAGAGCTGGCGACATGGACTCGCTTTGAACATGATATGATCAAGCGATTCACCATGGTAGAAGCCGAAAGACTAGCTCTTCGAGCAATGAAACTGGTCACATACGACGGCAGTATTGAACGCTATCTGACAGTCATGCACCACCATAACATTCGTGCACGTATGACCGGGGAATCCAGGAGAGAGGTAGTCGAGAACAAACTTCCAGAACAGATTGTCCGCAGGTTGTCGGCCCTGCAATATACAACGGATCAACAATGGGAAGAGGCACTAAGGCTATGCGGACAGTCAGAAGAAGGACGGCTAGCCAGAAAGAAAATTGGCCGAGACCAATGGTCCAAGCCCAAAATAGTCCAAGAGGTCAAAAGAGAAGACCGACGGGACTCTAAACCGAAATGACAAAGGGATACTAAACCTTATGTCAAGGAAGGTGGAGCCCCACCACGAAAACAGAAAAGGGACAAGGAACTGGAGAAGTCAAGGAAAAGGTTAGGAGGTTCAACAAAGACTAACCAAACAAACTTCGCCCAGGCCCATACCAGGATCCCGCAGAGTGTGATAGACACTCAAAGGAAAGAAGGAGATTGCACACATTGTGGAAAGAAAAACCACACCTATCAGACGTAATGGGGAGATGCCCATATATCGACGGCAATGGTCAGCTCAAGACCGATAAAAATGGGAATTCGACGAGCCAGATCGGCTATTGTGAACGCTGAATTAGCTCGCAGAGTCGCAACCATCCAGAACCCAGCCTGGGTAAATAAGATCTGGGAACTGGCGGACGACCAGGAACTGACCTAGGTCAGTTCATTGGCACCAACGGCGACAGCGATTGGGTATTCAGGGTCCTGATGGAGTTGAAATCGAAACGGGAACCCCCTTTGGCTGGGGTGTATTGGGTAACGACCGCAACGGGGATCGGGTAGTCCGCGTGCAACTATGGGAGTCGAAACTCAAAATGATCAAACCGGCGCGAAGCAAGTCTCTCGTTTCAGGATCAACGCAAGTAGGCTCTAAGCGAAGGGACCGGACGAGGGACTTACGAGCCCGAACACAAGAATCAATATATGGAGAGTCTTGATCGAAAGAGAGGATAGTTAACATGCCCACATGGCCCGGGAGCCAACAGTACGAAGTCCCTCAAGTCACCTGGTGGTTGCCAGCTACCCGTGTACGAGCAAGTTACTATACCGAAGAAGTTGGGACATAGCAATGCAACATCTACCGGATAACAATACAAGACAGGAGGACAACCGACGCGGGCCGTTCCACCTACCACACCAGTCTGAGTTTTATTATACGTATGTACTATCTTGCCTTCTGGCCAGAGTGTGGGATAGGGATGTACCGCTTTGGTGCGCAAGGCGCCTCTGAGGGAGCTGGACGGATAACTAAAATCCTAAGGGAAAGGACTCCGTGAATACGGGAACCCCCACACCAGGGCAGTAAAATGGCTAATAACCGCCCGAAAATCTGCTATCAGCCTAGGTCTGGCGTGTCAGGAGAAGGCATCCAGCCTGAAAACTGGTCGCGCGCAATAGCTTAAGGGTGAAATGCCGCTTAGTATGTAGACCCTGATTGTTAGAGCTAAAGAGTTACTAGTTTATCTGAGGAGACCTTAATGGTCGAAGCTACGCAGGCATAGTAACAAACATCTTGTTACCTACACCCCTCACCAACGATGCCTAAGCGAAAGAACCAAGAAAGTCTTATCCGCGCTAAGAGCATGGAACCAGCCGCTCCAAAACCAAAACGATACAACTGTCCGGAGGGGATCGCTTACCTCCATATACACGATAAGTGATACAAAGTTAAAGTCTTATTAGACTCAGGATCCAATGTATTCCTTATCAATAAGGACCTAGTTGAAGACCTTAGTGTTCCCTCTGTAGAACACGACAATGCAGGCGATATCTTAGGCTTTGATGGATCGTCATCCACCTCTGGAGGGAAGTGTTACACTCTCCCAATTAAATTTGAAATAGGAACAAACCGACACATCTCCGAAGTGTCATGTGAAGTGGCTAAAGCAGGTCACTAGGGAATGATAATTCCTTTCGGTTGGTGGCATCGTGAACACCCAGTGTCTCACATAGAAGATGCAGAAAATTGGACCTTTTCCGCAAAATGTTGCGAAAACTGTATCGAAGAAGATGAAGGAATAGCGGATATGTTTGAATATGACGAATCCATCGCTTGGGATCCTAATGCCTACCGCATCGGAAGAATCGTAGACATCGAGAATACGGTGGAACTCCAATCATTTCCAAAAGAATACTGGAATTACAAACATTTGTTTGAATTGAAGTCGGTAGAAAAATTAACTCCAAGACGGACATTGGAACACGAAATCAAACTGATTCCAGGTTCAACTCCCCCCTGGGGACCGATATATCCACTGTCCGAAAAACAGCTTGCGGCTTTACGAGAATACTTGGAAACAATAATCAAACAAGAGAAAATCACACGGAGCCAATCCACAGCAGGCACACCCATATTATTCGTACCCAAACCAGATGGTAGACTACGCCTAGTTGTGGATTATGGGAATCTAAATAAGATTACTATCCTCTACAAACACCCCCTTGCACTAATGTCCGAACTCCAAGATAGAGTACCAGGCGCAAAGATCTTCAACAAGTTAGACCTTAAGGACAGCTACCACCTGATTAGGATAAAGGAAGGAGATGAATGGAAGACAGCGTTGCGTACAAGATACAGACACTACGAATAGAAGGTTATGCCTTTTGGATTGGTCAATGCTCCAGCAACCTTCCAAGACATGATGAACCAAGTTCTACAAGAATACTTGGACGTCGGAGTCGTGTGTTACCTTGATAATATTCTCATCTACTCAAAGGATGAAAAGGAACACATTGAAGCTATTAAGAAAGTTTTACAAAGTCTATCAGACTTTCAGTTAGCGGTATCGCTAAAGAAATTGACTTTCCATGCCACAGAGGTGGAATTTCTTGGCTATGTGGTGGCGGTCGATGGGGTGTCTATGAGCACCCGAAAGGTGGAATCCATAATGGTAAGGAAAGCACCAAAATAGATAAGAGAAGTACAAGTCTTTATGGGATTTGCTAACTTCTACCGACGATTTATAAAAAACTTCTCGGCTATTTGCAAGCCAATAACCGAGACATTACAAGGAACTCCGAAAAATTTGCAATGGGGGGCGGAGCAAGATACAGCTTTTGAGGAGCTAAAACACCAATTCACAACCGCCCCCATACTCCACCACTTTTTCCCGGAAAGAGAAACAGTGGTAGAAACCGACACTGGCGATTTTGCACTCGGCTGCGTCCTTTCCCAATACTTTGAGAAAAGGTTACACCCAGTAGCTTTCCATTCCAGAAAGTTAAACTCGGCGGAACGCAATTATGAGATTCATGATAAAGAACTCCTCGCGATCCTCGAAGCTTTTAAGAAATGGAGACACTACTTAATCGGAATGGAGAAACCGATCACAGTCTTTATCAACCATCAAAACCTGCAATACTTCCTCACCTCAAAAGTCTGGAGTGGCCGTCAAATTCGATGGGCCCAGAAGTTGGTAGAATACAATTTTCGCATTGGATACCTACCAGGCACAAAGGGGGGAAAGCCTGATGCACTAAGCAGACGGCCGGAGTACCGTCCTGAGGAGGGAGCTACGCATCGCGAACAGAAAATTTTGAAAAAAGAAAGTTTCTTGGTGTCGCTAGTAGCGAGGGTTGGCGATGAAGGAGAAGACTGGGATGGAGATAAAGATTTGGATTTAGAACCTCGAAGAGGGGGAAAGGAACCCGTAATTAGGGTCAAGAGATTGAGCGAAAAGGCATACTTGCCGACAAAGGGCTCAACAATGGCGGCAGGACAAGATCTGTATGCCATAGAGGATGACATTGTCCCGAAATATGGACAGGCATTAATAAGGATGGGTATAGCGGTGGGGCTACCCGAAGGAACTTATGGAAGAGTTGCCCCAAGAAGTGGATTAGCGGTCCGAAACGGAATCTCTACCGGCGCGGGAGTAATCGATTCTGATTACACCGGCAAACTCAAAGTCGTACTTTTCAACCATCAAGATGTGGACTGCCAAATAAGAATGTGTGATCGCATAGCTCAATTAGTGGTAGAAAAGGTCAACACCTCGGACATGATGGAAGTCAACGACTTGGAAGAAACGGAGCGAGGAACCGCGGGATTCGGAAGGACCGATATAATGACAAGATCCTTGATCGTCAAGGAACAGGAACCTAGTATCAGCTAACTACAGGCATCGGCTAAAGACAACGAACATTGGTACGATATTTCAGAAGTACCCGAAAAAGTTCTAATGTCCAATGCTATTATCCTGCAGAAAGGTATGAAGCAGTTCAATCCTAAATTCTTGGACGAGATCCAGGCAGCTATCGGGACAGATGCAGGTTGGAGGCGACGGAGGGAAGAGCTCATTAAGCTACGTGATATAGGACAGGAATTTCCCAAAGATTGGACCTTAACCGACGATCTACTATATTATAAGCAAAGACTATTTGTACCTGACAGTCAGGCGCTATATACTAAGATTGCAGAAGGAGGTCACGATGCAAAAGTGGCAGGACATTTCGGACAAGAAAAAACTTTGGAAATAATCATGAGAGACTTCTACTGGAAAGGACTTGCGGTATGGGTCACCGACTACGTACGATCCGGCGATGAATGCCAACATAACAAATCGCCCAGTCATGCTAAGTACGGATTATTGCAATCATTGCAAATATCATCCGCAGCATGGGCTTCCATCTCAGTGGACTTCATTACACAACTACAAGAGTCCCAAGGATGCACTCAGATAATGGTAGTAGTCGATCGATTCACTAAGATGGCACATTTCATCGGACTTCAGACCTCGGCTACCAACAAAGATGTCACAAACACATTCCTGAAAGAAGTATGGAGGCTGCATGGCCTGCCAACTGAAATCGTCTCCGACATGGACTCAAAGTTCGCAGGAGAATTTCGGGAATCCCTGTGCAAGGCGCCGGAAATTAAGCAAAGAATGTCGACGGCGTACCACCCTCAGACTGACAGACAAACTGAACGTACCAACCAAGTGCTGGAAGGTTACCTTCGAAGTTTTGTCAATTACGATCAGGATGACTGGTATCAGTTACTACCGCTGGCTGAACATGCCTATAACAATTCTGCAACCAATGCTCACAGGATGTCACCATTTTATGCGAACTACAGATTCCATCCACAGACAGAGTGGATGAGGGAGCGCGAAGCTCAAAATCCAGGAGCGACACTTTATGCAAACTAGATTAAAACTATATATGAACAAGCGAGAGCGTCGCTAGAAAAGACATGAGAAGGGATGTCGAAATATTATGACCGGAAAGCTCGACAAGAACCGAACTTGAAGATCGGGGACAAAGTAATGTTAAACGCAAGAAACATTCGCACCCGATGGAAATCCAAGAAGCTAAGTGCCAAGCGATATGGCCCCTTCCAAATTATGGAAAAACGCGGGTCAAGAGCATTTAAGCTCAACATATCCGATCGATGGAACATTCATCCCGTATTCCATGTCGCACTATTGGAACCCTACCGCGAGTCAGTTTATGACAATCGTCAACAACCCACTAGAGAACCGGAGGACATTGACAGCGATCTGCCATGGGAGGTTGAAAAAATCGCAAGAAGCAAGATTCGTTCTGGCAGGAAATGAGTACGCGGCCACTATCAAGAGAAGCGGGAACTGTGGTACTTCGTTAAATGGCAAGGGTGTTCAGAAGATGAGAACACATGGGAGCCTGCCACCGGTATGGAAAATGCGGAGGAAGTAGTGGAGAATTTTCAAAATGAAAATCTGGACATGCCAGGAAGGGCAGAAGTGAGATAGTGAGGAAAAGGTTTTCCTACCGTGGCCAAGTAAACGCGGAAGGTCTTTTACCCTGACCACACTGAGTCTTAAAATGTATTTAGAAGAAATTATAAAATGGTTATAAAGGCATGCGAAGTGAAGCCTGGAAGGACGGAGCTCATGTTAGGCATATGGAAATCCGAGACATGTGCACGGACCCACGGTAGGGTAACTGCGCACAGACCCTCAATTTACAAGAGTGCCAACACCCCCCGCTGGCCCCTTATGGGTCCCGCACGTCATTAGCGAGATTTCGAGAATTGCGTCCCATAACTAAAATGTCATATCAATGAAGCCCACTTCATAACACCTTATACGTCGCCGCCGGCCGTCCGACCGCGTGCTGTTCGCAGGATATATGAGAGGGGACCTTTGGCGACATCTGGGAAGTGGAATGGAGGAAGTCCGTTGGAGGCGCACCGAGATAGTAGGCTTCAAGGTTGCGCTTCCTAAACTATGGGCCTAAAGTGACGGGACGTTTTCGGAGAAATACTCTAGGAGGATATCCCAGTAGTGAAAGCTATTAGGGGTATACCGAATCCACCCATACCCTTCTGAGATCAGCTGTAGGTTGGTTGGTCCTAGTAATATGACCCCTCTATGGAGGCCGGCGGACCAAGGAGAAGCATGCTCAGAATGGAAGACCTACATATGCCGGAGACCCTTAAGACGCTGACACGTCAGGCTCAGACTTGCGATTGGCACTAGGTGGCCCCGCATGAACCTGATCACTTCATGACCGAAGAGACGACTGGATGATAGTCAACAAGACTAAAGTCATATAGAAGTCTATGCGTACATCTAAGTTGGAGATGGCTGTTTGGTATAACAAATAGCGCAGTCATCTCAACGGAGGAATAATATTCCGAGTCCACAAAAGGGCGTGATAAGTTTCAGGGTCAAACAGTGTTCGCACTTATAAGATTCAGGACGTTTGCGTATTAAAACCAGAGTGGTATTTCGGAGGTATAGTAGTTAGAAGTAGTCCGCGAATACTCAGATGCGGGATATAAATATCGAAGTGCCTCCGGAGCTTTACAGACATCATCAAGCAACGGAGAAGAGATCTTATCAATATAAAATTGTTTACCTCTCAAATCTTTACCTTACACTTATTTTATCGAGACAAGCCTTCCTCGATAGATTCTCTGAACAAAGACTTTGGCCTACGTCCCTCGGTTATATACTTGAGTTTGACGTCCGCCTAACAGCCAGCGCTAAGATCGTCAGCAAGTCAGACCTTAAACATGGTCACCACTTGATTAGCATTAAGGAAGAAATGAATGGAAGACAGCTTTCCGGACAAGATATGGGTACTATAAATATAAGGTTATGCCATTTGGTTTGGTCAATGCTGCAGCAACTTTTCAAGATATGATGAACTAAGTACTTAAAGAATACTTGGATGTTGGAGTAGGGTGTTACCTTGACAATATTCTTATATATTCACAGAATGAAAACGAACATGTTGAGGTAGTTAAGAAAGTCTTACAAAGCTTGTCAGACTTTCAACTAGCAGTATCACTAAAAAGGTTGTCCTTCCATGCCAAAGAAGTTGAATTCCTAGGCTATATTGTAGTGGTCGATAGAGTGTCCATGAGCACCTATAAGGTGGAATCCATAATTGTTTAGAATCTACCCAAGTCTGTTAGAGATGTGCAAGTCTTGATGGGATTCGCTCACTTATACTGACGATTTATAAAAAACTTCTCCGCTATTTGCAAGCCAATAACCAAGATATTATAGGGAAATCCAAAGAATTTTAAATGTAGAGTTGAGTAGAATACGGGTTTTGAAGAGTTAAAGCACCAATTCACCACAACTCCCATACTACACTACTTTTTTCCAGAAAGAGAAATGGTGGTAGAAACTAATGCTAGCGATTTTGCACTTACCTGCATCCTTTCTCACTACTTTGAGAAAAAGCTACATCTAGTAGTGTTCCATTCAAGAAAGTTAAACTCAGTGGAGTTAAATTATGAAATTCAAGATAGGGAACTTTTCGAGATCCTCAAAGCATTTAAGGAATGGAGAGACTACTTGATCAGAATGGAAAAACTGATTACAGTCTTAACCAACTATTAAAACATGCAATACTTCCTCACCTCAAAAGTCTGAAGTGGCCATCAGATTCGATAGGATCAGAATTTAGTAGAATACAATTTTCGTATGATACATCAGCCAGGAATGAAGGACGGAAAGCCTGATACATTAAGCAGGCGGCCAGAGTACCATCCTGAGGAGATAGCTATATATCGCAAGCAGAAAACTTTGAAATGGGAAAATTTCTTGGTATCACTTTTAGCGAGCGTAAGCAATGAAGGAGAAGACTAGGATGGTGTTAGGCATATAGAAATTCGAGACAAGAAATGTGCGCAGACCTACTGTAGGGTAACTGTACACAGACCCTCGATTTTCCCGAGGGCCAACACTCCTATCTGGCCCCCTTATAGGGCTCGCACATCATTAGTGAGATTTTGAGAGTTGCATCCCATACCTAAAATATCACATCAATGAAACCCACTTCATAATATCATATATATCGCTGCTGTCCATCTGACTGCATGCTGTTCGCATGATATATGAGAGGGGACATTTGGCAATATCTCGGAAGTGGAATGGAAGAGAACTGTGGAAGGGCCATTAAGATAGTAGGCTATAAGGTTAGGCTTTCTAGACTAAGTGCCGAAGGTGACAGGATGTTTTCGGCGAAATACTCTAAGAGGAGGTCCCAGTAGCAGAAGCTAGTAAGGATATACTGAATCCACCCATCCCCTTTTGACATCAGCTATAGGTTGGTTGGTCCTGGTAATATGACCCCTCTGTAGAGGCCGGCGGAACAAGAGGAAGCATGCTCAGAAAGGAAGACCTAGATAAGTCGAAGACTCTTAAGACGTTGACACATCGGGCTCAGATATGTGATGGATACTAGGTCATCCGGCATGAACTTGATCACTTCATGACTGAAGAGACTACTGGAACGATAGTCAACAAGATTAAAGTAATATAATAGTCTATGCAGACAACTAAGTTGGAGGCTACTGTTTGGTATAACAAATGGCGCAGTCATCTCAACCAAAGAATACTATTCCATAACCATGAAAGGGTGTAATAGGTTTCGGGGTCAAACAGTATTTGCACTTATAAGATTCTAGAGAGTTGTGTATTAAAACCAGAGTAGTACTCTGGAGGCATAGTAGTTAGAAGTAGTCTGCAAACACTCAGATGCGTGATATAAATATCGAAATGCCTCCCAAGCTTTATAGATATCATCAAGCAATGGAGAAGAGATCTTATCGATATAAAATTATTTACCACATAAATCTTTACTTTACATATCTTATCAAGCCGAGCCTTCCTTGACAGATTCTGCGAACGAAGATTTTGGCCTACGTCCATTAGTTATTCTAGCGATCTATGTCTGCCTAACAGTATATTGATAGTTCTCATGTTACCATAGCTCATTCTATGAACTACAAGTTCACTTCAAACTCTACCCTTAGCTCACACTTCAATTACATTTTCGAAGTACCTCACTGTCCTATTTACAATCATACTTTCGAAGACATATTCGACACTGAGCTATTTGCCATCGAAGAAGAGTTTATACAAGAACCCTCATGGTTCACAATACCTTTTGGGATCCCAATGAGGGATCAATTCAAGTGCATATATCGTACCTGGCATGGTTCGAATTTCATGTAGAATTCAACCCAGTTAGAAGACCTCGTCAATTGGAGTACCCAGTACTCTGAGAACAACAAACTAGGTACTATTAGCCAAGGACAACCAGCTCCTTTAGCTTGGACCTAAGAGATCCTTATATGTACTATAAGTACGTTTCAAACCCTCAAAAAAGGGAAATCTATGTTCCAAATCCAGAATCGAATCACCCTAACCCTTCCATACCATCTCTAAATGAATACCTATTGCACTACCAACGATTTATCAAATTGCTCAAACCATTTAGAGGAGATCAAGAATATTGAGATATGGTCCCAGACCCGGACCCCGCCGACACAGTGTTAGGGTTATAGTTATCAGAAAAATGATTTAACATATTGGCAGAGATTCCAAAACGTCCGAAAAGACCCAAACAGATTACAGAAGGAGAACTGTTAGATACTCAGCCTGACATCTCTGATAACGTGAGTTTGGCACAGTTCGCACACATCTCCTCCTCAAGTGACACCTCCTATTTCAGTCAATCTCCATCTCTTATCCTAGGTTTTCGAAGGGCAGATGTTCTCTCTGTCTCATAATCTTCTCATATCTTTAGTGCATACCAGATATCATGATCGGGGACCCCTAAACCATCAAAAGAGCATGAGGCCAACTTAAAATATTTGGCCAAACGCTTAGGAATAACTCTCACAAGGATTCGGCGAGATATTGATACTTCCATCAACTCCGCTAACATTGCCTTTAATAGGCTGACAGGTGCCACTTAAGAGAATGTACTAAAGTTGATAGAAGTACAATGGAAACTGGAAGAAAGACAAGACCTCCATGATAATGAGATAGCTATCTTATTGACACAGTTAACTGCAGTGGAATCTGAGGTAAAAAATATAGAAGCGGTGATCATTCATATTATGGTGGCCAAACTGGCTGAACAAGATCAGTGACAGCAAGCCCATGAAAATGTAACTACCCACTTACATAGTAGTCTAGGACAGCAGGGACAGGAAGTTCTGGCATGAGACCAAACTCAGGTAAAACTGGTCTCCGAACTTCGCAACGAGTTCAATCTCTTTCGCGATCAAAGAGTAGAGCATGATACAGGCTTTAAAACTTCCTTTATGGACATACACGATGGCTTAAAGGAACGATGTATAAAGATATGCACATTGCAAAAAGAGCAAAGGAAAATCACTGAAGAGACCTCGGAAGCTGTTAAGTCCTTAGTAAAAACCATAAATGATTTAGCGGAGATGACAAAGGAACAGTTGAGATCGGTCTCGGCACTGCTACAACCAGTCCTAGAAGAGGAAAATGATGAAGACTACTACTCTCCACCTACCTGTAGAGAAAAGGGAAAAGGCAAGGAAACCGCTGATACATCCCCCTTAGGTACACAAGGAGATGACACTGAGGACTCGGACAATGACGATGATGGTAGTGATAATGGGGATAGAGGAAAAAGGAGAAGAAGTTCAAGGTGTAGCAGGCGAGGACAAACACTAGCACAGGCTGGTACGGCAGAGATACTTGCCAATGCGATGGCACTTAATGCGAAGTGACCATTTGAGTCACCCCCATTCTTTGAGGACAAATCCACATAAGACATGTATGTCTAGATTATTCAATGCACAGACTATTTCGAAAGGAACCTACGGATCTGGGACAACACCCGGAAACAAGTTATATACACGCTCAATCGTACTAGTAGAGACATAGTACTCTCTTATACTATTTGGTATCACAAGGCTATGGACGGGCTTCAAGGACAAATCCAACAGCCAGAATTGGCTACATGTACTCATTTTAAACACAATATGATCAAACGATTTGCCACGGTAGAAGCTGAAAGACTAGTGCTACGAGCTATGAAGCTTGTTGAGTACGAGGGCAGTATTGAATGTTACCTGACAGTCATGCACAACTTAAACATCCGCGCATGTATGACAAGAGAATCCTGGAGGGAGGAAGTTGAAAACAAACTTTCAAAACAAATTGTCCGCAGGTTGTCGGCCCTGTGATATACGATGGATCAAGAATGAGAAGATGCGCTCAGGCTATGTGGTTGATCAAAAGGGGCACTTCTCACTAGAGAAAAGCTTGCGAGAGATACACCATCCATGTCAAAGATAGTCCAAGAGGACAAAAGGGAGGACTGGTGGGACTCTAAACCAAAAGAACAAAGGAAGAACAAACCTTATGTCAAAGGGAGGTGGAGCTCCACCACGAAAACAAAAGCGAGAGGATGAGCCTGAATGGCCAAAAAAGAGGCCTGGAGGTGTGGCAAAAACAACCCACACAAACTGTGACCAGGCTCATACTGGTATCCCGCAGAGTGTGATAAATAAACAGAGGCGAAACAGGGATTGTACATATTATGGAAAGAAAAACTACACCAATCAAACGTGTTGAGGAAATGTCCATATATTGGCCACAACTGTTAGTTCAAGACTGATAAAAATAGGTATTTGTCATGCAAAATCAGCTATTATAAAGCCAAAACTGGCGTAAAGAGTCACTACCATCTAACAATGAGCCCGAACGAATACAATCTGGGAACTGGCGGACGACGAAGAACTGACCTAGGTCAGTTGATTAGCAGCAGTGGTGATGGCGTTTGGGTATTCAGTGTCCATATGGAACTGGAATCGAAATGGGAACCTCCTTTGGCTGGAGTCAATTGGGTACTGACCATGACAGGGATCGGGTTGTCTGTGTGCAACTATAGGAGTCAAAACTCAAAATTATCAAAGCGGTGTGGAGTAAGTCTCTCCTTTCAAGATGAAAGCAAGTAGGCTCTAAGTGAAGTGACCCCATGAGGGACTTACGAGCACAAATGCAGGGAATCAATATATGGGGAGTTTTGATCGAAAGAGAGGATAGTTAACATGCCCACATGGCCCGGGTTCCGACAGTATGAAGTTCATCGAGTCACCTGGCTGCCACCTGCAATCCATGTGGAAGCAAGTTGCTATACCGAAGCAGTTGGGACATAGCAATGCAAGATCTTCCTGATAATAATAGACAATAGGAGGACAACCTACATGGGCCGTTCCACCTACCACATGAGTCTGAGTCATATTATACATATGTACTACCTTGCCTTCTGGCCAGAGTGTATAGTAGAGATGTACTGCTTTGGTGTGCAAGGCCTGTAACTGCCTCTCAGGAGATGCGGTAATCATAGATTTAACAGGCTTTATTCTGTACCAAGGAGGTAACTAGTGAATCAAGGTCCGGAAGCTTTAGCCAAGGTTGTTGAAACGACCTCTTACTATATTGCGACTACTGAAGTCCTCGAGAGGTTTGGTAGGTCTCAGACCAAAGATTCTTGAAGCAAACCGAAGAGAGTAACTGTTCAACCAAGTAAATTGAAAACTCTGTCTACTAAAGTCTGCTTCTTCTAACGGGAAGAATAGCAGATCTTAAATATACTTCTTAGGCTACCGGGAGCCTTGTTCTCATAACATATAAGACTCCAAAATAGTAGCCCTGAAACCAAACATAAAATATATAAAGTATCAAACCAATATTCAAAACCAAACATAAAATATATAAAGTATCAAACCAATACTCAAAACCAAACATAAAACAAATAGAGTATCAAACCCTATGCTCTCAGGCTAGAGGCACACCTCGTTTTCTGAAACAAATTCAAAACACAATCAGTATCAACTGATACCTCAAAATCATAAACCAGTAAACTGTACTGGTTACACTCCGAAAACAAAATAAAATCCTTATTTCAAATATAGCAAGAAAATCCCTAATCCTTGCTATCATAATCAGAATTCAAATAAGGATCTCAAATACCTTTATCAACTGGGGGTACATCTGAATAGCTCTCAAAGTCATCCTTAGTAGGAGAATAACACATAGGAATAAACCCAGAAAAGACTGTAGAAAACTCATCTCCTAACATGTTATCAGTCCACCATGTCTGAACTAAATCCATTGCATGTTCCAACCCTTCTACTGGTTCCCAACTATTCTTGCTTGCTGGATATCCTTTCCAACTAACCAAGAACTGTCCTTTGCCATATCATTCTCTGTAAACGAGGACTGATTCAACTTCTCCTTCCTGTTTTTCATTGATAAGAATGAGTGCTGATTTCGCAAATGCTCATCTTGGAAACCGAAAATCGTCAATAGGGTGGTAAGGTTTGACTACTGAACAGTAGAATACTCCTTTCTTCTGCCGCTACATCCTCGCATCCATACTAACAGTGTATTTCTATGTATGTTTATCGAATTCGAGTACTGTAAAAGGGCTTCGACAGCATAGCTGTAATTTCTGAGACCTCCCAGATTCCATCGCAAACTAGTCTCCAAAAACCATATTCCTGTCTCCAATCATAACATGTTTGTGTAGGTTCCTCCTCTTAGCTGCTACTCTGTTCGACCTTGCTCTAGCCAACCGTAACGCTTGGTAAGTTGCATTCCAGATTTCTTGGTGTCAATTGTAGTAATCATCGGATACAGATACTGTCACCGAGTTGACTTTATAGGTATCGAGTAGCTAGTATTCTCGTCTATACACAGCTTTGTTTGGGGACATTCCAATGGTATCGGAGTAACCTGCATTGGAGTAAGCTGTCACTTCAGCAAAGGAGGTAAGCCAGTTGGTCTGGTATGCATTAACAACATTCCTTAATGCTGTTTTCAGTTCTCTAATCTTTCTTTCTGCTTGTCTATTGGTCTGGTAGTGGCCAGGCATGGCTATAATCTATTCAACTCCTATCATTTTCAAAGTTTGTTTCCAAAACCCGGAGGTGAATCGGGGGTCTACATCGCTAATAATTGACATAGGTATTCCATGAGGCATAAAGATATAGTGCTGGAGTAAATCCATTGTCGACATCGCAGTAGCATTCACTGATATTAGTATCAGCCAGCTGAAACCAAACGCTCTATCCACTACCGCCAACACTGAATCATGTCTTCTTAGCTTGGTAAAGGGGCCTATGAAATTGATAGTGTAGCATGAAAATATCTCGGAGGGAAAGGGAAGTGAAAGTGTGTTGTGTGTAGGCAATGTCGTCTGTTCTTGGTTTAGCTAACATATGTCACACTGCTGGAGATAGTCCTTGAAATCTTTCCTCACCTCCGGCCAGTAGATGTATTCCATTACGTACTGGAGGTTCCAATTAGCACTATGATGTCCTTCATTGTATATCTCCCTTATCATTAGTTCTCTTAGCGTGTCTCCATTTACTCCATAACCTTGCGGAATGTAAAGACAATCTTTTCCTCCTCTTGTGGTAGCGAAGAGTAGACAATTACTTATTCTGTAATATTGTATCATTCCATTACGTGAGGTGTGGTTGGAATCCTTTACTAGCTGGTAGATAGGGTTGTTCCTATATCCTTTGATCATCTGTTCCCTCCAAATATTTTTCATATCATCCACTCCTTGAATGATATCCCTTTCATCTACTACTCTGTCTAATACCGTTACCTTTTCCTCCATATCAGGGGTTTCATAAACCTTGTAGAGCTCATATTTTTCATGAGGTAGGGAGGGTGGTTCCACTACTGGAACCTTGTTTAAGTGTGTGAGAGGTCCTCCATAGAAGGGCTCGGTTTAGTGATGCTCAGGGTACTCAGGATCTTAACTTTTAAGGGAGCCACATCCTAATGCCTTCTCAACACACTTCTTGATGGCTCAGACATCGAGGCAGGGGCTGGGCAAATAGTTATCTCTATTGCTATGATCATCATTGGTGTTAGCGGGAGTTTCGATAACCAGCAGGCTACTGCTGGGGGAGTGGGCGTAGGTCTTTGTCTGAGGTTTCAATTCCTCATGGTCAGGGCAGAAGGGTATGTTGCAGAATGCCCAATACATTGATGCATGTTCAAGTTCCTCCTCACTCCTACCACTGGTATAACTTCAATGATCTCCCCAATCGTGTAGAGGTTCACTATTTCTGTAATCATCTGCATCTAGCTGTACTTGCTCCAGGCTGCAGGCACTTCCGCATTGTGAATGAGCACCAATGTGCTCAATTGTGAGGGCTACAAATCAAGACATTTGGGGTTCAATAGTCCGTTGTTCGCAAGAAAGAAAGAGTGAAATAGCTGAGGAAATAGGTGAATCGTCTTCTTGTGTGGGTTCATTTGCAGTATGTGGGTAATCATCATTCTCATCATAAAGACGGGATAATGCATCTGCTAAATAGTCTCATGTTCCTAGTCTGTATACTATTTCGGTCTCATATTTCACGATGAACATTCTCCATCACACTTGCTTCCTGGTGGGTATTCTACTTGTCTTGAGGTACATTAGAGGTAGATGATCGGTGATGATAGTAAACTTGCTTCTTGCAAGTATATGCTGAAATGCAGTCAGCGCATCAACTATTGCTAGAGCTTCCTTATCAGTTGTGGCATAATTCATTTGGGCATTAGAGAATTCCCTGCGATGAAGTGAAGCAGGCCTGGCATTTTCAGGTGTTGCTTCTTGTCCTACCCATGCTCCTACACCTGTGTTGGATGCATCGGTGATCGGCCATATTGGAAGTGATGAATCACATTATAGTGGTATCATAAACTCGTATTTTGGAACAACTCGCTTAACATTATCCATGGCTTGGTCTTGAGTGGCAGTCCATACAAATTCTGCCATGTGTAATCGGTACAGGTTACTGGTTTAGAATTTTCAAGTATCAGTTGATACTAATTGTATTTTCAATTTGTTTCAGGAAACAAGATGTGCCTCTAGTCTGAGAATATAGGGTTTGGTACTCTATATGTTTTTTGTTTGGTTTCGAGTATCGGTTTGATACTCGATATATTTTATGTTTGGTTTTAAGTATTGGTTTGATACTCTATATGTTTTATGTTTGGTTACGAGTATCGGTTTGATACTCTATATATTTTGTGTTTGGTTTCGAGTATTGGTTTAATACTTTATATATTTTAAGTTTTGTTTCAAGGCTACCATTTTGGAGTCTTACATGTTATGAGAACCAGGCTCTCAGTAGCCTAAGAAGTGTATTTAAGAACTGCTATTCTTCACGTTAGAAGAGGCAGACTTGGACAGACAGAGTTTTCAATATACTTGGTTGAACAGTTACTTTCTTCAGTTCGCTTCGGGAATCTTTGGTTTGAAATCCACCAAACATCTCTGAGACTTCAGTAGTTGCGACATAGGAAGAAGTCTCTTCAACAACCTCAGTTAAAGCCTCCGGACTTTGCTTTGCTAGTTACCAATTTCAGTAAAGATCAAAGTCCGTTAACCCTATGTTTACCGCATCTCCTGAGAGGCGGTTGCATTTTTTTAACTTCAGCAAGTTATCAAGATAGAAGGCGTTCCAGCACCAAGTAAGGGCAAGGCCCCTGAGACAGGTTCTCAACAGTGCACCAGGGATTCCAAAGGACGGTTCACAAAGACCCCAGCAAAAGAGCAAGCGACAAGCGATGCAGCTGCTTAGCAGTTAGTCAGAGACGCTGCTGAACAAGCAGTAGGAGAATCATCACAACAACCACTAGAACCGCCAATCACTACCCCTGGAGGGTATTCTGAATCCCAAAGAAAGCCTACAAGTACACAGATACCTGCAACACCACCGAGCAATGATTTAAATAGCTCTGATAGCAACAAAGGATCAGACAATATGGCTTCCGAAGCAGGTCCTACTGGACCAGAAGCACTAGGACCGGGGGTTCCAAGACCACCAACTCCCAGGCCTAACCCAGTCGTTACGGCTAAACTCAGCATCAAAGTACCTTCAACTAGTAAGTTTACTGGTGAAGGAGATGACCTCGAACCGGAAGCGCTCGATACAGGGTATAACTTAGTACAGTTATATCTACGCCTAAATTGGTTGCAAACAAGCGAGGCTGGTGGAGAAAACTATTGGATCATCTATAGTGAAGGATGAGCTCCAGCAGCAGCTTTCCAAGCAGCTGAGCAGTTCAGTGAAGATATGACGAGAGAAGACCTTGTCGGATATCTACGAGAAAGATTGCAATCTTCGAAACAGAAAGATGATACTTACCTCAAATTCCATGAAATCACACAAGTATGTAATGGCAAGATATAGAGAATATCAACCATAGCAACTGATTTACTGATGTACTGCTTATGTCTACCGGCAAACACTATAAGTGATTATGCTTTCCTTGAACAGTTCTTTAAATGCATGCACCATAGGTTACGACAAGAAGCAGAATTGCAGTATGCTGAAACAGACACTGTTATGGAAGTTATACAGAATGCAGAGAGCATAGATGCTACTCTGAAAAGTACTGGCGCTTATGGGAAGGATAGGTTCGAGAAACCAGCAAAAGAATTCATTTCCAAACAAGAAGGGCAGAAGGACAAGCGGAAAACAAGTAACAAGCCCCACTCCAAACCTGAGGAACGAAAAGAAAAGGGTCTTTGCTATACCTGCGAAGGTAAAGGACATCTAGCAAGAGACTGGCCTAGCAATGATGACAAGGATACAGGCAAGGGCAAGGCTAAAGTGAAGAAAGAAGTCACCTCCAACAGAGTGGAACAAGAACAACTAGCAGAAGAGGTGTTTATCAATAGTATGGAAATAAAGGAAGAAGAGGAAGACATTATCACAATGGCCGCTAGACCAACAAATGTTGAACCTCATGACGCTCTCGAAGGAACGATGTATATCAATGGCAAAGAAGTCAGAGTCCTGTTTGATACTGAATCAATAGGAGCAAATCTAATTAGCGCTACATTTGTGACTATGCAGGGAATTCCTTGTCAGGAATTGAAGACTCCGATCAGACTACACCTAGCTATGAAAGGATAACGGTCTGAAGGTCATAAAGAATGTTCAGTCAACATATCAGCAGGAAAGCTGAGCGCAACAGGAACCAGGATGTTGGTTGGCAACCTAGCAAAATACGATGCACTAATAGGAATACCTTTTCTGGAACAACACCAAGCTCAAATGGAATGTGGCAAATTAGCTATTCTGTTTCCAAAGCAGAATGTTCGAATTGTTAGCACACCTACTAGTGGTATGATCCGAGCTGCAGTAATTAGCACTGAAGATGTCATGGACCAACACCCGGAGGTATTTCCCGCAGAAACACAGGAAAATCTGCCGCCCCTAAGAAAGGTCAATCACAAGATAGATCTGCAACCAGGAAAATAGTAGCGCTCATTACATACCTACTCAATACCGGAGCGATGGGCAACAGACGTGAGTATATGCTTGAGAGAACAAGAGAAAGCAGGAATCATTGCATGGCAAGCAGTTTCTTCAGCAGCTCCAATGCTGGCTCAGGAAAAGAAAGATAAAAAACGCATGAGACTACTAGTGGACCTCACAGCCAGGAATGAGATAACGATTAAGGATGTTGAAACCATTCCTAACCAAACAATCATCCTGAATGCGCTAGGAAGAGCAGGATAACGAAGCAAAATCGATCTTAGTGATGCCTACTTCCAAACAAGAGTCGAACTAGAGGATTGGAGCAAGAATGCTTTTAAGACACTATTTGGATGTTTTGTTAGCAAAGTAATGCTACAAGGAGATATGAATACTCCAGGAACTTTTATGCGCATAATGTCCAATGTATTCGCTGACTATTTAGGACATTTCATGTGGGTATATATGGACGATATACTTACATTTTCCAATACAGAGTCCGAACATTTGAAACACATATCCATGATTTGCAATAAACTAAAGGACGCTGAATTCCGTGCAACCAGGAAGAAATTAGAATTCTTCGCATCTAGTATAGAAGTGTTAGGCCATGTCATCAATGACGAAGGAATCTCACCAGCACCTGAAAAAATAGCCAAGATCGAACAATGGACTACACCACTAACCAAGAAACAATTGCAGGAGTTTCTAGGAACGGTCAACTACATCAGTCAGTTTTTGCCACACATTGCAACTATTATATCACCCCTAACGGAACTCACCGGAATAGCGGAATTTGTATAGACCGCCACCCAAGACTAAGTCATGGAGAATGTTAAGCAAAGTGTTTCAAAACAAGAGGTTATTAAACTATTACAATATGATTCATCACTTCCAATATGGCTAACAACTGATGCATCCAACACAGGAGTAGGAGCATGGGTAGGACAAGGAGAAACCCCCGAGAATGCTAGACCAGCTTCACTTCATAGCAGAAAATTCTCTAATGCCCAAATGAATTATGGCACAACCAATAAAGAAGCGCTAGCGATAGTTGATGCACTGACGGCATTTCATCACATACTTGCAGGAAGCAAGTTTACTATCATCATGATCATCTACCTCTGACGTACCTCAAGACGAGCAGAACATCCACCAAGAAACAACTGCGATGGAGAATGTTCATTGGGAAATACGACACCGAAATAGTGTATGGACTAAGAAAATGAAACTATGTAGCAGATGCATTATCCCGTGTTTATGATGAGAATGATGATTACCCACATACTGCAAACAATCCCACACCAGAAGACAATTTGCCTACCACCTCACCTATTTCATCCTTTCATTCTTGCGAAGAACCCACTATCGAACACGAAATATCTCGATTTGAAGCCCTCACAGTTGAGCACATTGGTGCTCGTTCAGAATGCTGAAGCGACTGCAGCCTGGAGCAAGCACAGCTAGATGCGAACGATTACCGAAATGCCAAACCCCTAAACAATTGGGGAGATCATCGAAGTTATACCAGTGGTAGGAGAGAGGAGGAACTTGAACAAGCATCAATGCATTGGGCATTTTGCGACATACCCTTCTGCCCGGACCACGAGGAATTGAAACCTAAAACAAAGATCTATGCCAGCTCCCCCTGCAGCAGCCCGCCAATTATCGGAACTCCCCCTAATACAAACGATAATCACAGCGATAGAGATACCCATTCATCACGCCCCCACCTCGACATCTGTGCCATCAAGAAGCGCGTTAAAAAAGCATTAGGACGCATCTCCCCCACTACCAAACATTACGATTCTGAATCTCCAGAGCATCCCTACAATGAACCCTCCTATGAGGGACCTCTCGGATAGCTGAACGAGGTTCCGGTAGTGGAACTGTCATCCCTACCTCATGAGAAATGCGAGCTCTACAAAGTTTATGAAACATTTGATGAGGAGGAGGAGGTAATGGTATTAGAAAGAGTGGTGGATGAAAGGGATATTATTCAAGGAGTGGATGATATGAAAAACATTTAGAGGGAACAGATGATCAAAGGATATAGGAGCAACCCCATCTAGCAGCTGGCAAAGGACTCCAACCACACTTCACGAAATGGAGTGATGCAACATTTCAGTATACGTAACGGTTTCCTTTATACTGCCACTAGAGGAGGAGAAGATTGCCTATACATTCCACAAGTTCATGGAGTAAATGGAGAACCGCTAAGAGAACTGATAATAGGGGAGATACACACTAAAAGATACCATAGCGCCGATTGAAACCTGCAGTATGCAACAGAATACATCTACTAGCCACAGATGAGAAAAGACTTCAAAGACTATGTCCAGCAGTATGACATAAGTCAACTAAACTGGGAAAGGACTACATTATGCATGGGCAACAACCTTTCGCTCCCCTTTCCCTCGGAGATATTTTCAAGCTACGCTATTCCTTTCATGGGCCCATTCACTAATCTGAGAGGACATGATTCAGTATTGATGGCAGTGGATACAGCAGTTAGTGTTAGCTGGCTGATACCAACATCAGTGAACGCTACTGCGATATCAACAATGGACTTACTCCGCCACAATATCTTTATCCCTCATGGAGTACCTACATCGATCGTCAGTGATGCTGATCCCCAATTCACCTCCTGGTTTTGGAAACAAACCTTGAAGATGATAGGAGTTGAACAAATTATAGAAATGCCTGGTCACTACCAGACCAATAGAGAGGTAGAAAGGAAGATTAGGGAACTGAAAACAGCATTAAGGAATGTTGTTAATGCATGACAGACCAACTGGCTTACCTCTCTTCCTGAAGTAACAGCTTACTCCAATGCAGGTTACTCCGATACTATTGGAATGTCCCCATAGAAAGCCATGTATGGAGGAGAATACCAACTACTCGATACCTATAAAGTCAGCTCTACAACTGTACCCATATCCGATGACTACTACAATCGACACCAGGAAATTAGAAATACGGCATACCAAGTGTTACGGTTAGCTAGAGCAAGATCAAACAGAGTGGCAACTAGGAGGAAGAACCCATACAAACCTGTTGCGATGGGGGAAAGGATTATGGTTTTGAAGACCAGTTTGTAATGGAATCCGGCAAATCTCGGAAATTACAACCACGTTGGCGAGGTCCTTTTACAGTACTGGAATTAGATAGACATACTCAGAACTACACTGTTAGTATGGATGCAAGGATGTACTGGAGAAAGAAAGGAGTATTCCACTGTTCGGTAGTCAAACCATACCACCCTAACGATGATTTTGGGTTCCCAGGGTGAACATTTGTGAAACCGGCACCTATCCTTATCAACGAAAAACAGGAATGAAAAGTTCAATCAGTCCTCGATTACAGAGAACGATATGGTAAAGGACAGTTCCTGGTTAGTTGGAAAGGGTATCCAGCAAGCAAGAACAGTTGGGAACTGGTGGAAGTGTTAGAACATGCGATTGATTTGATTCAGGCATGGTGGACAGATAACATGCCAGGAGATGAGTTTTCTACGGTATTTTCTGGGTTTATTCCTATGTGTTATTCTCCTGCTAAGGATGGCTTTGAGAGCTATTCAGATGTACCCCTGGTTGATAATGGATTTTGGGATCCTTATTTGAATTCTGATTATGATAGCGAGGATTAGGGATTGTCTTGTTATATTTTGAAACATGGGTTTTATTTTGTTTTCGAGGTGTAACTGGTACAGGTTACTGATTTAGAATTTTCAGGTATCAGTTGATACTGATTGTATTTTGAATTTGTTTCAGGAAACGAGGTGTGCCTCTAGTCTGAGAATATAGGCTTTGATACTCTATATATTTTATGTTTGGTTTCGAGTATCAGTTAGATACTCTATATGTTTTATGTTTGGTTTCGAGTATTGGTTAGATACTCTATATATTTTATGTTTGGTTTCAAGTATTGGTTAGATACTCTATATGTTTCATGTTTGGTTTCGAGTATCGGTTTGATACTTTATATGTTTTATGTTTTGTTTTAAGGCTACCATTTTGGAGTCTTATATATTATGAGAACAAGGCTCCCAGTAGCCTAAGAAGTATATTTAAGAACTATTATTCTTCACATTAGAAGAGGCAGACTTGGACAGACAGAGTTTTCAATATACTTGGTTGAACAGTTACCTTTTTCAGTTCCCTTCGAGAATCTTTACTTGAGATCCACCAAACATCTCTGAGACTTCAGTAGTTGCGATATAGTAAGAAGTCTCTTCAACAACCTCCGTTAAAGCCCCCGGACTTTGCTTTGCTCGTTACTACTTTCAGTAAAGAACAAACCCCGTTAACCCTTTGTTTACCACATCTCCTGAGCGGCAGTTACACAGACTTTCAATTAGTGGTATCACTAAAGAAATCTACATTCCACGCTAAAGAGGTAGAATTTCTCGATTATATCGTAGCAGTCGATGGGGTGTCCATAAGCACCTGCAAGGTGGAATCTATACTGCTTTGGAAAGCACCTAAGATGGTTAGACATGTGCAAGTCTTTATTGGATTCACTAACTTCTACTGACAGTTCATTAAAAACTTCTCTGCTGTTCGCAAACCCATAACTGAAACATTACCAGGAAATCCCAAGAATTTCAAATGGGGAGTTGAGCAGGATACGGCATTCCAAGAATTAAAATACTGCTTCACTACTGCTTCCATGCTCCACCACTTCTTCCCAGAAACAGAAATAGTAGTAGCAACTAATGCTAGTGATTTCGCACTACGTTGTGTCTTTTCTCAATACTTCAAGAAAAAACTACATCAAGTAGCATTCTATTCACGAAAATTAAACTCCGCAGAGCGCAATTATGAAATTCATGATAAAGAACTTCTCGTGATCCTGGAAGCATGTAAAGAATGGAGACACTGCTTGATCAGGATGGAAAAACCAAGCAAAATCTTTACCGACCCTTAAAACCTACAACACTTTCTCACCTCAAAAGTCTGGAGTGGTTGTCAAATTAGATGGGCTTGGAAGTTCGTGGAATACAATTTTTGTGTAGTATACCAACCAGGCATGAAGGGTGGAAAGCTTAACGTATTAAGCAGATGGCTGGAGTACCGTCGTGAGGATGGAGCTACATAGCGCAAACACAAAATTTTGAAACTGGAAAGTTTCTTAGTATTACTAGTAGCAAGGGTAGGCGATGAGGGAGAAGACTGGGATGCAGATACAGAATTGGATTTGGAACCTCAAAGAGGTGGAAAGAATCCTGTGATTAGGGTTAAAAGATTAGGCAAGATAGTATACTTGCTAACGAATAGCTCAAAAATGGTAGCAGGATATGACCTATACGCTATTCAGGATAACATTGTCCTGCAATATGGACAGGCATTAATAAGGATGCGTATAGCCATAGGGCTACACATAGGAACTTACAGAAGAATTGCTCTAAGACGAGAATTGGCATTGTGAAGTGGAATCTCAACCGGAGCTGGAGTAATCGATGCCGATTATACCGGTGAACTCAAAGTCGTACTTTTCAACCATAAAGATATGGACTGTCAGATAAGAATGGGCAACTGCATAGCCCAACTAGTAGTAGAAAATATTAATACTTCTGACATGATGGAAGTAGACGACTTGGAAGACATAAAACGAGGAACTACGGGATTTGAAAGCACCAATATAGTGACAAGATCCTTGATCACAAAAGAACAGGAACCAAGTATCAGCTACCTACAAGCATCAGCTAAAGACGACGAATATTGGTACAATATTTCAGAAGTACCAGAAAAGGTTCTAATGTCAAACGCCATTATCTTACAAAAGGATATGAAGCAGTTTAATCCTGAATTCTTAAGAGAGATACCGGCAGCTATCAGAATGGACACAGCTTGGAGGCAACTGAGGAAAGAACTCATTGGGCTACAAGATAAAGGAAATGATATCTCCAAGGATTGGACCTTAACCGACGATTGACTATACTATAAGTAAAGACTGTTTGTACCAAATAGTCAGATGCTATACACTAAGATCACAGAAGGATGTCACGATGCAAAGGTTGCAGGACATTTCAGACAAGAAAAACCCTTGGAAATCATTATGCCAGACTTCTACTGGAAAGGACTTGCAGAATGGGTCAATGATTATGTACGATCCTGCAATGAATGCCAACATAATAAATTACCTAGACACGCAAAGTACGGATTATTGCAACCATTGCAAATACCCTATGCAGCATGGGTGTCTATCTCAGTGGACTTCATCACACAACTAGTAGAGTCACAAGGATATACTCAAATAATAGCAGTAGTTAATCAATTGACAAAGATGGTACATTTCATCAGACTTCAGATCTCTGCTTTGGTCAAAGATATCGCAAACATATTCCTGAAAGGAGTATGGAGGCTGTACAGCTTACAAACCGAAATCGTCAGGGATATGAACTCAAAGTTCGCAGGAGAATTCTGGAAATCCCTCAGAAAAGCGATGGAAATTAAGTAAGGAATGTCAATGGCGTACCATCCTCAAACTGACAGATAAACTGAACGTACCAATCAAGTACTGGAAGAATACTTTCAAAGTTTTGTCAACTATGATCAGGATGACTAGTATCAGCTACTACTACTAACTGAGCATGCCTATAACAACTCCACTACCAACACACATGGAATGTCACCATTCTATGCGAACTACGGATTCTGTCCACAGACAGAGTGGATGAACGAGCGTGAAGCTCACAATCCAAGAGCAACACTCTACGCGAACTGAATGAAGACAATACATGAACAAGCAAAAGGGTTACTAGAAAAGACACAGGAAGGAATGTTAAAGTATTATGACCGGAAAGCTCAACAACAGCCGTACTTCAAGATCAGAGACAAAGTAATATTAAACGAAAAGAATATTCACAGCCGACAGAAATCAAAGAAGCTAAGCCCTATGCTATACAGTTATTTCCAAATCATGGAAAAGTGCAGATCGCGACCCTTCAGGGACAACATATCTGATCGATAGAACATTCACCCCATGTACTCTGTTGTACTATTAGAACCCTATCGCGAATTAGTTCATAATAATCACCTGCAACCCCCTAGAGAGCCAGAGGACATTGACAGTAATCTGCAATGAGATTGTAACTGCCACTCGGGAGATGCGGTAAACATAGGATTAACAGGCTTCATTCTTTACTAAAGGTAGTAACTTGCGAATCAAAGTTCAGAGGCTTTAACTGAGATTGTTGAATAGATTTCTTATGATATTATGACTACTGAAGTTGCAGAGATATTTGGAGGATCTCAACTAAAGATTCTTGAAGTGAACTGAAGAAGGTAACTGTTCAATCAAGCAAATTGAAAACTCCGTCTGTCGAAGTCTGCTTCTTCTAACGTGAAGAATAGCAGTTCTTAAATACACTTCTTAGGCTACTGGGAGCCTTATTCTCATAACATGTAAGACTCCAAAATGGTAGCCTTGAAACCAAACATAAAAAATATAAAGTATCAAACCGATACTCAAAACCAAACATCAAACATATAGAGTATCAAACCCTATACTCGAAACGGAACATAAAACATATAGGGGTGTGTATCAAACCCTATACTCTCAGGCTAGAGGCACACCTCGTTTCCTGAAACAAATTCAAAGCACAAACAGTATCAACTGATACCTGAAAATCCTAAACCAGTAACCTGTACCGGTTACACCTTGAAAACAAAATAAAACCCTTATTTCAAAATATAACACGAAAATCCCTAATCCTCACTATCATAATCATAATTCAAATAAAGATCCTAAAATCCTTTATCAAGCGGGAGTACATCTGAATAGCCTTCAAAGCTATCCTTAGTAGGAGAATAACACATGGGGATATACCCAGAAACAATCGTAGGAAACTCATCTCCTGACATGTTATCTGTCCACCATGCCTGAACCAAATTCATCACATGTTCTAATCCTTCCACCAGTTTCTAAATATTCTCGCTTGCTGGATATCCTTTTCAACTAACTCAGAACAATCCCTTTCCATATCGTTCCTTATAATCAAGGACTGATTGAACTTCCCCCTCCTGTTCTTTGTTGATAAGGATGGGTGCCAGTTTCGCAAACGCTCGTTCAGGGAACCAAAAATCATCATTATGGTGGTAAGGTTTAACTACCGAACAATGGAACACTCCTTTCGTTTTACAGTATATTCTTGCATCCATGCTAACAGTATACTTCTGGGTGTGTTCATCGAATTCGAATACTGTGAAAGGGCCTCGCTAATGTAGTTGTAATTTCCCAGATCTGCCAGATTCCATTGCAAACTGGTTTCCAAAAACTATAATCCTTTCTCCAATCTTGACAGGTTTGTGTGGGTTCCTCCTCTTAACTGCCACTCTATTTAATCTTGCTCTAGCCAACTGTAATGCTTGTTATGCCGCATTTCTGATCTCCTGGTATCGATTGTAGTAATCATCAGATGCGGGTACTGTTGTAGAGTTTACTTTATAGGTATCAAGTAGCTCGTGTTCTCGTCCATACATGGCTTTGTATGAAGATATGCCAATAGTGTCAGAGTGCCCTGCATTAGAGTAAGAAGTCACTCCAGGAAAGGAGGTTTACCAGTTTGTTTGGCAAGCATTAACAATATTTCTCAATGCTGTTTTAAGTTCTCCAATCTTTCTTTCCACCTGTCCATTAGTCTGATGGTGGCCAGGTATAGCCATAATGTGGTCAACTCCTATTATCTTGAAAGTTTGTTTCCAGAACTGGAAGGTGAATCAGGGGTCAGCATCGCTAACGATCGACATAGGTATTCTATGAGGCGTAAAGATATGGTGCCAGAGTAAATCCATTGTCAACATCACAGTAGCATTCACTGATGTTGGTATCAGCCAGCTGAAACTAACTGCTCTGTCCACTACTACTAATACTGAATCATGTCCTCTCAGCTTAGTGAAAGGCTCTATGAAATCGATAGCATAGCTCGAAAATATCTCAGAGGGAAAGAGGAGCAAAATAGTATTGCCCGTGGGTAATGTAGTCCTTTCCCAGTTCAGTTGACATATGTCACACTGCTGGACATAGTACTTGAAATCCTTCCTCATCTCTAGCTAGTAGATGTATTCCGTTGCATACTGGAGGTTTCAATCAGTGTTATAGTGTCCTTTATTATGCATCTCCCCTATTATCAGTTCTCTTAGGATTTCTCCATTCACTCCATGACCCTTCAGAATGTAAAGGCAATTTTCTCCTCTTCTTGTGATGGTGTAGAGTAGGCCGTTATGTATGTTGTAATATTGCATCATTCTGTTTTGTGAAGTATAGTTGGAATCCTTCGCTAGCTGGTAGATAGGATCATTTGATCATCTGTTCCCTCCAAATGTTTTTCACTCCTTGAATAATATTCCTTTCATCTACCATTCTTTCTAATACCGTTATCTCTTCCTGCTCATCAGGTATCTTATAAACTTTGTAAAGCTCACGTTTTTCATGAAGTAGGGAGGGTGGTTTCACAACAAGAATCATTCAGGTACATGATAGGTCCTCTATAGAGGAGCTTGTTTTAGGGATGCTCAGGGTACTCTAGATCGTAACTTTTGGTAGTAGAGGCGCTACATCCTAATGCCTTTTTGATGCACTCCTTAATGGCTTAGACATTGAGGGGGGGGCGTGGTAAATGGGTATCTCTATTGCTGTGATCATCATTGGTGTTAGGTGCAGTTTCAATAACTGGCAGGCTGCTGCAGCAGGAGCCAGCGCAGGTCTTTGTTTTAGGTTTCAATTCTACATGGTCAGGGCAGAAGGGTATAGTGCAGAATGCCCAATGCATTGATGCATGTTCAAGTTTCTCCTCACTCCTACCACTGGTATAACTTCGATGGTCTCCACCATCGTTTAGGGGTTCGCTATTTCTGTAATGATCTGCATCTAGCGGTACTTGCTCCAGGCTACAGTTGCTTCCGTATTCTGAATAATTACCAATGTGCTCAACTGTAAGGGTTTCAAATCAAGAGATTTCGTGTTTGGTATTAGACTCTTTGCAAGAAAGAAAGGATAAAATAGATGAGGAAGTAGGTGAATCGTCTTCTTGTGTGGGATCGTTTGCAGTATGCAGGTAATCATCATTCTCATCATAAAGACGAGATAATACATCTACTAAATTATTCTATATTCCTGGTCTGTACACTATTTCGGTGTTGTATTTCCCAACGAATCCACTCCATCATAGTTGCTTTTTGGTAGGTGTTATGCTTGTCTTGAGGTATGCCAGAGGTAGATGATATATGACAATAGTGAACTTACTTCCAGCAAGTATATGGTGAAATGCCATCAGTGCATCAAATATCGTTAGAGCTTCCTTGACGGTTGTACCATAATTCATTTGGGCATTAGAGAATTTCCTGCTATGAAGCAATGCTGGTCTAGCACTTTTTTGGTATTTTTCCTTGTCCTATCCATGCTCCAATCACTGTATTAGATGCATCGGTTAATAGCCATATTGGAGGTGATGAATCATATTGTAATGGATTCATAACCTCATATTTTGAAACACTTGGCTTAACATTCTCCCTGGCTTGGTCTTGAGTGGCGGTCCCTACAAATTCTACCATTCCGGTGAGTTCCATTCAGGGTGATGTAATCATTGCAATGTGTGGTAAAAACTGACTGATGTGGTTGACCATTCCTAGAAATTCTTTTAACTGTTTCTTAGTCTGTTACATTGTCCATTTTTTGATCTTCGCTATCTTTTCCGGTGCTTGTAAGAGTCCTTCATCATTGATAATATGGCCTAATACTTTTATACTGGTGGTAAAGAATTCTGATTTCTTCCTGCTTGCATAGAATTGAGCTTCCTTTAGTTTATCGCAAACCATGGATATGTGTTTTAAATATTCTGACTCTGTATCAAAAATACGAGTATATTGTCAATATATACGCACATGAAATGTCCTAAATAGTTGGCAAATAGATCACACATTATGAGTATAAATGTTCCTGGAGCATTCATATCTTCTTGTAGCATTACTTTGCTAACAAAACATCCAAATAGTGTCTTGAAAGCGTTCTTCCTCACATCCTCTGGTTCCACTCTTGTTTGGAAGTAGACATCACTAAGATCAATTTTGCTTCGGTATGTTGCCCTTCCTAGAGCGTTCAAGATCATCATTTGGTTAGGAATGGTTTCAACATCCTTAACCATTATCTCCTTCCTGGCCGTAAGATCCACCTGTGGCCTCATATATTTCTTATCCTTCTTTTCTAGAGCAAACATTAGAGCTGCCTATGAAACTGCTTATCATGCGATAATTCCTGCTTTCTCTTTTTCTCTCAGCCATATGCTCATATCTGTTGCCCATCATTTCAGTATTGAATAAGTGGGTAATGAGTGCTACTCCTTTCCCGATTGTAGGTCTATCTAATAATTGATCTTTCTTAGGAGCCGTAGATCTTTTGGTATTTCCTCTTAAAATACTTCCGGCTGATGGTCCATAACATCTCCCATACTAATCACTACTGCTCAGATCATGTCACTAGTAGGTGTGCAAACAATTTGAACGTTCTGCTTTGGAAACGGAATAGCTAACTTGCCACATTCCATTTGAGCTTGGTGTTGTTCCAAAAAAGACATTTCTATTAGTGCATTGTATTTTGCTAGGTTGCCGACCAACATCCTAGTTCCTAGTAAGCTCAGCTTTCCTGCTGATTTGTTGACTGAACATTCTTTATGACCTTCAGATCGTGATCCTTGCATAGCTAGGTATATCCTAATCAGTGTCTTTAAATCTTGACATGGAATTCTGTATATGGTCATAAAGGTGGCGCTAATCAGATTTGCTCCTATTGATCTGGTATCTAAAAGGACTCTGGCTACTTTGCTATTAATATGAATCATTCCTTCGAGAGCGTCATGAAGCTTGACATTTGTTGGTCTAGCGGCCATTGTGAGAATGTCTTCCTCTTCTTCCTCTACTTCCATATCATTGATAAACACCTCTTTTGCTAGTTGTTCTTGTTCCACTCTGTTGGAGGTGACTTCTTTCTTCACCTTCACTTTACCATTGCCTTTGCCCTTATCATCTTTGTTGGGACAGTCTCTTGCTAGATGACCTTTACCTTTGCAGGTATTGCAAAGACCCTTTTCTTTTCGTTCTTTATGTTTAGTGTGGGGCTTGTTGTTCATTTTCCCATTGTCCTTTCAGCCTTCTTGTTTGGAAGTGAATTCTTTTACTGGTTTCTCGAATCTTTCCTTCCCATAAGCGCCTATCCATTTTAGGATAGCATCTATACTATCTGCATGTTGTATAACTTCTATAATGGTGTCTGTTTCAGCATACTGTAATTCCACTTCCTGTCATAACCTAGGATGCATGCTCTTAAACAACTGTTGAATGAAGGCATAATCGCTTATGGTATTTACAGGTAGGTATAATCGGAACATCAGTGAATTGGTTGCTATAGTTGATATTCTTTGTATCTTGCCAGTATACACTTGCGTGATTTCATGGAATTTGCGGTAAGTATCATCTTTCTATTTCGAAGATTAAAATCTTTCTCGTAGATATTCAACAAATTCTTCTCTGGTCATGTCTTCACCGAAATGCTCAGCTGCTTGGAAAGCTACTTCTTGGGCTCATTCTTCAGTATAGAAGATCCAATAGGTTCCTCCTCCAGCCTCACTTGTTTGTAGTCTATTCAGGTGTACACATAACTGTACTGAGTTATACCATCTATCAAACACTTCTGATTTGAGGTCATCTCCTTCACCTGTAAACTTACTTAATGAAGGTACCTTGATGCTGAGTTTAGCGGTAACAACTGGATTAGGTCTTGGAGTCAGTGGTCTTGGAATCCCTGGTCCTGGGGCTTCTTGTCCCACTGGACCTGCTTCTGAAACCATATCGTCTGATCCTTCATTGCTATCTGAGCTATGTGGATCCTGCATGGTGGTACTATACATTTCTGTCTACCTGTAGGCTTTCTTGAAAATTCTGGGTATACTCCAGCAGTAGTAGATGGTGGTTCTAGAGGTTGTTGTGATGATTCTCCAGCTGATTGCTCAGCAGTATCTCTGGCTAACTGCTGAGTAGCTGCATCACTTGCTGCTTGCTCTTTTACCGGGGTCTTCGTGAACCATCCTTTGGAATCCCTAGTACGCTGTTGAGAACTATTCTCAGGGGCTTTGCCCTTACTTGGTCCTGGAGTGCCTTCTATCTTGGTAACTTGCTGAAGGTAGAAAAATATAACCGCCTCTCATGAGATGTGGTAAACGTAGGGTTAATGGGCATTGTTTTTTACCGAAGGTTGTAACTAGCGAATCAAAGTATAGAGGCTTTAACCGATGATGTTGAATAGACTTCTTACTATATTGCGACTACTGAAGTTGCAGAGATGTTTGGTGGATCTCAACTAAAGATTCTTGAAGCGAACTGAAGAAGGTAACTGTTCAACCAAGTATATTGAAAGCTCTGTCTGTCGAAGTCTGCTTCTTCTAACCTGAAGAATAGCAGTTCTTAAATACACTTCTTAGACTACTGGGAGCCTTATTCTCATGACATGTAAGACTCCAAAATGGTAGCCTTGAAACCAAACATAAAACATATAAAGTATCAAACCGATACTCCAAACTAAACATAAAACATGTAGAGTATCAAACCAATACTCAAAACTAAACATAAAATATATAGAGTATCAAACCCTATACTCAAAACCAAATATAAAACATATAGAGTATCAAACCCTATACTCTCAGGCTAGAGGGACACCACATTTTCTGAAACAAATTTAAAACACAAACAGTATCAACTGATACCCAAAAATCCTAAGCTGGTAACCTGTACCAGTTACAGAGAGATTGAAAAAATAATAAGAAGCGAGATTTGCTCTTTTAGAAAACAGGTACATGGCCGCTATCCAGAGAAGTACGAACTGTGGTACTTTGTCAAATAGCAAGGGTGTTCAGAAAATGAGAACACAGGAGAGCCAGCTTCCGGTATGGAAAACTTGGAAGAAGTTGTGGAGAATTTTATAAGGAAAATCCGGACATGCCAAGCAGGGCAGAAGTAAGATAGTGAGGGAAAGGTTTTCCTATAGTGGCCATGTAAACACAGGAGGTTTTTTATCTTGACTATACTGGGTCTTAAATTGTATTTAGAAAAATATAAAAAGTTATAAAGGTATATGAGGCGAAGCCTGGTCAGAGGGAGCTCATATTAGGCATATGGAAATCTGAGATAAGAAATGTGCAGAGACCCATGGTAGGGTAACTACACAAAGACCCTCGATTGTCTGAAGGGCCAACATCCCCCTTTGGCCCCCTTATGGGGCCCGTACATCATTAGCAAGATTTCGTGAGTTGCGTCCTATAACTAAAATCTCATATCATTGAAGTCCACTACATAACACCATATACATCACCGCCATCCATCTGACCACCTGGTGTCCGCTGAATATATGAGAAGGGACCTTAAGAGACATCTTGGAAGTGGAACAGAAGAAAACCGTGGAAGGCACATTAAGATAGTAGGCTTCAAGGTTAGGATTTCTAGACTATAGGCTGAAAGTAACAAGACACTTTCGGCGAAATACTCTAAGAGGATGTTTCAGTAGCAGAAGTTATTAACAATATACTAGATCTACCCATACCCTTCTAAGATCAGCAGTAGATTGGTTGGTCCCCGTAATAGGAGCTCTCTAGGGAGGCCGGCAGACTAAGGTAAAGCACGCTCTAGAAGAAAAACCAAGACAAGTCAGAGACCTATGAGACCTTAATACGTTGAGCTCAGACTTACGATTAGCACTAGGTGGTCTGGCATGAACTTGATCACTTCATGACTGAAGAGACTACTGGAACAATAGTCAACAAAACTAAAGTAATATAATAGTCTATGCGGACAACCAAGTTAGAGGCAGCTGTTTGGTATAAGCAATGGTGCCGTCATCTCAATGGAGAAATACTATTCCGTAAACCGTGAAAGGGTGTGATAAGTTTCAGGGTCAAACAGTGTTTACACTTATAAGATTCTAGACACTTGCGTATTAAAACCAGGGTGGTACTTTAGAGGAATGGTAGTTAGAAGTAGTCTGCAAACACTCAGATGCAGGATATAAATATCTGTTAGGCATATGGAAATCTGAGACATGTGCACAGACCCACGGTAGGGTAACTGTGCACAGACCCTCAATTTACCGGAGTGCCAACACCCCCCTCCGGCCCCCTTATAGGGCCCGCACATCATTAGCGAGATTTCGAGAGTTGCGTCCCATAACTAAAATGTCACATCAATGAAGCCCACTTCATAACACCATATACGTCGCGGCTATCCGTCCGACCGCATGCTGTTCGCAGGATATATGAGAGGGGATCTTTGGCAACATCTAGGAAGTGAAACGGATGAAGTCCGTCGAAGGCGCATTGATATAGTAGGTTTCAAAGTTGGGCTTCCAAAACTAGAGGCCGAAGGTGGCGGGACGTTTTCGGAGAAATACTCTAGGAGGATATCCCAGTAGTGAAAGCTACTAGGGCTATACCGAATCCACCCCTACCCTTCTGAGATCAGCGGTAGGTTGGTTGGTCCTAGTAATAGGACCCCTCTAAGGAGGCCGGCGGACCAAGGGGAAGCATGCTCAGAATGGAAGACCTAGATAACTCGGAGACCCTTAAAGACGCTGACACGTTGGGCTCGGACTTGCGATTGGCACTAGGTGGCCCGGCATGAACCTGATTTCTTCATGACCGAGGAGATGACTGGACGATAGTCAACAAGACTAAAGTCATATAGAAGTCTATGCGAACATCTAAGTTGGAGACGGCTGTCTGGTATAACAAATAGCGCAGTCATCTCAACGGAGGAATACTATTCCGAGTCCGCGAAAGGGTGTGATCAGTTTCTGGGTCAAACGGTGTTCGCACTTATAAGATTCTGGATGCTTTGCTTATTAAAACCAGAGTGGTACTTCGGAGGCATAGTAGTTAGAAGTAGTCCGCGAACACTCAGACGCGGGATATAAATATTGAAGTGCCTCCCGAGCTTTAAAGACATCATCAAGCTACGGAGAAGAGATCTTATCAATATAAAATTATTTACGCTATAAATCTTTACCTTACTATTATTTTATCACAACTAGCCTTCCTCGACAGATTCTCCGAACAAAGATTTTTGGCCTACGTCCCTCGGTTATATACTTGAGTTTGGCGTCCGCCTAACAATATCGAAGTACTTTCCAAACTTTACAGATATCATCAAGCAATAGAGAAGAGATCTTATCAATATAAAATTGTTTACCATATAAATCTTTAGTTTACAAATTTTATCGAGACAAGCCTTCCTCGACAGATTCTCCGAACGAAGATTTTAGCCTATGTTCCTCAGTTATACTAGAGATAGCATCTGGCTCACCAAGGAGGAAAAGGATTTAGATTTTAAACCTCGAAGAAGTGAAAAGGAACATGTAAGTAGGATTAAAAGATTGCGCAGAATGGCATACTAACCAACAAAGGGCTCAAGAATGCCGGATTAGTAGTTCGAATCAGAATCCCCACTAGAGCTAAGGTAATCGATGCTGACTACAGTAGTGAACTGAAGGTCATACTATTCAACGATAAAGATATAGACTACCAGATAAAAATAGGTAATGGCATAGCCCAGTTGATGGTAGAAAAAGTCATTATCTCAGATATGATAGAGGTAGATGACTAGGAAAACACAGAACAAGGGACCTGTTAGGCGGATGCCAAAACTCAAGTATATAACTGAGGGACATAGGCCAAAAATCTTCGATTGGAGAATCTGGCAAGAAAGGCTCACCTCGATAAAATAGGTAAGGTAAAGATTTAAAGTGTGAAATAATATTATATTGATAAGATCTCTTCTCCATTACCGGATGATGTTTGTAAAGCTCGGAAGGCACTTCGATATTTATATCCCGCGTCTGAGGGTTTGCGGACTACTTCTAACTACTCTGCCCCCGAAGTACCACTCTGGTTTTAATACGCAAACATCAAGAATCTTATAAGTGCGAAGACCATTTGACCCTGAAACTTATCAGACCCTTTCGCAGACACGGAATAGTATTCCTCCGTTGAGATAATCGCGATATTTGGTATACCAAACAGCGGCCTCCAACTTAGATGTCCACATAGACTATTATATTACTTTAGTCTTGTTGACTATCATTCCAGTAGTCTCTTCGGTCATGAAGTGATCAGGTTCATGCCAGGCCGCCTAGTGCTAGTCGCTAGTCCGAGCCTGACGTGTCAACGTCTCAAGGGACTCTGACTTATCTAGGTCTTCCATTCTCAGAATACTTCTCCTAGGTCCGCCGGCCTCCGTGGAGGGGTCCTATTACTAGGACCAACCAACCTACAGCGGATCTCAGAAGGGTATGGGTGGATTCGGTATACCCCTAATGGCTTCCACTACTGGGATATCCTCTTAGAGTATTTCACGGAAAGCGTCCCGTCACCTTCGGCCCGTAGTTTAGGAAGCCTATCTTTGAAGCCTACTATCTCAATATGCCTCTGGCGGATATCCTCTGTTCCACTTCCCAGATATCTCCAAGGGTCCCCTCTCATATATCCTGCGAACAGCATGCAGTCGGATGGATGGCGGTGACGTATATGGTGTTATGAAGTGGGCTTCACTGATGTGACCTTTTAGTTATGGGCCGCAACTCTCAAAATCTCGCTAATGACGCGCTGGCCCCATAAGGGGGCCGGAGGGTGGTGTTGGCACTCCGGTAAATTAAGGGTCTGTGCGCAGTTACCCTACCATGGGTCTGTGCACATGTCTCCGATTTCCATATGCCTAACATGAGCTCCCTCCTACCAGGCTTCGCCCCAAATGCCGTTATAACCTTTTATAATTTTCTTCTTAAATACATTTTAAGACTCAGTGTGGTCAGGGTAAAAAACCTCCCGCATTTACTTGGCCAGAGTAGGAAAAGCGTTTCCTCACTATCTTACTCCTGCCCTTCTTGGCATGTCCGGATTTTCATTATGAAAATTCTCCACTACTTCCTCTGCGTTTTCCATACTGGTGGCAGGCTCCCATGTGTTCTCATCTTCTGAACACCCTTGCCATTTAACGAAGTACCACAGTTCCCGCTTCTCTTGATAGCAACCGCGTACCCGTTTTCTGTAAGACTGAATCTCGCTTCTTACTATTTTTTCAACCTCCCATTGTAGATCGCCGTCAATGTCCTCCGGTTCCTCAGGGGGTTGTTGACGGTTATCATGAACTGATTCGTGACAGGGTTCCAGTTGTGCGACATGAAATACAGGATGAATGTTCTATCGATCGGATATGTTGAGCTTGAAAGCTCGTGATCCATGTTTTTCCATAATTTGAAAAGGATGTGTAGCTTTGGGCTCAGCTTTTTTGATTTTCAGCGGGTATGAATGTTCCTTGCGTTTAACATTACTTTGTCTATGATCTTGAAGTCCCATTGTTGTCGAGCTTTCCGGTCATAATATTTTGACATTCCTTCCCGTGTCTTTTCTAGTGACCCTCTTACTTGTTCATGTATCATCTTAATCCAGTTCGCGTAGAGTGTTGCTCTTAGATCCTGAGCTTCTCGCTCCTAGATCCTGAGCTTCTCGCTCCTTCATCCACTCTGTCTGTTGATGAAAACCGTAGTTCGCATAGAATGGCAACATCCCATGTGAGTTAGTTGCGTAGTTATTGTAGGCATGTTCAGCCAGTGGTAATAACTGATACCAGTCATCCCGATCATAATTGACAAAGCTTCAAAGGTAACCTTCCAGCACTTGGTTGGTTGGTTCGGTTTGTCTGTCAGTTTGAGGGTGGTATACCGTTGACATCCTTCTCTTGATTTCCAGCACTTGGCAAAGAGATTTCCAGAATTCTCCTGCAAACTTTGAGTCTCTGTCCAAGACGATTTCGGTTGGTAGGCCGTCCAGCCTCCATACCTCTTTCAGGAATCCGTTAGCCACATCTTTGGCCATCGCCAAGCTCTGAAATGCGATGAAATGCACTACTTTTGTAAACCGTTCAACTACTACCATTATCTGAGTGCACCCTTGTGACTCTGGTAGTTGAGTGATGAAGTCTACCATGATAGATGCCCATGCCACATAGGGTATTTGCAATGGTTGCAGCAATCCGTACTTGGCGTGTCTAGGTGACTTATTATGTTGGCATTCATCGCAGGATCGCACGTAATTGTTGACACATTCGGCAAGTCCTTTCCAGTAGAAGTCCCTCCTGATTATCTCCAAAGTCTGTTCTTGTCCGAAATGTCCTGCAACTTTTGCATCATGACATCCTTCTGCGATCTTGGTATATAGTGCCTGACTGTTTAGTACAAATAGTCTTTTCTTATAGTATAGTAGATCGTCTATCAAGGTCCAGTCTTTGGGGAAATCCTTTGCTTCGTCTCGTAACCTAATGAGTTCTTCCCTCCCTTGCCTCCAAACTGCATCTGTCCTGATAGCTGTCTGTATCTCACTTAAGAATTCAGGATTGAACTCCTTCATACCCTTTTACACGATTATCACATTGGACATTAGAACTTTCTCCGGTACTTCTGAAATGTCGTACCAGTGTTCATTGTCTTTGGATGATGCCTGGAGGTAGCTGATGCTTGGTTCCTGTTCCTTCACAATCAAGGATCTTGTCGCTATATTGGTGCTTCCAAATCCTGCAGTTCCTCGTTCCGTGTCTTCCAAGTCATCTACTTCTATCATATCTGAGGCGTTGACCCTTTCTACCACCAACTGGGCTATGCGACCACCCCTTCTTATCTGGCAGTCCACATCCTTATGCTTGAATAGTACGACTTTGAGTTCGCCGGTGTAATCAGCATCGATTACCCCGGCGTCAGTGGAGATTCCGCTTCGGACCGCTAATCTACTTCTTAGAGCAACTCTTCCATAAGTTCCTTCAGGTAGTCCCATGGCTATACCCGTCCGTATTAATGCTTGTCCATATTTCGGGACAATATCATCCTTAATAGTGTACAGGTCATGTCCTGCCACCATCCTTGAGCCTTTAGTTGGCAGATATGCCTTTTTGCTCAATCTCTTGACCCTAATAACGAGTTCCTTTCCTCCTCTTTGAGGTTCTAAATCCAAATCTTTGTCTCCATCCCAGTCTTCCCCTTCATCACCTACCCTCGCTACTAGCGATACCAAGAAATTTTCTTCCTTCAAAATTTTCTGTTCGCAATGCGTAGCTCCCTCCTCAGGATGGTACTCCGGCTGCCTGCTTAATGCGTCAAGCTTTCCACCCTTCATGCCTAGTCAGTATACAATCCGAAAATTGTATTCCACTAGCTTGTGAGCCCACCGAATTTGACAGCCACTCCAGACTTTCTAGGTGAAGAAGTATTGTAGGTTCTGATAGTCGGTAAAGACTGTAATTGGTTTTTCCATTTCGATCAAGTAGTGTCTCCATTCTTTAAAAGCTTCCAGGATTGCGAGAAGTTCTTTATCGTGAATCTCATAATTGCGCTCCGCTGAATTTAATTTTCTGGAATGGAAAGCTACTGGACGTAACCTTTTCTCAAAGTATTGAGCAAGGACGAAACTGAGTGCAAAGTCGCTAGCGTCGGTTTCTACCACTGTCTCTGTTTCTGGGAAAAAGTGGTGGAGTATGGGGCTGTGGTGAATCAGTGCTACAGCTCTTCGAAGGCCATATCCTGTTCAAGTCCCCATTTGAAATTCTTTGGATTTCCTTGTAATGTCTCAGTTATGGGTTTGCAAATAGCGGAGAAATTTTTAATAAAATGTTGGTAGAAGTTATCGAATCCTATAAATACTTGTACTTCTCTAACCGACTTAGGTGCTTTCCAAACCATTATGGATTCCACCTTTCAGGTGGTCATAGACACCCCATCGACTGCCACCATATAGCCGAGGAATTCTACCTTAGTTGCGTGAAACATCGATTTCTTTAGCGATACCGCTAATTGAAAGTGTGATAGACTTTGTAATACTCTCTTGACACCTTCAACGTGTTCTTTTTCTTCCTTTGAGTAGATGAAAATATCATAGAGATAACACACTACTCCGACATCTAAGGACTCCTGGAGTACTTGGTTTATCATATCTTGGATCATCGCCAGTGCATTGACTAATCCAAAAGACATGACTTTATATTCGTAATATCCGTATCTTGTATGGAACGCCATTTTCCATTCATCTTTTTCCTTTATCCTAATCAAGTGGTAACCGTCTTTCAGGTCTAGCTTGGTGAAGATCTTTGCGCCGACTACTCTATCTCTGAGTTCAGACATTAGTGGATAGGGATGTTTGTGCAGGATAGTAATCTTATTCGGATTTGGGTAATCTACAACTAGGCGTAGTCTGCCATCGGGCTTGGGTTCGAATAATATGGGTGCTCCTGCTGGAGATTGACTTCGAGTAATCTTTCCCTGCTTGATCATTGTTTCCCAGTATTCTCGTAAAGCCTAAAGCTGTTTTTCAGATAGTGGATATATCGGCCCCCTGGGGGGAGTTGATCCTGGAATTAAGTTGATTTCGTGATCGAATGTTCATCTTGGGGCTAATTTTTCTGCCGTCTGGGCTTCAAACAAATATTGGTAATGACAGTATTCTTTCGGTAATGATTCAAGTTCTACTGTGTTTTCAATGGCTCCGATTCTTCCAATGCAACATGCATTAAGATCCCAAGCGACAGATTCATTATATTCGAACATATCCGCTATCCCTGCATCTTCTTCCACACAGTTTTCGCAACATTTTGCAGTGAAGGTCCAATTTTCTGCATCTTCTATGTGAGACACTGGGTATTCACGATGCTACTCACCAAACAGAATTATCATTCCATAGTGACCTGCCTTACCCACTTCACACGATACTTCAGAGATGTGTTGGTTTTTTCCTATTTCCAATTTTATAGGAAGAGTGTAACACTTCCCGCCTGCGGCGGCTGACGATCCATCAAAGTCTAAGATATCTACTGCATTGTTGCGTTCCACTCTAGAAACGCAAAGGTTTTCAATTATGTCTTTATTGATAAGGAATATGTTGGATCCCGAGTCTAACAAGACTTTAACTTTGTACCGCTTATCGTGTATGTGGAGGTAAGCGATCCCCTCTGGACAGTTGTATCATTTTGGTTTTAGAGCGTCTAACTCCATGCGCTTTGCGCGAATAAGATTTTCTTGGTTCTTTCGTTTAGGCATCGTAGGAGTTGTATATAGATAATGAGATGTTTGTTACTACATCCACGTAGTTTCGACCATTGAGGTCTCCTCAGACAAACTAATAACCTGTTAGCTCTAACAATCTGGGTCTACATACTAAGCGGCGTTTCACCAATAAGCCATTACGTACGACCAGTTTTCAGGCTGGATGCCTTCTCCCGACATACCAGACCTAGGCTCATAGCAGATTTTGGGGCGGTTATTATTGTGCGTGGACAAAATTAAGCGGAGAACGACAACGACAACGGACACACAATTTGCCCGGTGATGGCAACCCTCATACATTCAACCACCTCAACATCAACCAACAAAAATAATAAAAAATAATATAAATACATAGCAGTAATCAGTACTTAGTATACCATCCATCAGCCTTAATAATTGCTTCTACCCTATTCACCATAGATCCTGCTAGAGTATCAAAAACCTTTGAATCAAGAAGTTCCCAACAATGAGTGATTGCCTCTTCAATTGTCTTTTTGACCACATCCTCAGGGCCCTTCATGAGATGGAGATCAGGATAGTGCTTAGAAAGCTTATCCTTAATCAGAGACCAGATATTCTCAATTGGATTGAGATCTGGTGAATAGGGAGGAATTTCCAGTAGTGTAATTCCATGCTGTCTGAGCCACCTCATGAAGGGCAAGTGAGTTTTAGCATTGTCAATG